>JAJJWW010010884.1:0-67462 GCA_023531295.1 Papaver armeniacum
CGATTAATCCAACCATTTACGGGTAAGATTCCATGGGAATATTCTCGAAACCTTAAACACACACAAATTCATCAATTTCGAGAAATAAACGGCACTGGGATCTAAACTTGGCCATGAGCGGACTACTATAAGTGCGAAAGTTCGCAAAGACGATTAATCCACCCATTTAGGTAAGATTCCATGGGAATATTCTCGAAACCTTAAACACACACAAATTTGTCTACTTGGAAAGCGCTCGAGATCGAAAGCGAATAGTGATGACAATTTTTTTTTGCGAAGTGAAAAATTTAGGAAGTGAGAATTTTTTAACGAAGTGAATAAAATTTAGCGAAGTGAGAAAAATTTAGCATAAGTGTTTATACCTCACGACAACTCTTATAAAGGTTGTCAATAGCGATGAAAAGAAAATTTAGCGAGAAGTGAGAAAAATTTAGCGAGAAGTGAGAAGTTTTTTGCGAAGTGAATAAAATTTAGCGAAGTGGGAATTTTTTTGCGAAGTGAAAAATTTAGCGAAGTGTTTATACCTTTACGACGACTCTTAAGGGGGTTGTAGAAGGTCTATTTATCCTTTTTCTTCTTATCTTTTCCATCTCCCATCATAACCATCCATTTACATCATAACCGTCCATTTATTTCTTTTCCTTAACATTTTTTTTTCCTTATCACTTTTTTATAAAAGTAAATGTCAAATATAAACGAGACATGCATGTAAATGTGGAAGGGTGGTTGAAATCCAAGTCTTAGACGAGAGGAGGTTCAGGTTCGATTCACCTTAGCCTCATTTTTTTTTCAAAGTCAATTTATCATTTACAACTCTTGTAAAGGTTGTGAATGTTGATTAAAAGAAAAAGCACAAATCTACCAGTATTGTGAATCGGAGGATGGTTGACGTCTTGTACTAACACCTAGTAAGCTTGGGTTCGATTCTCTACAAGAACATTTTTCAATTTTTTTCTTATCTTCAACGACTCTTATTAGTGTTGTTTTAAAATCATTCACTACCTTTAGGATGTGAGTTGTAAATTCTAAAGGTGGTCACTTCTCTCTACAACCCTTTTCACACAACAAGTTGTGGTTCGATTCTCGTCACTACTCTTAGGAACTCGTTGGTCCTAAGAGTTGGACATATTTTACTTTGACAACGCTTTTGTTGGAAAAAGTTGTAAAACATACTACATTTTACAACTTTTAATTTACGAGTTGTCAATCTACGGTTGTAGATTACTAATTTTCCCGTAGTGCATGTCATGTCTCGAACTTCACACCCACTTTTGGCGCAATGAAGAGCGTGATCAGCATAAGTATCCATTGGCACAGCGCGAGATGGAGCATTTGCTATCCTTCACAAAGAATGGTATGCCAAGCACCGTACATAAGAATAGCTCTAAATTGCCGCGGCCGACCTTTTGATTGACCCACTAATAGGAACGGCTTTAAGGAAATCCATCGCATGTTCTTTCTTGTTACATTGCGAGATAAGTGATTCACGTTCATTCAACTTTGAAGTTAGTGGGTAGATTTACCTTAACAACACCAAAATATAAACACCCGGTGATTTCATGTAATGAGGGGCAAAGTCGTTGATCGAAATTGGAAGTAGATAATCCACAAGCCTCGGTGAATGTGTGGAGGGCGTGCTCATATCTAGAACTCGGAGTTGGTGATGGACAACGCAAAATAGTATCTTGCAAGACTTTAGTTTGAACAAAAGACGCTAAGTAACAATACTGGAGGTATCTGCCAAAGTATGTATCTGAAACCACCATCTTTAATTGGTAGGGTGACCATATTTGTTGAACCAGGCCAAACCCTGCACCATCACCAACCGTGAGCTGCGTAGATAGTGTAGAAGATGTTTATCATAGTAGGCGGCATTTGCTGCAAAGCAATGGGACTAGTAGTGCGAAGAGTGAAATAAAGTTTTGAAACCCCGTACAATTACGTAGCAAAAAGCTCGCACGTGGGTCGTGAAGTTCTTTGCACCTTTGCGATAGCTGAATTGTTTTGTTCACTCTATCAAGAACAATGTCAACTGCAATCTTGTACATCCAAGCGGCGAGTCAGCCCAATAATTTTACCCCCCCCCACCGGCTTGCCGATCTCTACGAAATAAACCCGCATGCTTGCATCTAGGGTCGAGGTGAAGGCGAGAGAAAATTTGAGTTTTCTTGACATTCGAGATGCAACCCTCTTACAGGACCATCGGCTGTATGATACATATGTGCCTTAGCCACTTCCATAGTATCTCTGCAATGGTGCCATCATCCAAGTACCGGGCATGGAGATCTAGGGTGCATTGAGTAGCAATTTTGTGGACAAGCGACTGTAAAGATAGAGCAAATAATAAGGGACCCAAGGGGTCACCTTGTTACACCACGAGCGAGATGAAAGGATAGAATCATTATAATACAATCTAGCGAGGATGTGCGAAAGCGAGAATTCCACCCACTGGATATCTTTGGGGCAGTGTAGTCTCACTTCTCTAATCAGCGTAGACTTAAACAAGATTGAAGGCATTACGGAAGTCAACAAGCATCAAAGTGTTAGTGTTGCATTCACCTTTCGGTTCCAACAACCTATTTCTTGCATGCATTATACCTTCTCCTCCCGGGGGACACCTACCCCAAATTGGTGGGTACCCAAGTACAAGGCCATATCCTTACACCGAGATGTGGCAGCAAGTTTTGGCGAGTCTCCTCCATATGGTACCAACGACTATTGGTCGTAGACCGCCGGTTTGGTTTAAGTAGAAGAGTCAAAGGGGCGCTTGCAATGTATTCTCCTAGTACGAAGGACAATTGCAAGCCAAAGGTTAATCACTCCAACAATTGATTGTAAAAAGTTCTTCACTCACGACAGCTGCGGCACCTTTGAGGGCATCTAGTAAATGTTGGGCCCTAAGGCCATCTCTCGCCAGCGGGGAGGTTCCCTAAGGAAAACTCTTTATTGCAGCCAAAACAGCTTTAGTATCCACACTCAAGGCAGGTACATTGATATCTTCAGCTGGAATGGAAGGCAATGGAGCATGAGGATGTTTCTGTTGAAGATCATATAACGTATCTGGTGTTGAAGGCGCTATCCCATCAGAAGAAAGTATGCGAATGGCTGCGGTATAATGGCCACAACTCAGTTTCTTCATGCAAGCATCAACATTAGGATTTTTCCTGTTCATCTTGCTGGACTGTCTTGGTCTGTTATTTTGGTTAGGAGAAGCAAGTAACTTCTGAGCCATAACAAGACATCCATTGGGTTCTCTCCCTTGAGCAGGCGATTGATTGCGGCAATGCGAAGCTTCTTTACGTTACCCGGTCGTTCTTCAGAAGAGGACTTTGGTGTGTAGAGGGTGAGTGTACACGAAGGAAGTAATAGCAATTGTAACCAGGCCTCCAGATTACTAGGATTTTCCAGTACCTTATCAAGGGCTGCTTTTAGAGTACGAGAGAAAAGTAATCTACACGGTGGAGGTATACTTACAATAGTCGTAATACGCCTCTGAAAAATATTATTAAGCAATTCAAGCGTGAGACCACTTTGTCTGCGTAGTGCGATGCTTGGATTCTTTGAGCTAACAATGACATCGAGCCTTGCTCTGAGGTTTTAAAACCCCATGTATTAAAAAATCAGCACTGCCTTCATTGTATGGTCCCGGAATTATATCATCAGGGAGATGATTGCAACAGGATTTCTTCCATGCATGGACATGCATGCATTGAATACATAGCCAACTTCGCATGACATACAGACTTTTCTCCCACGCAAGATAACAATCGGAGTTGTTCCGTACTCTGTCTCTGCCAAATATCTTTGGCTCTTTCGGTAGGAAAGTGCATATCATGTATATGTCGATAAATACAAATCAAAATGTTATTGTCAATCAACAATTTCAGTTTATTCAAATCAAAATGTGATTACATGATCGCTTACAAGAATAACAAATACATCAAAATATAAGATAATATGAGCCCTAATACAAATGTAGATATCAATTACAAGTACATCGCGAAGAGAAAGAGCAATATACCGTAAAGATACCCAATTTTTATAGATGTAGTTGGGAAGGATGATGGTATAATCCAGAATCGATTCCGACCATTTAATCTTATTTTCTTTTCTTAAATAAGAGATACTCCTATAACAAAGGAGTTATTTGCCCAAAATCTTGTAAATTCAAACGAACTCAGATGCCCTAAATCCTTTGGATTATCGATGTTCTTGAATCGAGAATAGCAAGTCACGAACCAGCGATCAAGGTTTGAATATATCGCCCTCCAAGCGAAGAGAAACTCTCCTCAAATGGCGAAGAAAATCGCTCTAAATAGCGAAAAAATATGTCAAATGACAACAAAAAAAAAACAAAAAAACTACTTTTATTCGATTAAAATTTAAAAAGAAAAACAAATCTTGCTCGAGATCTGGTCCAAATCGAGCAACATCGAGATTAATGGAGGCTAAGGTTTTTTTTAGAGAGAAGAGGAAAAGAGATGAGAGAGAAAGAAGAGGAAAATATTTTTCTTTCCTGGTAACGAATTTCTTGTTAAGCTTTTCCGTACTCCACAACCAAATATATGTGCGCCTTAATATTCGGAAATGATAGCCTTACCGACGCCTGGTCCCGACGAAAATCCCGCCTCTCAGACACTTGGACCCCACTTTCCCCCACTAATGATCCCAATGCAGAGAAGGTGATCAGGGACCGTCCGATCCCCTATCGGGATATATTGCGGGAGTGAGGTGCGGTAGGTGTAGCACCCCCCTAATATTTGCATGTAGGCGAACTTGGTTTGTGGCCAAAACGTAGCACTCTAAATTTCTATTTTTTTTTTAATTAGGAGAAAGGTTAAAACAAAAAAACTTCTGAGGAAGAGTAAGGTGAGGAAAAGACCAAAAGAAAAAATCTTGTAAAAATTGAGGAAAAAACCCAAAAGAAGAAAAAGAATGAACTATCTAAGCAAGAATTTAATTCTTAATTTAACGGATGATAACAAATTGCAAAATGATGTAAAAAAAATATCCAGGTAAGTACACCCACCAAAAAGACACCTTTAAGAAAGATTTAGGTTAGAAATTCGAGATTGTCAAACATCAAAATATTTTCCTGAATCAAGATTCCTTCAAAAATAAAATGTAGTATGGGAAAAAATATCAAATTAAAGATTGTTCGAACAAATACGTAAAATAAAAGATGACTCATACTTGAGATGAATGTGATATTTGGTCTACCAAAAGAAAAAGAATTTTTTTTATTCTGGTGTCTCAATTGACTTCCAATATAAATGCACTTACTTTCATTTTAATGTATAATGTTCATGCTTATGTAAAGGCATAAATGCATGATCCTTTCATTGTAACTCCTCCGCTATGATTTATGTAAATACTCCATCTTCTTGAAATTACTGAAATGAATGTGGTATTTTGATTTATCAAAAAAAGAAAATCAACTACCTTTAGTTTACTCTAATGTTTCATTTCGATGTAAATTTATATGTTTTGGGATGACTACAACGAAAAGTTTACAATTGATGCATGACAAGATAAAAGTTCAAAATTGTTAGTGCTCATGTTTATCTAAATTGTAAAGGTTTAAATGCATGGTTATTTTTCATAACAATTCTAGGCTAAAAATGAGAACACCATTAACCACCCCAAAAATAAAAATCTAAGTGATTTTTCTTTTGTGAAAAAGTGATTTCATTAAAAAGGGAACGATAGGTTTTATGTCCTGGTATGCCCCTAGTGATACAAATTTTTTGTTATGTTTCTGTCATGTATATTTTGTGGGTTTTAGAGCATTCTTTGACCCGAGGCGAAGTTTTCTTATGATATCTTCCCAATTTTTAATTTGGCACTTTCTTTAACAAGACACATTAAGTCCTCTATTTGCCAAATATGGCTGCATCTCCACGACAAACGTGTTGTTTTCTATGTGGCACTAATACTACATTATTTCTTTTTACAGTTTTTTTTTAATTTTTCGGAAAATAGGCGTACCTCAAATATTGTATTGATAATACCGATTTTTAATATCGGAAACATTACAGAGCTTTTCCAAGTTCATCATACATTCATCAGGTTTATAATTTCTCCCCCAATTCTTGAACAATCCTATCCTTACAAACATAACAATCAAATCAGTCTTCCATGAGGTCCAAGTCTCAACAAAGGGCCAAATTGATTTTGAAACAAGATCAATTTGTGATTGTATGTGATGGTCGGAGCAAAGCCAACCCGATGTTCTCAAACTCATGTACAATTAAGTAACATGATATGTTTTCAAAGTGATAATATCTACCTAAATCTAAGTAATAGATAACAATAACGATTTCTAACGTAACAAAGGTCAACTGAATCGGTTTTTAGCGGTTTGGATCGGGATAAATCGGACTGAATCGGTTTTTAGCGGTCTGGATCAGGATAAATCAGACTGAATCGGCTTGGGAGTCTTGGTAACAGTTGTTGTAACTGAAAAAGTAGACGATCTTGAACTAATTGTTTCTGTCTTTGTTTCCTTGGCTTGAGTTGCTTCCGATCTTGTTGAAGTTGTAGATGATTTTTCTCCGGAGTGAAACATAGTTTTCCACTTAAACAAAAACTTCAAAAGATTGAAAATAACACAAAACCGAAACTACGGAAAACCTAGATCTAAGACGATGGTTGAAATTATAAACGAACAAAGATAATACTAAATCACCATCTAAACCAGGAGAGAAAGGTTGATGATGCTACACCTTGTCGGAGATGTGATTGAAGCTAAGGTTGGTGTTGCTTTGACTTGATCGCAGATTATAATTGAACCCAAATGATATGATGTGCTTTGTTCAAACATTTCCCAGCCCAAACAAATCACACTTGCAGTAACAATCAAGATCCAAAGAACAACCCCAGAAAATTACATAGAACCAAAGTAAAAAACTAAAGTTTTTGATGCTGATTTGTCTTGTTCAGAGATTAATACATGGAAAGATGATGATATGATCAGGAAACTTCCTTGCAAAAGTTCTATCGCATACTTATATGAGCAGAGATACATATCCATGGAGAAAACCCATTAAAAAGCAACAAAAACAGTTCTGATGAAGAAATTAAAACTACTAACGAGTAGATCAAGGTAAAATAGAGTGGTTGATGATGCTTGATCTGCTCAGATCCGCTCCAAAGGAGCCGATCTGAGCATAAAAAATCAGGCAGTAAAATTTTTCGTTGAAAAAGTTTTGGAGAGAGAGAAATAAAAAGTTTTGGAGAGAGAGAAAAAATCAGGTAAGATATTATTTCTTTTTACAGTTGTGGGGGTATGTTGTTCCTTAAAATTTCAGTTACCAAAAAGGTCAAATCCAGTCCAACCTCATAATATTTGGGCATCTTTTTTTGTCGAGGAATTACTAGATGGCTTTTGTTAACTTGTATACATGTTAAGGTTTAATAAAGAATCATTTTATTTCTTTGGAAATTGTGTGTTTTTTGTCTTATTCTACTAGAAATTGGTTTTTCTTGTACTAAAACAACAATTTTTTTTCCAACGCAAAGAATTACTATTTTCAATGCAATAAAACAAACAATTCTTGTTTCCAATGCAAAAAATTGTTGTTTTGATGAACCTTAACATGTATACGGGTATACAAGTTAACAAGACCCTAAATTGGTAACGAGTTTCTTGCTAAGCTTTTTTCGGTACTCTACAATCAATAAATGTTCACCACGTTACTTGCATGCAGCACGGAACTTGGTTCATAGCTTTTTTGGATTTTTTTTTATTACGACGAAGGTATGAAAAAAATCTTCAGAAAAGACTAAGGTGTGAAAAGAATCAAAAGAAAAAAATTTGTAAAAAAAAAGAAAAACCAAAGAAAAAAACTATAGAATAGAAAAAAAAAATGATCCAAGTAAAAGCCCAATTTTGAATCAAAAAATGATTGAAAAAATTAGAAAATGAAGTAATGAAATTCCCAAAGGAGTACACCCACCAGAAAGACGGAAATGATTGACTCACGGCGGATTGTTCCCGCGGTTTGTCCCTTGACCTACGTGGAGTGACAGCTAGAAAATGAGTTACTGTTTAACCTTATTCCAAGTCAAACCTCTTTAATTCAAATAACATTTTACTCGCTCCACTCTAGTCGTCCATTTTTCTCGAGATTTGTAATCTTAAACAAGATAACTACAAGAGCACCTCCAATGGTGTCTCGGTGTATATCCTACGTGGAAGCCTAAAAATTAGGCTTTTAACAAATATTATGTATAGATTGAATTCAATTTTGATAAGCATCTCCAGTGTTAGATGTATCTATATATATTTTAATACAAGTGTCATTTAGTTATAGGTTACTTAATCTAAAATGTGGGCCAAAATAATTTTTATCGGTACCTCCAAGTGTTGGTAAGAATATATAAATTTTATATTTAGTTGATATTTTTCATTTTTGATGTGCGATATACCGATATGAACTAGCTAACATTTATGTTTTATATCCAGAAATATGCTCCTCTTCATCTCCAAGGACCTGGTGCAGTGAACATTACTCCTACATATGGCGCTACCTATCGTTCTGAACCAAGCGCTTATTCTGCACTTATTCAACAACAAGAGGCATTTTACCAATACCCAAATATGGCACCGATATATGGTATACATGAACAACAAGAGATTAATACCCAATATGTGAATGTGACGCCTCAATTTGGGTATGGAAGGAAACAAGGAGGAAGTTTATATCAAAGACACAATTGGTTGAGCAATACTACTTTCCCCGTGCTTGTTCTAGTAAATATTGGTTTGCAGCCTGTATTTTGTATAAATTTAGCATAAATACAACATCCCAGGTGCTTGTTCTAGCAAGTGTTGGTATGCAGCCCATATTTTGTATAAATCTAGCTCCAATACTGCATCACATGTGCTTTTTTAGTAACTGTTGGTTTGTAGCCTACTTTTAAACTAATATCGTCTCTAAAGTAGGTATAATATATATGTCTATTTCATCTTATTTGCACCTGTTCCAGTTGAATGTGTAAGCTATTGGTCCTTGTTTATTCTTCCTAGTTTTGTTCCCAGCATCACTTTTTCTATCCCAAATTCCAATAATTTTTGGCAGGAAACCCAGCTTTCTCTATGATTTTCAGTCAGTTTTATAAAAACAAATATCAGAGGGAAATCAGAGATACTCTGTGCCTTGTTCCGCCAATATGGCCTTCATTATACACAAACAGAACACAAGCAAATGGCCAAACAAATATCTCTGAATTTGAATTAAAAAACTGAAGCAAAGTCTACGATTCACATTAAAATTAAAAACAGAAGCAAAGTTTACAATTGAAAATCACAATAAAGTAACAGCCAAGTCTCAAACATCTTCCTGAAGCCTATTTCTAACATCTATCTCATTGGATGCAAGATTTTCATATCCTTACGCTTGAACCACTAGTGCATGGAAGCTTTTATGGATTCTGATTCCGGCTTTCTCATTTAGTAACAACTTATTTTTAGGCGCAATGTCAAATTTTGATCTTGTCAGATTCCATTCCAACCTTCACTTCAACTTTCTGACATTCTGCAACTTCAGCAACTTCAAAATTTTGATCTTTATTGTTAATGGCATCCAAAATCTCAACATCTTGACATTCAGTAGTTTTGCACACATCTACATCCATATATGCACGTTATTTATAAAATATTGGATCTGAGATGATGCCTTCAATCCAGTATCAAATACTAATAATAACATCAGCAGTTAGTGGTATCACTCATGTATATTCTTAAGAGGGTTGCCATTTCACATATTTCTCATACAACTGCAAAAATCAAGAAAGGTTGAATCTTGAATTCCTTTTTTTTTTTTTTTTTTTCAAAGGTTTATTATGTAAATAAACCTTTGTGATAGTGTTTAATCAGGATATGGAAATGCTTCTTATTCTATATATATGCAAGCAAAAATGATCACACCTCCATCACTAACAAGATTTGGTTATGCCAAAATAGCCAATAAGTTCTACCACTTGATCCTAAGTTATCCTACATAGTGTGAAAACCATAACAATTAGCAAGGTCGAGAAATAGATGCTACTTCCTCAACAACTTAACTATAAACTCTTCGCATGTACACTTCACCTAATTAAGTTTAACAAATCTAACATTTTCCCCAATTTATAGGCTGTTAACAAACTTAACCTAATTTCATGTAAATGATTGAAATTCAAAAAAAAAAAAACAAAAAAAAGGGAGTTCTGAAAAAAGCACTTACTGGATAGAATAGAAAGTAAAAAGAAGCAAGATTACTAGTGAATTTATCGACGCATTTTGATCGAAATCAACAACTTCATCATCAATATTAAATTCAAAAGCGTTGAATTTTTCATAATCTAAGCTTTCTTCCATCGGGAAATCGAAGAATATGAGAAAGAAATTTTAATTAAATCAGATGTGAGATATTAATTAAAACAAATGAGTAAAATCACTTCTTGATTTTGAATTATCTTTAACAAAAGAAGAAAAAATTTCAGCTCTCTTTCACTCATTAAAATAAACAAAGTCGGAATGGAGAGAAAAATAAATTACAGAAGTTTGACTTTGAAATAGTGTTAAACAAGTAACTTATCCTCCGGTTGTCGCTCCACATAGGTCTCGGGACAAACCTCGGGAGCAATCCTTGGTGAGTCTATCATTTCCAGCCGAAAAAGACATCTTCAATAAAGATTAAGGTGCGAAATTCAAGATTATCAAATAGTAAAATATCTACTTGGATCAAATTTCTTAGAAAGCATAAAGTGCTCTGAAAGAAATCAAATCGAAAGTAAAAACTGAGATAATAAAGATTGATCGAATTGATATGTAAAAATAAAAGACGGTACATACAGAAATGAATGTGATATTTTGGATTACCAAATAAGAAAATTTTATGTCTTTAATTTACACTAATGTCTGAATTGACTTCCAATGCAAATGTGTTTATTTTTATTTTAATGTAAATTTCTATTTTGCTGTGACTACAATTGATATGATAAAGAGAATAACAAGGCAAAAGTTCAAAATAACCCAAAAAACAGTTAAATAATGTTCAGTGTTGATGTTGATGTAAAGGTTTGAGTAAATTGTTATTTAATTGCAATTTTAGGTTAAAAAGAGTGACACTATTAGCCACCCCAAAAATAAAAATCAAATGGTGTACTTTGGCATCTACACATTCAAAATTCAGTTGTTGGATCATTCCCTTATATGCTCGGTAGTTTACTCCAGTGTCTTAGTTGGCTTCCGATCCCAACACACTCACTTTCATTTTGATGTACATTTCTATCTTTTGCAGTGACTACCATGAAAAGTTTATAATTGAGGTGATAATCAAAGGCACATGACTACCTTTACATAAACATGAACACTATTTTTGCGATTTCCGTCAAGATGTAATAGATTAAGGCTTTTCTTAAACATAGCCCACACTTTTATTATTGATAGCCCATCAGACTTAGTCAATCAAATTGACTAATAAATCAAATTTGACTTTTGCGATTGTTAACTATACCCCATGAAATTAAGTAGGAGGCCGATCCAACTCGTTCTTTTATTTTTCTATTACTTCCCCGTTATTATAATCATCATGATTATATTTTGATTGATGTCAAATTATAGCCACATGAATTTATACTTTGATTGATGTCAAATAAATTGTGATATGTAAAGTCCTTTATACTTTGTCCTGATATTTGTTTTGGATTTTTGTTAATAAAGTTCTGATTATATAAGTTGTTGAAAAAAAAAAGATCACGGCTGTGATGATGGCGGAGGTTCTGTTGCTGCCAACCATGGCACTAAACAGGACGTGTTCTTGATGGAGAAGCTCATGGTGATCGAGATAGAACATAGAGGATGGAGCTTGTGCCGGTGCTGGCCTTTGAACGATGATGATGCTGTGATGAACTTTACATTGGCAGTGAAGATAAAAAAAGCTCGAGAATGGAGATCTTTGTGGCGTGATACGAGATGGCAATGGAATGAGCTCGGCTTGCGATGGAGGAAGTGCCTTGGACCATAAGGAGTCAACAAAATATCTTTCAAAAGGGAAGAGAGTTTCAATCATAGAAGTAAGGGGAGATGGAATCTGAAGAAAAAAAAACTTTGATGGAAAAAATAATGAAGAACGCGCGAGTTGTATCGGATTTCAATCTGGACAAGTTTAATTCCGTGGGCTATGGATAATAAATATAAATGGTCAAACTTGATTTATTGGTCAATCTGATTGACAAAGTTTCATGGGTTATCAATAATAAAAGTGGGGGCTATATTTAAGAAAAGCCTAGATTAAAAGGCCAACAGTTCGTATATTTATATGTTCCATAGAAACAAAAAGGATTTCTCATGTTAGCCTGAGAGTTTGCTTTTCCGTTGGAAATTTTCCGGCGAACATCTTGAGGAACTCCCTTGTCAGACAACACTCCACACAAAAACGCGAACAGCAGAGCTTGGAGACCTCGTTTGGACATTTTATTTCGTTTGATCCTAGAGAAGTGAGAATTCTAAAACTTACCAGGACGGAAACTTAAATTTGAGAATCCATTGGATATTCGGAATTTGATATTGATATTTCCTAAACATAGTCGATTTAAGATCACTGAAGGCATTAATCTTATGTACCTATAAATACACCACTGACAAAGATCAACAACAACTACTATACTTGGTGCTCCGTTTGGAGATGGAGAAGAATCAACTGGATTGGGATAATTTTTTACCTGAGATAGCTCAGGAAATACTTTCTCACCTACCAGCTGAATCTGCCTTACAATGCAAACAAGTATCGAAGACTTGGCAAAGTTTATTCGGCCACATGCACAATGGTATAATTTTCGCAATTGGGTTAAACCGAAAAGAAGAACCAAATTTCAGACTTTATTATGCAAAACTTAACATGATTGAGAAGGTATACAGTGTTATCAAGAAAGCACAGAAATACCATAACGTTGTAAAGATGGTGCCTCATCCTGCTATCAAAAATAGATACAACAAGAACCCGTCAGAAGAATACAAAGACGTCATTGTTGGATCATGCAACGGTTTGGTTTGCATCACTCTTCCTAACGGTGTTATAGATGATCCAGTTTACGTTTGTAACCCGTTCACAAGAGAATTTGTTATGCTCCCCAGATTGACATCAATCGATGCAAATAGCGTAGTAGTGAGTGGATTTGGATTTTATTCAACTAGTGAACACAAAGTTGTCAGGATCTACTATCCAGATCAAAATGTCTCTGTCGGACATGTGGAAATTTACACTCTTGGTGGTGGAACCGGGTGGAGAAATAAAGGAGAGATTACCTACTCGTTATGTCCATCACCGGGTGTCCTCGTCGAAGGAGTTCTTTACTGGATAGACTATAAGGCGATGAAAATTGTAGGTTTCAGTTTAGCAGATGAAAAGTTCACATTACTTCCCTCACCACCTTGTTTATGTCTGCATAAGGGTGCATCCAATAATAACTTGCATTCAGTCGAACAATGTTATAGGCTCAAAATATTGAGAGGGTGTTTATGTGTTGTGCATTACGTGCCAGCAAGTAAACGTATTTTGTTCAAAGGAAGTAACCGTACTGACATATGGTTCTTTATGAAGGACAACGGTCACAACAAGAATTTGGAATCGAGTAAATACTGTAATGGGAGTTGGAGAAGAGAATTCAGTATAGGCAATAGGAAGGTCCGGGACGACCTCGATCCATTTTTTATAACTGAGAAGAATAAAGTTCTACTATGGCACAACAAGTCAAATCTCGTGTGTTTTGATGAGAAATCTTCGACTTCGAAGGTGATTATTAAGGATGAGGCTTCTCTGGGTTTTAAGTATTTTAATGCAATTCGGCACATAAATACTTTGGTTTCGTTGAAAGCTCTTGAAGGGAAGAATTGCAGCGTGCAAGAATGGGATGGTAAGGGAACATTAGATGAGCTGCGGAAGGAGGTCAGACAACCAGTAATTAGAGAAATTCATTATCGACCAGAAGATGAAATCTGGGTTTTCATACTGTTTTGTGTTTTGTTTGTTCTCGTAGTTTTTATTTTTCGCACTCTAAGGCGGATGCTAGGAGGCTAAATTTCTTGGGAACTCTTGTTGGGTGCAATAATCAAAAACAAGGAAAAATCAAATAAGCAAAAGTTATTGATACTTAGCTCCTTTATAGTGGAAGTGATCGATTTGATGAAAGGGGACGAGCTCCCCAAATCTCCGCAACAACAACAAGGCAAAACTTTGGAAAAGCAGTGAGTCACGTGTTCAACACGCTGCCCTTAAGACATTAGCGCCCGGCTACACTCAAGAGTGATGCTATAGCCCTCACATGACGGATATCTCCAGGATAAAACACCCTACTACACCTACTACTAGCATATGTAGTAGATGCTCAACTTGAGCTTGGCAACTCCGAAAAAACCGTTAAGGAAAATCGCGAACACTTAAGAAACGACCATAAAATATTTTCCCTTAGGGGTCCCTCTACAATAAGGAGCAACCCCTTTCCCATGATTTTTACAAAAGTAGTGAATTTGTTTATATAATTGACAAATACAACTTAAGAAGAAAAAACTCCCCGATGTGGGACTAAAAGGTTTATATAGTCTCTTAAAACTACTAAAAATTGGAAACTCCACAATTCGGGACTAATAAGTTTCATTCACAAAAGAAAACAATAAATTATAAGTTTTATTAAAACTTTAAAATCCCTTTTATTAATCGTTTTCCAACAATCCCCACATGAATGAAAACTCAATAAAACATGAAAACACAGATAGATCTTGGTAAATCAACATCCCAATCTCACGACCCAAACAGGTAGAACAATGAGATAGATGGATCGTGCAAGTGTTGAAATCATACTAGTCATTTCTACGTCCTCTCCCTCACACAAAAGTGTGTTGACCCAGTGGTCATACTATGGATTGCAAAGATCATATAGTATAGAGAGCTTTCATCTTTAGTTCCTCACAAGTGAGACTAAAGGTTCCTTTCACCAAAGTGAAAAAGCATGAACTAGTGAACCCTTAGTGACCCTTAGGTCCTAAGTTCCGAGAATACCAAAACCATCAAAATAAAAATCACATAAAAGCTAGGAAATACCATTTTAGGCAAAGGTGTCCATGAGGTCTTGAACCTTTGCTTAGTGAGATATTACGGAATTACTTACTAGAGACAGTGAACTATGTCTTGAAGCTGCTAGCGTTTGATGTAATTCGCGATAACAACCACGAATGATATCTCCAAGGGTGCTTCCAAGCTCGTGCCGTTTTGTCCAATTTGGCCTCGGACATATCCTGTTTCTCGAATGCTCCAGAGAATCAAAGCTCATATTCTCATAGGAAGCGGCCCCACTTCCTCATTCGGATAGGTGAGTTTCCATAAAGAGTGTTCTTTGCTACACCCCACTTCAATCTTAAATTGAAACTATAGAACTCATTAAGACTTCTTAAAGTCATCCTTCACATGCGGAGTCACACTATCACGTCTACACCATAGGAAGGGACGAGAGAATGAAATTCTCTCGATAGTGTTTACCTTTACCCACCATAAATTAGTTGTCTCATTCGAAACCTTGATCATGGGATCTCCAAAGCAAAGGTTGAGTATCCTTCATGGCAAGTTTAATTTATGAGCTTAAGCCCTATCCCCTCGATGCATTTCTAACTATCTCTTTGGATAAACCTTTCGTCAAAGGTTGCGCGATATTCTCCTTGGACTTTATCCAATCAATGGAAATAACGCCGATTAAGATTAGTTATTTTTAGCTTTAGCTATTATAGCTTGGCTAACACCATGTACAGATATAGCTGGCACATGCCTATGCCAGAGAGGAATGTCTTCTAAAAAGCATCTTAGGCACTCGGCCCCCTCTCGTGCTTTATCTAACGCAATATTCTTAGATTCCATAATGAATTGATCAATATATGTCTGTTTGGAAATCTTCCAAAAATAAACCCTCATGCTAGAGTGAAACGATATCCACTGTAGACTTAGACTCCTCTCGAGTCAACTATCCAGTTTGCATCATAAAGTCCCTCAAGGACAGCAAGATACCTTTCATAAATCAAATAAAAGGTAATAAAGTATTTTAGGTACCATAATACTCTACTAAGTGCATCCCAATGCTCTTGCTCTGGACTACAAGTATATCTACTTAACTTACTCACAATATAGGCAATGTCTGTGGACTCTTACGGTTCATTAAATTCATCGAGACATCCTATAACTCTTGAGTATTCAAGTTAAGATACTCCATTTTCCTTATTTTTCTTGAGTCTACAAGAAGAATCGTATGAAGTACAAGGGAGTCTTACAATCAGACGATTGTATCTCTTTAGCACAAATTCAACATAATGAGAATGACTAAGACTATAAATATTTAATTATCTTTTAATCCTCATCCCTAAGATTACATCAAAAATCCTTAGTCTTTCAAGTCAACGTTCTCATTCAGTGCATGGTTTTAGTGGAATTAATCACATCTATGTTTGTATCAAGTATAAACATATCATCAACATACAAGCATACAATCACACAGCATCCTTAACAAGTTACTTATAAATATACTTGTCATATTCGGTAACTTAAATCCACTACACATTATCTCATGATCAAATTTCCCATGTCACTTTGTTTTACGTGCTTATTTGAAAACCATACAAAGATTTGTTAATCTTACAAAATTTGTCTTCATAACCTTTCACTACAAAATCCTTAGGTTGGTCTATGTAAAATTCTTTATCTAATTCACGGTTTTAGGAAAGTTTGTCTTAACATCCATCCGATGTATCTCCAAGTTGTTTATGGCAGCAATATCAATTAGCATCTCAACGAAGTAATTCGTCACAAGTGAATAAGAATCAATGAAATTTACACCTTATTTTAGTTTATAGCCTTTAGCTACCAACTTAGCCTAATATTTTTCCACAGTTCCATATATCTAATGTTTCGACTCATTTACATCCCATGGTCTTACTCCTAGAGGTAAACTAGCAAGCACCCAAGTCCGGTTCCGACTGACCGAGTCCATTTCACTAAATGAAGCTTCTTACCGAGGAATGGGGTTTCAATAGATGTTATGGATTCTTTACGAGTACGGAGCAAGATTAAGCTAGGCTTATTAAGAAGTCAGTCTATAATAAGTCTCGATTTATAATCTTTTACTTCTCCTAGGATCAACTCTAATCCATCTTCCTTAAAGATAAGCTCGAATTTTTGAGAATAAATCTAGGGATCAACATCACATCTCTAATGAGGTACATGATTAAGAATAAACATGTTCAAAGAACTCAACATCCCAAGATTCCATAATAGTATTCACACCAAAGTCAGAAAAAATCGGGAACTCACAACCAAAAACTATATGCAGTAGGGTACTCAGGATATCTTATCTATACACCCCCACACTTTGACGTATGCATAAGAAGGTTGTCTATCTTTCATAAACATATGGAGTTTTATCTAATCCTTTAAAGGTTACTCTATTCAGGATATAACAAAATCGAGGACGACCTTCCCCACAAGTTGGCGGTTAATCCTTTAATCAATATGGCATAAATCATCTACTTAATGGTTCTCGTTTCTTACGATCAACTATACCATTAGACTATGGTGAATAAGGAGGTGTGATCTCATAAATAATGCCATCTAACGAGTAAAGTTCTCCTATATGAATTTCATACTTGCCATCATGTTTAGACCTAACCCTTTTAGTGGTAACTTATACTTTGCTTTCAATTTCAAGTTTATACTCTTAAGGCTTCTAAGGCATCATCCTTACCCCTAAGTAAGTATACAAGATAGTACCTCGTACAGTCATCTATGAAAGTTATAAAAACACCTTTTACCACCTTAGTTTGGGTTGATTTCATGTCAACTAGGTCTAACTGAATTAATTCTAAGGGCTTAGAATTACTCTTGAGCAATTTTGCTAAAAGGTTTTATAGCATATTTTGATTCTACGAATATTTAACTTTTGTGTTCAATATCCAAACTAAATTTGGGTATGTAAAAGAAACACTTCCGCTTTATGCATTGACTTATATAAGTTTACGGTTCCATGTCTACCATGCAAAATATTCAATCAATAAAAGAAAACACAAGAATCAACTACTTCATCAATTTTTTCGTTAAGCTTATATTGACCTTAAGTCTTATAATGTTTCCCTCAAAATCACATGCCCTTAGGTACGACAAGTTTTCCATATTCAATTAATATCTTAAGTCTTTTACCATCTACAAAGAACAAGATACAAGATTCTTGCATATGCCCGAACATGAAAACTTCATTCAATGTGAGAATATTACGGATATGAGCTTCGCTCGACCTTTCCCTTTATGCAACCTCGTTGGTGAGTTACTCATATAGAGTTTCTCGACATCTCCTATCTTACGATAGGAGGTGAAGCAGTCTCTGTTTCAACAAACATGCTTGGTGGCTCCGAGTCCACCCACTTTGTCTCTCACATTGGTTATTAAAATAACTTCCGACATCATGCCACCGAACTCGTACTAGTTTGTTTCAACTAAATTAGCATTAACTATCTACTAATTAAGGTTTTTATGTTTCCTACAATTTACTGCCCTATGGCTAGGATTTTACAAACATAACAATCACCCTTAATTAAAGTAATGCGGATTGAGTTTACGAAACATACCTTTCTTATGAAGACTACGCTTAGATTTGTGTTTGATGTTATCGCCTTTGTCACTTTGGAAGACTTGTGTTCATCCACATGCGCTTCGGTAGCCATGTTCCTTCTCAATTTCATGTCACAATCCTCGTTTATACTGACGACCACGGACACGGTAATTTCCCAATCACCTAATACACCACATCTCACAAACCTTAGTTCCAAATCGGAAAATAAAATATGAGTTTTGAAGATAACATCTAGATATACAAACTTTGTTTGAATCACCATTTCAAAAAAGAAAAAACTCATGGTTACCCATAAAAACTACTTTAGTTAACAACAAATTTCTGCCCGTCAGAATTTTTCAGGAACGTTTCTCTGTTTTGTAAAATATCAAAAAATACTTTTACAACTCCAAAAATTCTGAAATTTTACGTGGGTAACTATCAGGATGTCCACTACGTTGTGTCAAAGGGTTCACCGAAATTCCTTCTAGGTTGAGAGATAAATTCGAAACTCTACAGCTGACCAAAAATTCGTTTTCTGTTTTTTCACCCGATAATTAACATCCATGATTCACAAACCAATCAACCATTCTTGATTATTACAAATTCTAATGTCTTAAGATTGTTGGGTGCAATAATCAAAAACAAGGAAAAATCAAATAAGCAAAAGTTATTGATACTTAGCTCCTTTATAGTGGAAGTGATCGATTTGATGAAACGGACGAGCTCCCCAAATCTCCGCAACAGCAACAAGGCAAAACTTTGGAAAATGCAGTGAGTCACGTGTTCAACACGCTGCCCTTAAGACATTAGCGCCGGCTACACTCAAGAGTGATGCTATAGCCCTCACAGGACGGATATCTCCAGGATAAAACACCCTACTACACCTACTACTAGCATATGTAGTAGATGCTCAACTTGAGCTTGGCAACTCCGAAAAAACCGTTAAGGAAAATCGCGAACACTTAAGAAACGACCATAAAATATTTTCCCTTAGGGGTCCCTCTACAATAAGGAGCAACCCCTTTCCCATGATTTTTACAAAAAGTAGTGAATTTGTTTATATAATTGACAAATACAACTTAAGAAGAAAAACTCCCGATGTGGGACTAAAAGGTTTATATAGTCTCTTAAAACTACTAAAAATTTGAAACTCCACAATTCGGGACTAATAAGTTTCATTCACAAAAGAAAACAATAAATTATAAGTTTTATTAAAACTTTAAAAATCCCTTTTTATTAATCGTTTTCCAACAACTCTTACAGTGAGCTGAGCGTCCGATTGACATTCTTTTCATGTTTCGGTTCTCTTATCTTTTGTATATGTTTTTTAGGGGAAGGTCTTGCTTACCTTTAATTTCTTATCGTTCTCCTTGAGAAGTATCCAAGTTAGACTCTGTCAGTTAAAGGGGTTGAGACCAGATTTTCTTCCCTTGCTTACTGTAATATGTTCCCTAGACATAATTCGACTGCAATTGCACTTGAAACATCTCTATGTCTACCATTTTTCTTTTGCATTGACTCTACATTAGATCATCAATATTGTTACTACTGATGGCACCAGATTATCCATGTCATTAACTTCAGAAGTGGTTGTATCGATCGCTGCCCCAATACCTGATCATTTATGTCGCCACCCTCATCATTTGTCTCATTTGTTCTCATAGCTAGCCCCTCATTCATATCATTTGAGGTGCTTTAAAAGACCTCCAAATAATAGCTTCAAAACCTGACCCCCTGCGCAATCCATTCATTCTCTTTATTCAAATCCCCTCCCAGTGACCCTAATTGTGTGCTTCTAACCTTCTTAGGGTCGGGTCCATCTAGTCTTCTCGTTCTTGGACAGTTCTTTGTTGTGTTCCCTAATACCCTGCAGCCTGCACACCTCACATTTTGGTGGCTTCCACTCCTATTCAACGGTAAAATCCATGGAAAACTGCAAATAGCCCGGTTCGGCAGATAGATTCTCCGGTTGAAATATATAGGTAATTGTTTATCTTTTCCTAATACCGAAGCCCCGCTGAGTCAAGTAGGTCCTTACTATCACAAGTAAGCGAGTCAACA
The DNA here is from genome assembly GCA_023531295.1 of Papaver armeniacum. NCBI lineage: Eukaryota > Viridiplantae > Streptophyta > Magnoliopsida > Ranunculales > Papaveraceae > Papaver > Papaver armeniacum. The sequence continues at coordinate 20,692 of JAJJWW010010884.1, forward strand.
ACCTTGTGGACCAAGTCAAAGAAAAGAGACAAGAATTGCCTGAGTTGTGAGAAAAACTTCTCAGTTAAGTGTGCTCTAAAGTTTGAAGACAATTCTATATTTAGCATGCTCCAGCTGGGACTAATTCAGAGATGAGTGCTGGATGACCGCAGCAATGTCTGTGGAAAGCAGCACATTATGGAATAAGCGCAGTGACTAAGTGGGACAATTTCAATAAAGGGTCATATTAAAATATAATTTGGCGAACTTTAGATTCACAACATATTATTCGACTCCAATTACCTATGGATCGAGACAGGTCTAAACCTAGGGGTCGAGACAGGTTTACACCTAAGTTGACTAATAGAGCTTTGGAATTAATAAGATAAACATGGACATCATAGTAAATCAAACGGTCGCGCGCATCGCTCCTTCTCCGCCACTTACTCGCGGGCTGGGGTGGTTAGTTGATACGTCACAAAGAAAAAGCTGAAATGGTAACACGTTGGTTTCCGGAAAGAAAACCCGGAGAAGAAATTTACATTCTCCAGAAACAAAAAAATAATATCTGAATTAAATCCTACAAACCCAAAATCAAGATGGTTCCTTTAAATCTTCGACGAAGAAATGAAAGAATGTATTATTTATGGTGATGACGATTGACCTTTTTTTTATCTTGAATTTACAATACCCGATGATGAAAAAGATGATAGTGGCAGACATGAAGAAGAAGAGAAAGATGATGACGATGATGACGACGAAGAAGAAAATTTGTTTGGGTGACTCCCAGAGATTCTTTGAAATCTAGAGATTTCTAGTGATTCTCTGAGGGTATTTTAGAGAGTTTTTGTGACTTGTAGAGAAAAAAAATGAGAATCGTAAAGAGTCTTTGTGATTTATAGAGATAAAAAATGTATATTATCTAATTAAAAATTCAAAACATCTACCAATTTTTTTATCATGCACGTTATAATGTTAACAAAGTACCATATACCTAGTAAAATATGTGTTCAGGAGGTTGTTGGGTTTCTTTTTATGAGAAAAGGATTTACTGAACATCTCAAGGTTGGGAAAAACAATCGTGCTTTGAAGTGGAAAAGAAAATGCTCAATCAGTATACACGAAGGCAAAGAAGAAGAGATATCAAAATTCAGATGAGTTCGGTTGGATTAGCAAATTGGTCATCACCTCAAACAAAAAAAAAACAAAAACAAAAATGTCCTACTTTCAAAAAAAAAAAATTCTTCAAATTTCCAAGTCTCCCAAACTATCACCGCTTGGGGAGAGATTTCTACCATGCCTATTTTCCTTAAAAAGTCTCCCCAAATCTCTGAAAACAACAAATCAATGACTTTCAATTCTCCTTCGAATAACTGAGGAGTTGGAGTGATTCTTATAAAATCATAAAATCATAATCCAATAACATGGGGTTTCAGAGAATTTAAATGACTTAAAAAATAGTCTCTAACCAATACAAGAGACATTAGGAGACTCTCCAAAAATGTCTATGGACTAACAGTAGATTTGGAAACTCTGTGGAAGTCATTTGAAATATCATTTGACTACCCATGTTAATTATGGCCGTTCATATTGTAAAATAAACTCTTAATAGGTGTTTATTATGATAGTTCATATTTTAAAATGAATAGAATTATCCCGAGATAGGTGTTCATATTGTAGAATGAACTTTTAATGTATTTCATATGATTTAATGAACTCGTAACAATAGTTCATTCTACTAGTTCACTTTATAGAATGAACTAGGCCTTAACCCGTGTCGTAACGGCATGGGCGTAATTTTTATTCAGTTATGTATTTTCCGACATATGAATATTAAATATAATATGTATTAATATCAAGTTCACCCTTTTTATCATTACAAAAGTAAAGAAAAACCTTATAGATATTTTATTCTTCACTTCACAAACCCTTTCTGGCAATTCCGCCTTGACATCCTCTTATATTATGCCTCTCATTTTTCGAGTTGTATCCTCAAGCGACCAATGAAATTATATCGAAATTATTTTTTTTAGTGAACGATGTTAGGATATTCATGGACCAAAGTAACCTACTATGGGCCCAACCACATATCACCGATGATGTCCCTACCTGACCACCTTGGGATAAGAGGTGTGCGGTTTTAATCTAAAAGGCCTCAGTGTTACGTAAAGAGATGACCAAGCTTATTAAGCTCCGCATATGCTCCTTTTTTTTATATGTGGGACTATCCCTATCTATACTTATGTGGTTTATCGCGCTACATACTCCAACAACTTCCACTTTGCGAGATTAAACCACTTTACCGGTCAATCAGAATCCACCATATGATTACCGTCTGTATAAGCTACCCATCGATCATTATTATTATCACTATGCGCCCTAGATTCCAACTCCACCTTGAGTTAATGAGAAGGAAAGCACTAACTCCACCTTAAGTATTTCCTTGCCCACCTAGAACCCTTCTCCACAGTTAATGTATAAGACACTAACTCCACCTTGAGCACCGGTTCAACCTTGAGCATTTCCTTGTCGATCTAGAACCCTTCTCCACCCGAGTTAATGGGTGAGACACTAACTCCACGTTGAGCGCCAGTTCAACTTTGGACCTTGCCTGCTCCACCTTGAGTCTGATTCCACTTGCACGCTAAACCGGGTGACATTCACAACCACTTTAATGTTGGGATAGTAGCCCCAACCATGGGCTCTGATACCAAATGTTAGGATCTTCACGAACCATCGACGCTACTCAAGGCCCGACCACATACCCCCGAACCCCACTTGACCACCTTGGGATAAGAGTGTGGTATTTTAAACTAAAATTCCTAGGTGATATGTATGGAGATGCCCAAGCTTATTGAGCTCACATGTATTCATCTTTATTTCATGAGGGACTATCCCTATCTATACATATGTGGTTTATCGCGCCACATACTCCAACAACCAAGCGGAACCAAAACATTAAGGAAATCCCATGAGTGAAAAAAAATTCTAACCTGTTGAGGGTGAAATAGTATGCTTGACGGATTGTGTCGGGAAAGGGTATCATGAGTGAGAAAAAACGCCAGAGTCTAGGATTGAACATATTCCGGAGCCAAGGACGACTCCAAATTAAGTTGGTGGTATTATAGTACTCCGACTCGGTAGGTAGAATTCGTCAAATGGAATATAGGTAATTGTTTATCCTTTCCTAACACCGAGACCTTTTCGTAATAATTGTCTTCATAGTTGGCGAAACATCTCTATAGTTACGCATGCTCGGTATTGAGTAATCGGGATGGGTGACCTCCCGAGAAGCTGTTGTTGGATGACCGCAGTGGTGACCATTGAAAATCCCATACTGTTAGATGATCGCAGAGGCTAAGTGGGGACATTATCGATAGAGGGTCAGGCCATTACATTCTACGACATTACCCTTCCAAATGTGAGGTTATTCGTTGCATAAAAATAATAAAACCATGATTAGTTAGTAAGTCAAATCGTTAAGTACTTAACCTAATAAAAATAAGCTCTGTTATCCATCATCACTAAATAAAAATAACATTGAACCATTGATCAAGAAATACGTATGACGATGCGAAATTACTCAGTGAGCACCAATACTTGCCACCGTCACTATGGTCCACTAATATTGCTAGCTAATCTAACTAAGTTTGGTTTAACTTTTTTTCTTTCAAAAAAAAAAAAAAGTATTTTGAAAACATATTTATAGCAATATTTTTCATCTTAGTGTTTGGTAAAGATTTCATAAAGTGTTTTTTATGCAAAACAGTTCCAAAATCTACCAATTTTAAAAGTGGGGGAGAAGGAGCTTTTAAAAGCTTCAAAAAGCAAATACTATACTTCACCCTAATTTCATATTTTATTTTCCAATTTTATCCGATCTTTTTTATAACTGGAAAAATTATACTTGAATCTATATATGATCACACCAATTTTTATTCTTTAAAGATAATTATTTTTTATTTGCAAACAACATTTTATGTTATACCGTATCCCGAAATATACTTTTATTTATCAATAATAAATATTAAGAAAATTATTGATTTTTAAAAAGTGGTTATGAAAAATAATATTTTTTAGTAATAATACTAATATTAAATTAAATATTACATATATGTACTCTAACAATAGTAAATTAAATATTACATATATGTACTCTAATCTTTCATCTTGCCTTGCTATGGTAGACTGTTGTTTTAATCTTGCTTTGGGTTATTATTTAGATGTTTTAGGGTGTTGTTTCTCTTGCTATTTTCTGGTTTTGTCTCTTGGATGGGTGAATGAGTATACATGGTTGAGATATGATCTTGTGGGAATAAGAAATCAACTCCTATCCTCATTCTCAATGTTGTTTGGTGAGCAAAATGAAGCAACGAGGTATGTTCTTTCGGCATCAACAACATCATCTCTGTTTTGCAACCTGGGTTCACAACGGATGATTATGTTGGTCGGTTGTTACTGCGTTTTGTTTTAAATCTTTGTAGTCTTAGTGGTCTAGGTGGGTTAACAGATCAATTTCTCTTTAGATCGCGCTTTGTTTTTGCTTTTAGGTATAGTTTCAGGTTGTTTTGGAATGTTTTATTTCTTTTGAACTTGGGTCTTGTTATCTCAATAATGGTAAACTTAAGCTCCGATAACTATCTGTCCAACGTTCCTAATTTTGGTGATGAGTTTTTAGGCCGGTTCAACAATCTTTGGCGACGACGACAATTGCAACAGTTAGAAGCTTGTTGTGGCGATTTCAAAAGATTAATTTGTCGGTTTTAATATGTAATCTTAAAGGGTTAGATTTTATTATTTTAGATTTAGATTTCCTTGTTTTAGGCTCTGTAATGATAACAAAGACAACATCTATTTGTTCAAGATCATCATCAAATTCTCCCGTGACATCTCCAAAGCCGAGTCAGCCCGTTTCGTTCCTGTACAGACACTTGAAGACCGGTTCAGATTACCACTGTTACTTAAGACATTATGGTTACTATTTGAGATACTATGGTTACTTTTCAGCTACTGCTACTACTAGTTGGGTCGTTGCTACCTTGATTGCATTAGGAAATCTTAACTTTAAAAATTTCAGTTCATGTTTTTTGCATGCTCTAATGAACATTGAGTTGGATTTGATCCAGTCATTGCCTTGTGCATTGGCATATATTGGTTTTGTTTTCAAAATCAATTTGGCCCTATTTGTTTGGTCCTCTCCGTTGCGAGAGAGAAGAAGGTCTTCTGAAACTATTCTCAGGCCTGAATGGATAGATTTGATAGGCAAGAATTGGTGTAGATACCACAAATTGTATGACTTGTGTATGATCTTGAAATATTTCTGTAAGGTATCCGATTTCCTAAATCGGAGTTATCAATATATTTTCTGAGGCTTGCCTCTTTTACGAGAAAAAAAAAAGTAGAAAATTTACTTATTTTATGCATATAATAAAATAGAATAAACAATTTTCAGATATATGTCTGTTTCTATCATTTTCTCACTAACTATAGCTGAACCTGATATTTTGCCAGACACAATTTGGTCGCTTTTTAAAATAGTTTTATCCTTAACTTATAATTTGCAACCATTCAATTGCTTTTTGTTACCGAACTCGGCACAATAACGTATATCCAAGAACCATTCAATTATTTTTTTCCATAGCTCGGCACGAAGAACGTACATCGGAAAAGTAGTTTTATAAAGCTCGCGACAATACTGGACTAATCAAGTATTAGATAATAAAAATATATTTATTATCATCATTAGTAGAATAATTTATATATTATCATTATTAATTTGACATTTAATAAAATATTATCATGGAAAACTAATAAAGTATTTATTATGAAGTAGAATAATTTATATATTATCATTTTTAAATTGACATTTAATAAACCATTATCATAGAAAATTAATAGAGTATTTATTATGAATAATTATGGAACCTTAATGACATGATTTAATATGTCCATTAGATGCATTTCTAATCCAAATCACAACCATCACTTATGACAAACGATTACATCCCTAGATTTATCTCTTGTGAGGACAAATCTGAACCACCACTTACATAGGCAAAAGTTAGCCAACCGTGCTTTATACTCTTGACTAGCTAGTATTGTTGTTAATTCGAGTAGTTTGTTTTGTAAAATAAACTCGTATGGTGGTTCATTTTATAGTTGTTTTTTAGCTAAAGGATATCGTAAAAATTAAAAGCTTTGAAATATAACAACAGTGGTACTCGTTGGAAAGGTCTAGTCGAGATCTTTCCGAGTATATAAGATCTATTATTTTTTGATTTACGGTTCAACAAATAATTGAGTTTTAAGTTCTTTTCTTTCTTTTTATTTTGATGCAAATAGGGGATCGTTATTAATTAAAATTTGAAGGAACTACATTGTTCATATCCTCCAATATTGTGCGTGCAATAAAACTTGGAGGATAATAAGACCAAACTTGAGAAACTTCATGGACTCTAGCATGTTTTGCCAACTTATCAGCTGGTGAATTCACTTTCCTATTGATACGTTTGCGGATCTAATTTGGATGTTTTGACAAAGATATGTTTTATATCTAAGATGATAGAATGATTCTCCCCACTAAATCGATTGAATTTCTTCATTACCGCATTAATAACTAGTTGTGCATCCATCTCGAAACAAGCACATTGTACATCCAACTCTTATTCTATCATTATTGCATACATTAATCCCCCACATTCTGTTGCTTCAGCGCTTAAGACACCATTGGCATGCTCGCACCTTGCATGGATGAAGTTTCCTGCAAAATCACGATGTATTAGTCCCCATCCCGCATAGTTTATAGAGTTCACAATCTTAAAAGATACATCACAGACAAAATGAATGATAAGGGCTATTAGGTGGTATCCAATAAGATTGAATATTCTGCATAGTAGTCTGCAGTGTCTTTGTGTATCCAGTAACATCCGTTTTCCGTAGATTCATTTAAAAGCTGAATGCCTGCGATGACTTCCACCGTATTTGGTTTGATATTATCAAACACACTCCTGCATCTAGATTTCTGGATTTCCCACAATGTGTTAGCCATTCTTAACACCCAATCATCTATTAGTTTTGTGAAATCATTCGAAAACCAGCTTTTTATCCAGTCTTGAACAGATATATCTGCAGGAGGCATACTTCTCCTAGCACCTGGTGTTGTGAACCAAATTGCTCTTGCAAAAGAGCATTCCCATAGTATATGCCTTGTTGTTTCAACACTATGCTTACATATTGAACATTGAGCATTCCCAGGCATGCTTCTTTTAATTTATTTGTATGAAGAGATAGAAAAAAAGAACAAATAAAATGATATTTCTGGCGCTATTTCAAAATTGATGATGCCATTAATGACGACATCCACGTGGATAATATTTATCACAGGACCAAATAATTTTTTTTAACCAAACTAAATTCTAGTAGTTTGTTTTGTAAAATAAACTCGCAACCGCATTCTAGTGATTTGTTTTGTTGAATGAAATCATATTGGTAGTTCATTTCGAAGTATGAACTCGTAATGCAATAGGTCAGTCTAATACTTAGAAAGTTGAAATCATTATGTAAAACAAACTCTCTTAATGTTGTTTATTTTCCAAAATGAAATGATAATGTGCAAATTAAATCTTCGCAAAATATTAGAATCATTGTATATATTTCATCGATGAGTTCTCGAACATACAAAATCTAACGAGACTCAACTTGTAGTCATTTAAAAAAAATCGAATACAAAAAATTGTAATTTGGTGATAACGTGGAAAAATATTATAAGGACCGTATAGTTTGGTAATTTATATATACATGTAAAATTCGTTTTAGGATGAAATTCGCAATACCAAGTCGAAATCCCAAACTATGGATGATAAAGGCGGATTATTTTTTATTTTTGTTTTTTAAGGGAGAGACAAAAAGAAAAAAAAGGAAAAAGATACCAAAAACCTACAGATAAGGAGAAGCTTCACTCTGAATGAGAGAAGCAATACAAGAAGGAGGGGAAGATAGCCATACATCTGAGGTGTGGGTTGAAACTGCGTGAGCAGCTAAGGAGTGAGCCACATTATTGGCCTCCTTTTTGACGAACCTAAACTCGAAGGAGTTAAACCTGTGTAGGCATTCCCTGATTATGCTAACTGTGTACTAGATGCGCCATGGGTATGAGAGGTGTGGGTACTTTGCGTATTGATTATATTTAGCGCGTCTCCTTCGATCACAACATCTCGCCATGCATCCTCGTCTCATTTGCTAATTATGTACCTAATAAAGCCCCATATGCCTCTGCCTCCGAGTGCGGTAGTGGAAGATAAGCTCACGACTCGACCACCTTGGAACCCCGCCTTGTAATCTCTTACAATATCACCACACGCAAAGCCTTTAATTCCAGCATCTCCATCAAAATTGATCTTGATTGTGTTGGCTTTAGGAGGTTCACACGTTCTTTTGCGTTTTAAAAACACAGCCCGGGAGCATAGGGTTGGACTCAACCGAGTTAGCTTCAGTTATACCGATACATTGCTTCTTTGATGATGGCATGTATATTAAACTTACCCCTATTGAAAACGATGTTGTTTTTGGTTTTTCATATTGCTCAGAGAACATACAAGCTCTCATTCTCATTTTAGAGTAATCACCACCTTCCTTAAGCCAGCTTGAAATGAATTCTTGAACAGTATCAGTTGGTTTCATCCCTGTCCTGAGATTCATGGGGGAAGAAAATAGAGACGTCTGTGTTGCCCGATAGTAATGAAAAGATGATCGATTGTTTCAATTTCGTTGTTACACGGTCCGCACTCACTTTGTTTATTCCATTGATGTGTTTCTGCATGTTATATCCAACTAAGCCATTCTTCAGAATTCTCCAAATGAACATCTGGATTTTAGGGGCAATTTTATTTAGCTTCCATAACCTCTTCCATGTGAAATCAGAGCTAGTAGATGTACATGGTTGTCTGTCGCCTAACATTCATAGATAGGATTATTACTCGAAAAATCACTGTGGGATGAGGTATCCATAACAGTTTGTTCCTTGAGTTGGTTTCCATTGATGAAAGATGAATCTCCATAATCTTCATGACTTGGGGCCAGGGTGAAGTCCGTCGCAGCTTTTCTTCATTCAACTGTGTTCATCTCGAGATTATTAGATCTTCTACTTTACTTATATCGATTGGGACATTATTGTTGCGAGTAGAGCTTTCATTGGAAGATTAGGAACCCAATGATCAGCCCAAATGTTTGCTCCACTACCAACCTTCCAAAGAACATTCATTTCGCATTTCATCTCTCGCATTTCAACATAGCACTCCATCTAGTAGAACATACAAGTCGGTTCATGGACACTCGGGTTAACGAGAACTTTCCAAACCAGTTTGGAAAACATTGCCTTGTTTAAATTTTGTAGAGGTCTGATACCTAAACCTCCCTGTTCTTTTGAGATTTCCATCTGGTCCCAGTTAATGAAGTGCATCTATTAGTGTCTCTCGAGTGGACCCACCAAAAATTTCTCATCATTCTCGTCATCAATGCCAGATTCTTGTTTGTAATAAGAGAGGTAGCCATGTAATACGGTGGGATTAGTTCTAGCACATGCTTGATCATGAGTGTCCTCCCTGCATGTGTAAAGTGAGTTCCCTTTCACCCTTCCGTTTAACATCAAACTTGTCATTGAGGAACTCATATGTTGTAGATTGATGGCCCGGTTTTAAGAGTTGGTGACCAAGATATTTGTCACTGATCTCCATTTGCTTAACTCCCAGATTACTAGCCATTTCAATTCTTTTATCTTCATTGACTCCCTTAAAAGAGAACATCGATTTTTGCATATTTGCCTTTTGTCCAGACCATCCAGCATAGGTATGTAGAATATTCATCATACCGCTCCCGTTTTATTGTCGAGAGTACCAAACAAGAAGATCATCTGCGAACATAAGGTCAGAGATAGCATGCACATTTTTACAAATTCTATAACCGTTGTACATGGCGTTTTCTTTCATAGTTCTCATCAACCAGGAGAGCCCCTGGGAGCAAAGAATATATAAGTAGGGGGCAAAGAACACCCTTGTCTCAACCCTCTTTCGCTTACAAAGAAGCCCTCACTTTGGCCATTAACTACTATAGAAAAAAGGGAGTAGTATGCATTTCATGATCAGTTCATGAGTTTTTCCAACTATGCCGAAGCTCCTAAGACAATGACTGAGAGATCTCCACTTATCTTATCGTAAGCCTAGCCGATATCTAATTTTAGAGCAAAAGCTCCAATAATTGATCTAGAGTGAGCCATGGAATGGAGAATTTCCTTTGCAATTACAATATTATCAACTATGACTCTCTAGGATGAATACCGACTGGGCTTTATCAAATAAGTCATCTAAATATGGTTTTAACCTTTGGGCAATGATCTTAGTGATAACTTTATATAATATGTTTGTTAGAGCAATTGGCATATAGTCTGAGGGAACCATCGGGTTTTTTATCTTAGGAATTAAGACTATGTTGGAGTGATTCAAACCTGGTGGTAAGGTGGCATTGTTGAAGCAATTCATGACAAGTGTGGAAGAGAGCAGGCAAGCCATCGGGTCAGGGATTTCAACCTTTTCATCCTCTTAATGGTGTTCCAAACTTCTTTATTAGTAGGTGCCTAAAGATGTTGTTGTTTTCAAAGATGTCGATCTTTGTAGCAACTTGGAAATGAATTGGGTGATTATCTTCATCGGGATCTCTTGAACGGGTTGGTAAAATGGCTCACAAGGCGGTTTATCACCTCAAACATTTATCAGTGATCCAACTACCATCAAGCATATTGAACAACTTCAATCTGATTTTTCCTCCTTCTTTGGATGTGAGAGAGATGAAATGCACGAGTGTTTTTATCTATATTAGGAATCAAAGTGCACCTTGCTTCATTGCTCAAGTATCGTTGATGTAGAAGGTTAAGGTAATCAATTTTTTGACATAAATCTTTCTCCTCCTATCTTGTGTCTCTAATATGAGATTCCATCTCGCACTCTAAGAAGTTGTTGCTTTGATTCTTCAATAGCTCGAAGATATTCCTAAATTCTTTCTTACTACATTTATTCAAATCTCTTCCCACATTATCTATCTTCTCAAAAATACTCAAGGAATATGAATACCAGGAATTATGAACTACTTCATTAATTTCATGGTGTTCAAGTAGAGGTGTCAAAAAGGCCAGGCTAGCCTGGTCCTGGTCCGGCCTGGCCCGTATAACCAAGGCTAAAGTCCGCTTTGGCCCGTGCTTCAAGGCCCGGGCCAGACCCAGGCTCTAGAACAGACCAAAGCCAGGCTATGATTTTCAACTTTGGTAGCCGATTAAGGCTTGGCTCGCTTTAGCTCCTGGGGCCTGTATAAGCCTGCTCGGGACGGCCTTCCATGGCTGTATAAGCCTGTTCATGCCTAGTTAGTCGTTAGTTTTATGTAGCCTAATAAAAAACATTTACTATGATTTGATCCCATGATATAACAGAAAGCTAAGACCTCTCCACCGCTAATCTGCATCAATTTATACACAAAATGATCACCCTCAATTATATTTGTAAGTAAATTATTATTGTTTAGACTTTTATTCTAACTATAATTAGGGAGTTTCATAAACCTTATTTATGGTAGATAAGTATAAAAACGGAAATTTGATGAAATTTCTAGCTACATAATTAATATAACATATTCATTGATTATTCCGTTATTTTGTCTTAATTAATCTTGAAGTTAATTAAGGTATAAATATCTATCTATTTACTTACATTCTATAAACAACACATATATATCATCTTCTTTCCTATTTGTTTTATTTACTTACCTTCCATAAACAACACATATTTACTACTAATATATAAACATTTCTCAAGCTTGCTAAAATTTCTCCAGTAATAAGTGCAATTAGTTCATCATAATTCTATTTAGAGTAAATTAATTAATTTTATGACTATTTACAGCTACGTGAAACGGTTATATTTTTGTCACTATAAAGTTCAATCACTAAATTACCTTAGTTCAATTAGTTAGGAGCATAGCAAATGAGATTGTGGTTCCAACTTCGAATCCCATTTAGTTTAATTTTTTGCGACTACAAAATATTATAGGGCTGGTTCGGGCCTGGTCCTACTGGCCAAATAAAAACAAAGCTCAGCTCGGCCGGGCTCATTGAATTCAGGGCGAGCCAGGCCGTCCTGGCCCGGTTTTAGTAACCAGGCTAATCCAGGCCAGGCTAGGCCGACCAATGGCAGTCAGCCAGGCCAGGCGGGCCGGCCTGTTTGACACCTCTATGTTCAAGCCGAAATATTCAAACTTGCTAGAGAGTTTCCTCTTTCTTTTATTAGTTCTATCAAGTATTTATCAAAATTGGAGCATGGTCAACTCTTGAGCCTTGGAAGGTGTAACACACCATTGTTTTGAAACATGAACATCCAATACGAAGTACAAATAACTCTATCTAGCCTTTCAAAAATAGGTTCCCTACAATAGCTCCATTACTCCAAGTAAAAGCTGGACCTATAAAACCCATATCAATCAACGCTCTACTATGGATAAAATTCTTGAACTCAGAGTTTGTTGGATTCGTCTTCTGACTACCTTCATGCTTCTAAGATATATTGTTGATGACATTAAGATCACCCAAAATACACCATGGGTTTGAGATTTGAGCTGCATAAGATGAGATATTAGCCCAAAATTTGTTTTTAAGATGGTGTTGAGGGGGTCCATAGACACATAAAAGATCCCAATTATCTCTAAGCATACTGTGAATTCTACAATACACCACATTCTTGTCATCCTTTATCACCTTCAAATACACATCATTATTCCATAGTATTAAGTTACCACCACTTCTACCGATCACAGGAACATAGTTGAAATTATCATACCCTAACGAATTAAAATTTCTGAGAATTTGACTCACCAATTAAATTTTCAGTAAGAAATGCAATTTGAGGTTTGCACGCCCTGAGAAACGCCTTCAGATTACGGACTGCCAAGTTGTTTCTCAATCCTTGACAGTTCAAAGATAGAATTAACATCGATTTTGTGGCTGATTTTGGGCAGCCACCACACCCATTTGTGGAGATTGATTGAATAAGCTTCTTTGTAGGAACATCAAAGTCCATCGGACAAGCTGCTCTCTTTAAGCCACTAGAATTTCCTTAGTCATAGCGCTTTTTCCGTTTCTCAGTTAAAGCTCTAGATGATCGTTTCCACCCTTTATTCTTCTTCTTGTTTTGGTAAGGCTCTAATTGAGATGTAGATGAAGATAATGTAATCTCTTCAGTATGGGAGTTATGAGAATTAGGTTAAGATTGGGTAGATTGAATAATTGGGTATTTTGAATCGGGGGGTGAAGTTTTTAGGGTTGAAAAATCTTCGGGTATGGATAAAGGGTTCGACTGGTGGATTGGGTTACTCGCTCCGAATTTACTAATGTAACTTTTTTCTAAAGTTAACGAAGTTAAACAAGACATCCTAACGTTACAAACGTTGGGTTGAGATAACTTACTAACAGATGTAATATTGGTTGCTGGAAGAGAAGAATTGTTTGGATCTTTAACTTTTCTCACATGTGGCTTTCTTGTATCCGCCAACGTCTCTTTTCTGACATCTGCTCCCCCCCCAACAACCTTTGCATCATCGAGTTTGTTATGTACGCAGGTTGTTGTGATGATATCACTATTACCCCCTGTTTTGGATATATCCCCCCATGTACCATCTAAAACTTTTGTGCTAGCATTTTCACCACCTCCTACTTTATGTGAAGCGGTTTTCTCAGATGCACTACCTTTCCCTTTTACTATGTCAGCTGTATTGGTGTCCTCCAAGCCGTTGGAATGTAGAGATAAGTTGTTAGTACCACTCTGGCCACTTGAGTAACCAACCCGTAAAGTATCCAAATTCAACCGGACCCGCCTCGTGGCTTCCATCTCGATCGTTTATTCTTATAGCACAAATCTACGGCTCTTTGAGATATCTCCGATTCTTTTCGCAAGGTTTCTTTGTTCGAAGTAGGTTTGAAAGCCTCTAGATCTTCTTTGTAAAAGCTCGAATCTCTTCTATGTATCTAGCCATAGACTTATCAAGCATCTTACTGGTAATCTCCTTTGTGGATAATGATTGATCTTCCTCTAATTTTTTTTGATAGGTGTGGACATTGTTTCATCACATGCCCAAAGAATCCACAGTGGAAACATAATCTTGGAAGTTTCTCATACCTGAATGTGATAGTTATTTTCTTATTTGTTTTTAGCGTAATCACCATGTTTTTTGGTATCGGTCTTGTAATGTCTAAGAAAACTCTGACTCTAGCATACTTCCCCCATTTCGCTGCCATATGTGGATCAATAGGTTCTGGAGAGACAATCTTCTGCATCATGCTAAAAACCTTTTGATCATTCATCATGCTAATCGGTAATCCATAGATATGCATCCAGGAATGAGACGAATTTAAACTCATATTCCTCAATAAGTAGGTCTTCTGACAACGTTCCATTATCATTAACTCATCTCTAATGACCATGGAGAACCTTGTAAAGCGGCCTCTAAGTCACCGTAAGATCGAACTGGACTTTGTATACATAACCCGAGATGCGCAAGTTTCGTAGCACCATATGGTCTCCAAGCTTTTGTTACCACCTTTGTGAGAATGACAAGATTATACTCTTTCCCTGAGATCATCTTAAACATTAGACTCTTGTTTTGTGCTTTATGAACTTGTACTGGGTCATCATCGTCTTCATACTCATACGTTTGGGGTTCTTCAATATTGTCTTTCAAGTTTATTCAAAAGTAAACCTTCAAAATCATCCATGTTTTCAGATGTAGAAGCCATAATAAACAAAGGAGAGAAAACGAAAGAGGACACGAGAAAAAGGAAAAAGAGAGAAGATGAGAAACAAATTACGTAGGGGAGAAGTGAAATCACTAGGTAGTGATATAAAGATCGCCCTAAACGGGGGGAGAAAAAACTCATCTAAGAAGATGAACAAAGAACCTTGACCAAAGTCGAGGGAAAAAAACTTTGATACAAAGGATTCGTATAATTTGCGAACTTAGAGCAATTCCTATGGAATGAACAAACCTAGAGTTTGTTCATTTTGATCCCACTATGGGATGAACAAACCAAGAAAATGGATGTTCAAATGGCCCGTCATTCATTTGAACAACGAGTCACTCAACCCGACGCGCGTCTGCGTTGATGTCGCGCGCCATACCCTCTAACTCGGCGACAACAAAGGTGACGCACAACGTTTAGTGATGCAACGCGCGATCAAAGGACAAACTCCCGCGACCGGCGCCCCAGCGCGAGCACTCATGAGGATGACGCCCACAACAAAACGATAAAACCAGCTCACTTTTTCTC
Source organism: Papaver armeniacum (assembly GCA_023531295.1). NCBI lineage: Eukaryota > Viridiplantae > Streptophyta > Magnoliopsida > Ranunculales > Papaveraceae > Papaver > Papaver armeniacum. The sequence goes on from JAJJWW010010884.1 coordinate 36,026, forward strand.
GATTTTTATCTATTAAATAAATATTTTAATATTTATAATTTTTAGTTTATATAAATAAAATCATTTGTGGGACCTAATTCTTATTAGTTTAAATAAATAAAATCACTAGTGGGACCCAACTCTTATTAGTTTATATTAATAAAATTACTAGTGGGGCCCAAAACTATCAGATTTGTTCATTTTGCCTTGTTTCCCATAGTGGAGAATACAGTTTGTTCATCATGTGGCTCAACAAATTTTGTTTTTGTTCATTGTCATAGAATTGATCTTACTAGCTAGAATCGAGAGAGGCATAAACGTACTACTATGAATCGAAAAGGCTAACATAGTATTTTTACCTCACCAAACCCGCCGCCTAGGCAAAATTCCAGTGCCTAGTAACGCAAAGGCGCAAGTCCTATATAAACTACAGCCCCCACATTAGAGGGGGACAAGAAAAAGCTACTGCTAAAACAAAAACACCCTCATCGAAATACTCTCACAGAAGAAAAAAATGTCTTCCTTTTATCTCAATTCCTCCGTCTAAATTCCTGCGCAATCACGTTAATCGATTCTGTTAGTATTCTGTGTTTATACTTGATTTTAATCGCATCTCTTCAAATTGGTTACGTTCTTCCTGAATGTGACATCATTTTGGCCTACATCATTGTTCGATTGCTACTCTCCAAGATTGTTGAGTGTTGGAAGAATCGCTAACTCAGATTGTTGCTTACAATCTTGGGGGTTCTTGTTGTTATTTATTCTCGTTTGTTAATTCTTTATGTACAAAATGGCTGAGAGAGGGGGTTCGTTGCAGTGTTCTTGGTAGTAGTAGTGGTGAAATTAATGGTAAATTTATTTGCAGAGCTGATTTAGGTTTTAGTGGGTTTTCCAATTCGAAATTGGGGTTTCAAGATCCTGATGGATTGTTACAAATTGGGGTTGATTTTAATGGTTGTTTCAAGACTTCGGTTTCCGCTCATTCTCCTGATGGAAGAAGACATAATTTCTCAAACAATATTAGGGTTTCTCTTCAAAGGATCGTTCTCGATTCAATCTCTTCTGGTTAGTTTCTTCTTCTCTTTCTTTTACATTACAGATTCATCATTTCTTGATATTCCCGCCAATTTTAAGTATCAGATAGTCTTGGGTAAACATTTCAATTGCCTTAATCACATTGACACTTATGGGGTTTTGGATGTTTATTCATGTTTATGACAATTTGAAATTTCTGTAAAGAAAATGATAAATTTAGGGGTTTATGTGTCGATTATGAGTTTTGGGTTTCTGTAAATGTCATTATTGTTAGGCAACAATGGAAATTTAGAAATTATAAAAATTTCATTCAGTAGTGTTACTTTTGACATCTACTGAAGATATGATTGTGTTTTGTATGTATTTGTCTAGCTAAAAGTTCTTCGATAGTCGTCTGTTATGCGAAAAGTAATGAAAAGATCCGCTTGTGGTTTGCTTTGGCGAGATATTGGTTTATTTTGTTCCCACTGTGGGTGGAGTTCCAGTTGCAGAAGCACCAGCATCTAAGGAAGCACCAGGAGGAGTTCCAGCTAATGTTGCTGTTGGAATAGAAAGGCTTGCTGGTTCATTTAAGGTCCCTCTTATGTTAGTTGAAGCTATTTTTGTGTCATTCTCTTTTCAGTAACATTTAAACTGATACATACGTTTAATCTCAGGTTGGGAATGATGAGATTAGATATATGTTGTCCGACATCTTGAAGCGAAACAATGTGGATAATTCTGGTGTTACTGCACTGGCATTATTTGTGGCACTGAGAGCTGATGGTGAATGCGAGTTTATGTATTTCCGCAATCCAAGTGCAGATATGCTTCTCCGTGAATCAGAACTTAATAAAGACCTCCTGAGGAAGGTATAATAATGAAGCCCAGGAATGTATAAAGGAGGGATAGAGTACTTGAAATAGTTTCAGAAATTAATAAAGACCTTCTTTGCAATTTTGCTTGTTTTTTTTCTTTGCCGCTAAGCATTATTTTGTTTCATAAAACTTGATACAGGCCTCTGTCTTTCACTATGTCTCTGTGAGTTTGATTGAGGAACCGTGCAGATCCACACAACTCGTTGCTATGAAGATACCTAAGAAGGCTGGTTCTATCCCCTCTTACGATCCAAATTTGAGATTTGCACTGTGGCTGCTAAGAAAGAAATTATGAGCATTAGGGACCAAGCAGGTATCGTTAAGGTATAGTTGGTCAAACTCGTACCATTATGACCACTCAAGATTTTAGCAGCTATTTTACCATAGTGCTGTGGTGCTTGTTTCAAATGTGGTCTTCATTTTACTTACAGATTAAAGAAGCTATTTTGCCCTAATGTTAAGCTTTTGCTGGTAACTGAAGGGCTGTAGATATTATATCAATGTAAGCATATAAATTAGATGTTTTCAACAGGATGGTTAAGTATTCAATTCATCATGTGGTAAATGGATAATAAAGTGTGAGTTTAATTAAGAACAGGAATTTAAGGGCAAGGTTGGTGGTGTTAAAGTTACCTGTATTGATACAACTGGTGCTGGTGATGGTTGGTGGTGTTAAAGTTAACTGCGAGTGGGCTGTTGAAGAGTTTTTCTGCTGACCTAAATCTCTACAAGGTACTCTATCCCTCCTCCTTGATACATGAATTTGGGTGAAAATATTTGGTGAGGTCATGTAGTGTACATTGTTGCAGACATTTCTATGTCATCTATGGTTGAATTTATATTTTACTCAAAATGTACTTTTATATTCACTGAAAAGGCCACTTTCCAGTTATCATACTTCAACAATCACAACAGAGTATCTAGACCTTCTCTGTCACGGTAAAGACCAGAACACATCAACTGGTGGGAAATGTAGAAAAAGGAAATTACAAATCATGCATATTATAATTCTCATAATTCATGAAATGGGAAGCATGAGGTGCAGGGGGAATTTTTATGTCTATACTTTTGTAAATTGCAACAATGGGAATGCTCTTTTTTCTTCTGGGCATAAAAGAGTATTGTTGTGTGATGTGCAGGACGAGAAGAAGTTGAGAGATGCTATTTGTTTGCAAATGCCTGTGGAGCACTCACGAGTTGTACGGCTTCTTTCTTAGGAAACACAGGAGTTGAAGCATGAGAAGAACAGAATCCACTTATTTGCTTGTCTTTTCAAACTGCTATAATCAGTTAAGAGATTCCTGTAACGTAACTAGCTTTGGTAATCATCCTATGAATCCATTTTATCACCTTTTTGCTTGACTGAGCGATCTAGGGCTAAGTCCTGCTCGACAATTTGGAGGTTTGCCTGTAGAACCTTATCATCTGCTCTTGTCGTTTACCTGCGAAGTGTATATTTGAATAAATCCTTGAATTTACAGAAGTTTCAGTCTGTCGTCTGTACATGCTTGATCTGCTTAACTTGAACTACTTATGGAAATGAATTTAGACTCTGATCTGATTTTTCTCAAGGCAAGTGTAGTTTACCAGAACTGGGGAAAACAAAACCAAGCCTTAGAGATGTTAAACAGTTGGGTTGCGTCATGCCAAAGTACTTGCTGGCAAAATTACCTGTTGAATATGGATTTTTTAGACCAAGTTCAAAGCTGCCATCAAATGCAACAGGCCAACATCGAATTAGATGGGGAGTTCCCTGGCTTCTGATGAGAGAGTTCCAAGTCGGATTGTCTCCAATTCCACACTGAGGTATAAGATTAGCCAGTCTGTGGGATTCTCGTTGCCACTGAAAGTCTCCGCCAAGAGTTTGTACCTGAACTTGTATCGATGAATAACTAAAACAGAAACAGACACAAAATCTAATCATTTTGCTGGCTATGGATGTCGAACCTATGCGCACACACTAGAGCTAAGCTAACAGAGGTTTTAGTCAACTATCAAAAGTGGAAGTCAATTGGAATTTGGAAGTTCCGTTTTAACTTCAACTTGAAAGACAATCCGTAAACTATTTGAGGTATATAGTTTTTTTTTTTTTTTTTTTTTTCTTATTGGATAAATATTATTACATGAAACTATTTGACATACTACTACATTAAGCCTCATGGGTAACCTAGCCACGGGAGCGCATTAAATTTTGGGGAACGGGGATGACCAGCTGAGCTAAGGCCCGTTCTTTTAATTATTATTATTATTATTTTTTTTTTTTTTAAATAATTATAATTATAATACCTTAGATTATTACATTAACTAGTTGGAAGCCTAACAAGCTAAGCTCAACGACATACTACTACATTAATTGAGCAGGTTCTTTGTGCTAGCCTACCAGCGGGCCTCATGGGGAACCTTGCCAAAGGGAGCCGAAACGGCGGGAGGGCGAGATTGTGTCACAAGGGGGGCAAACTAACACTACCTTCCATGTTAATTCCTGCAATATTACGTCATTGGGGACTCGAACCTGGGACCTCCTGGAGCGCATTAAACTTTGGGGAACGGGGATGACCCGCTGAGCTAGGGGCCGTTCTTATTATTATTATTATTATTATTATTATTTTTTTTTTTAAAGATATAATTAGATATTACATGAAACTAGTTGGAAGCCTAACAAGCTAAGCTCCAACGACATACTATTACATTAATTGAAGGAGGTTGATGTGCTAGTCTACCAGGCGGGCCTCATGGGAAACCTTGCCAAGGGGAGCCGAAACGGCGGGAGGGGGCGAGATTGTGTCACAAAGGGGGCAAATTAACACTACCTTCCATGTTAATTCTGCAATATTACGCCATTGGGGACTCGAACACGGGGACCTCTGGAGTGCGCATTAAACTTTGGGGAACAGGGATGACCAGTGTGAGCTAGGGGCACGTTCTATTATTATTATTATTATTATTATTATTATTATTATTATTATTATTATTATTATTATTATTATTATTATAATTTTATTATTATTATTATTATTATGAAGTCACCTCTGAGGGCGTTTATTTAGATAAATAAGTATCTGATTATACAGAGTTTGTTGGTAGTCTAGCCACCAACTGGGCACCAACGCCCTTTTGAATTGCAATTGTCACGGTTTGCGGTGTTATTTGGTATTGGGCCTAACTGGTCCACTATTTTTTTGGTTCGAATCGAACTAAAAATAGCCCATTTTTAATAATTTAACTTTTCTTAAATCTAACGAAAACCTAGAAGGCAATCGAAGGCATCTTAAAATAAAATTGAAACCTTAGGAGAGACAAGAGAAAATAAGTTTGCTAGCAAAAACGCAGGCGACGAAGTTTAAACGACGATGGACACACAATTAATAAGAGGTCGGTATTTAATGCTACATGTTCTTCTCTCGTTAGCAATATCATTTCAATTTTCACTGAGAATAATGTTTATATTCTATCCCCTACCGCACCAATTTATTATTATAGTTGTACAATTTTGCTTACACCGTGCATATGTCTATCCCCTACAACACCAATTTATTATTATAGTTGTACAATTTTGCTTACACGGTGCATAATACATTCGAGTCTTTATAATGTTTAGTGCATTGCTTAGTAATTTGAATTTTGCTTACGTCGTGCATTTCTATTACTACGTTCTACTATATATAGTTTACTTGTCGACAACAACATTTTTTGTTTTAGTAGATGCTTTCCCTTTTTCTTGGAATGGTTGAAATCTTTGGGTACTAGTAGATGCTTTCCCTTTTTGTTTTTTTTTTCTCTCCATATCACATTTAAGATAATCGTTTGAACAAAAGTTTAAAGAAAATCGGTGGTTTTGGAAGGTTTTCGGAAGATGAATTGAGAAGAGTTTAGAAGAGGTGGGAGTATAGTTGCGGTATTTATAGGCGGCAGAAACTCGAACGGTGGCGATATTGATCGACAGCGATATAGTGAATTTCGGCGATAAAGACTTTATCGCCGGCGATATTGTCAATATCGCTCGCTAGGGATCGATCGCTCGGCGGTTTCCCCATAGTGGCGCAAATGGTTTGGCATGCCACCTGGCATGCCAAACACCATTTTTTGGCATGTGCATAGGAAGAGGCCTAACAATGTACACTACATCATAACCTAACCAAATATTTTCACCCAAATTCATGTATAAAGGAAGGATAAAGTACCTTGTAGAGATTTAGGCCAGCAGAAAAACTGTTCAACGCGCCACTCCCATGTGAATGGTCTCCATCCACTATAGTTATGCCTCATTAATTATATCCGTGTCCAGTTTGAGTGTCCCTTTATGCTGTTCTTTGAACAAGGATGAAAAGTGCTCCCAAGATTCATGTTTTATGCTATCCTGACTGAAGTCGTTCATTCCACCAATTATCAGCTTGTGTATCTTATATTCTTCCTTCTGCCATTTGAAATTTGGTTGTAGTCCTCCTCCTTCAGGTGCTTGATTTTAGCTCTACATAATCCTCTCATGTATTTTATTTGTCTCAGCTTTTTAATGCACTATGTTAATGAATCTTGTTCTTCCTTCAAATTACCATATTCCTCTCTGCTCCATCTTTGTAGGAAAAATTTGGATTCTACATCTTCTTAGCCCATACGAAACTTGGAGAGCCAGCGTGTTGCATTGCATTCCACCAAGTTTGGAAATTTTTCAGAAAGTTGTTATTAGATAGCAAATAGCTCTCAGTTATGAATGAAGACTTCAGATGGAATCATATATAGTCCATTTCTTGTTATCTCCCACTCATAAGTGAATTGTAATTTTCCACATCTTTGTCTCTTGGATGGCAACAGTAGAAGGTTTATGTGCTCTTATCAATTCTTTGAGACAATCAATCTTGTCACTGCCATTAAGGCCCCTTGCATTCCATGATTGAATTTCAGCATACATTGGAGATGCTCAGTGCCCATACATCCACAGCTCTAAGCCTAACAACTCCTTTCTCTGGAGTGATAAGCCCCATCTGATATTTTTTCCACAACTCATCCTGCAAAAATCCTCTGCACCTCCCTGTTTTTGCTATTGTGATTGGTACCCGAATTGCAACTCACCTCCGTCAGAAGCTCCAATGTGTTCTTCTATTGTATTTGCAAAGTTCTTTTTGTTAAAATTCTCAAACATGGATGTAAGGTTTCCGTACCTTGGCTGCCCCGAGTCAGGAAAACCCCGATTGTGTTTCTGGCACCCCTTCGCACGTGAGATTTAGTACCGTTGGAATTTATCACGCGTGTACTTTGAGAATTCAAATTTTGAATTTCAAGATCTGACAACACTTCTCTAGCTACGTTGATCGGCATATTCCTTACCGTCATAGAATATTCTTTCACGGCAGGTACTTTGGCGGTAGAAAGCATCCCATTTAAACTCCAAGGTGAGAATTTTACCTTCAATTTCAGTTTCTAGCCAAATTGAAATCTTGAAGATGTCATCAACTACTGACAATTCTGCAGATTTTAGGGTTGATTTTCTTTGGATATTGTAGCCGAGACCACCCGCTTATCTCCGATATCACGAAAGTTTTTCTAGTCCAGTAGATTAGTGGGAGACCCTTGATTTTGATCCAGTGCTTATTTCACAGCACCATCTTCTAACCTAGATCCTAATACTCACTGAAACACCACTATACCTCAAATAGTGGGATAGAGCAAAATCCATGATATAAATAAATAATAAAAAAAAAAAAAACTGTACTAAGACTTTTCCGGCGAGGAGAGAGTGTGTCCGGCGATTGACAAGACTTTTCCGGCGATTGAAAGCCTGGATTGTTCTTCTTCGATCCTGGTTTTTCCATTGTTGTTCCCTTCATCCTCCTCTCCTTGCTGTTTGCATTAGAGATGCTATTTTCGACCATCGTTTTTCTTCTTTGGGGTTTTTGCGAACCCTAATTTGAACTATCGATGCGTAAAACTCGTCGTCTCATCGAGGCCTCACACAGCCTCCCATGAACCCCATGAATCCTCATCGTCCCAGGGGTTCATCCTCTTCTCATCGGGAGTGACGGGGTGCATTACGCTTCTTCCCGGGCTCATCGGGGAGGCCAGTACATTGTCCCTTTGCCAATTTTGATGGATGTCGGGGAGGAGTGGTAGGCGGGGTCTATGCTAGGAGTTCCCTATTTCAACACTTGAAAGATCGACACTTTCCATTTGAGCGTGACAAAGACATTTGCGAGAGAACGTATTAGAACTATTGAACGATGTTTTGCTTCTGGGAAAGAGCAGTGAGTGATATGCGAGAGATGGTGTGCACTAAATGCATGCGTATTCATGCATGGAAATGACTTGTAGGTCTCCGTCTCACCCTGCGATGTCATTGCAGGTCCCTTTAATGGTGTAGGTGCGGATTTTCTTATCCATGGTGTTGAGAAACCACGAGCGGAAGTTCTTGTCATAGCTGGTGATCTTTGGGACCTCTCCTCCGTGGTTGATGATGTTGGAGCTGGTCTTACGGTGGAGCTACTTAATCAGATTCTACAGAAACAAATCACCACAACTGTAAGTATTCCATCATCCAGCAGGCTTCACTTCTCTCTCACCCTGAAGTCTTCTTTAGACTTTGTGCTTGCTAACCCAAGAACCACTGCTTTGCTGGATACGTTTGCTTTTACTTCTGCTTGTACCTTAAACCCTATGTACGAACCTAAAATCTCGACGAAAGAACGCTCAGGAAACATGAGGAAATTGCGAGATGGGTGTGATTAACAAGGCTTTACTGACATGGAAAGAACCTCCAGGCTGTTGTACTTAAGCTCAGCAACTGTTGGATATACCTAAGAAAGCTTCTAGAAAACAACAACCAGGGAAGAAAAAGAAGAATACAAAGTTGTTAGCTTGTAGGAAGAACCTCAGTTATGGCCATACCGCCGCCATCCGCATTCTTTCCTCCAATGGTGTAGCTCCACCCTCTCCCGATACTCTTTTTGAGCTTCAGCAAAAACACCCTTATGCCCGGCCTCCAATTATACCAGCAGAAGACATTCCAGCTCCTTCATTATCTGTTACGGCCAAGGATGTGTTGTTAGCTCTCAAGAGCTTTCCCAATGGTACTTCCTGTGGAAGGGACGGGCTCAGGGCACAACACTTGTTAGATGCCATGAGTGGTGCGTCTTCTTTGTCGTAGAAGAGTTACTTTTTTCCATTACATGTGAGGTAAATTTGTGGCTTGCGGGAAATGCCCCTGCCATCCTTGGTGATTTTATGGCTAGTGCTCCCTAACCCATTTTCTTAAGCCGGAGGTGGCTTTGAGACCAATCGCATTGGGTACTATTTGGCGGAGATTATGCTCAAAATTAGCGGCAACCTCAGTTGGCAAGGTAATGAACACATATTTTGGGCATTATCAATTTGGGTTCGGAACTCCATGTGGTGGTGAGGCTATCCTGCATTCAGCAAACAGGTTGTTGGAGTTGAAAGGCGATGATAATTTGAAAACCATGTTGCTTATAGATTTCTCCAATGCTTTCAATCTCGTCGACAGGTCTCGCATTATTAAAGAGGTGAGAACTCATTGTTCGACTATTTCTCATTGGGTTGAATTTTGTTATGCAAAACCAGCTAGACTCTACTATTTGGATTCGGTTCTCTCTTCGGCCAAAGGCGTTCATCAAGGAGACCCCCTTGGTCCCCTACTCTTTGCCTTAGCGCTTCACCCTCTTGTGGAGAAAATTGCAGCTCAGTGTGAGTTAGATCTTCACGCATGGTACTTGGATGATGGAACCATCGTAGGAGATACTATGGAGGTGTCTAAAGCGTTTAAGATCATACAAGAGGAAGGGCCTAGCTACGGGTTATATCTGAAAGTTTCGAAGACGGAGATTTTCTGGCCATCTTATGACCCAAGAAGAGATAACGATTACGTTTTCCCTCCAAACATTGGAAAGCCAACGGATGGGGTCAAACTTCTAGGCGGGCCTGTCAGTTTGAACATGGAGTTTTGCAGTAATATGGTGTTGTCAAGGGTGGACAAAGCCGTGCAAACTTATGGAAAAAATTCAAGAGATGGAAGATCCTCAAAGTGAGTAACTTCTTTTGCGTAATTGCACGGGGGTTTCTAGGCTCTACTTTGCCCTTCGCACAACAAGCCCTAAAGCTATTCAGTCTGTAGTAGTTCGTTTCGATGAGCACCTGCTGAGATACTTGCGTCGTTTGGTAGTTGGTGATAGTCTTGGTTTTGGCTTGGTTATCGCCACCCTTCCCATCAAAATGGTGGTTTTGGTGTGCTCACATTTGGATACGGGTATGTGTGCTACCACGGATTCCAGGGCTCGGGGATTCAATTCCGCAGAATTTAATTTTGGGGTTATCGGGCTACAAACCCATGCCACAACTTTCGGCATGCTTTGGATTTTCACACAAGCTTGTGATCTTTAATAGGATTTCAACATTAATAATCGCCCCCATTACATGAAGTCATTGGCGATTATTTATATTGATGTTGTCAAAAAAAGATTCCTACAAGCTTTTCTTTATCGGAGCGTGAATATATGTTATGGCAATGCTTAGGACGGGAACATGTTATGGACTTCCAAAAGGCGATTCCTATACACAGGCTTAATCAGCGGTTGGACCTAGGCGGTTCGACTTCTGTTTCTGATATCGTCTTGGTATACCCTTTTTGAGGAGGAAGTTTATGCTCTTGCTGCCAACGACCCATGGATATCTACGGTGATCATGCCATTCATTGCACTAGTGAGGTTAGGTTAAAGTTTCGGCATGACTTGGTCAAGGATGTCTTGGATGATATACGCTATAAAAGCGGTGTTGTAGTTAGGAAGAAGGTTCCTTTGGGTTTTCTTTAGATAATAATAAAGGTCTCGAGCCCCATGAGATATTATAGTTTACAATTGGGAAGATGGCAAAGATGTCGTATGGATGTTCAGGTGTCTCTCCCTTTACAGGCGCGATGACCAATTTTACCCCAGGCCATGCTATCTCGGCTACTATCACTTGTAAAAACAACAAATATTTGGAAAAATGCTCTTTGCATGGTTACGGGTTTGGTGTTTTGGCCTTTTCCGCTTTAGGTGAGCTCGGTGCGGAAATAATTTCTTTTCTTACGAGATTGAGAAATTGCATGGCCGGGCATGATGCCAATTTCAAGTTAGGCAATTCTCTTTTTCATAGGCTTGGGATTGTTATTCAAAAAGGTATTGGCGCTCAGCTTGTTGCTAGGCTGCCTGCCATTCCTTGTAATATTGATCTTCTTTCTTTATTTTATTTATTAATAATAATAATTTATATTAAAAAAATAGGCGAAGATCTTTGTGGTTTTCTAAAACGTCTCAAGAATTTTCTTGCAAACAATGATGCGTATTGTAACTTACGGACGATTTTTATTTTATAGAATAGGAATGGCAATCCAAAAATGTGTTGGCGCCCAGCTCGTCGCTCGATTGCCTTCTACCTCAGTGTAATGAACATATTTTATTCTTGATTTCGATTCATAATAATAATATTAATTAATAATAAAAATAATAATAATAATAATAATTGTTGCATTGATATGTGTTATAAAGCTAGTGTGCATGCTAGAAAAGAAGCATCCTTAGGCCTTCTTTCAAATGGCCAAGCCTTGAAGCCTGCGAGGATGTCCTTGTTTATGGGTGGGAGAATGGGAAAGATGTGTGTTTTGATGTTACCGGTGTTTCACCTTTTACTCTCACGGTGGGAATGCTTTCATACCTGTGCCAAGCCATTTCAACGAGTTTCACGTAAACGCACCAAATATTTAGACATATGCACTTCTCATGGTTATGGTTTGGGTGTTTTTGGCTTTCACTTCCTTAGGTGAACTTGGTGAGGATTTTGTAGTGCTTTTAAAGAGGCTTAGGAATTGCACAGGTAACCTTGATGCAGGCGGTGGTCATGGTAGTTTTCTTTTCATAGATTAGGTTTGGTTATTCAGAAGGTATTGGTGCCCGGCTTGTGGCTAGGCTACCTGTAACCCGGTGTGTTCTCGATTACCGACTTGGGATCCCCCTCTTCATAGAAGGAAGTAAGTGCAACGATTTGTGGCCAGCGACATGGACATCTATGGTGACCATGCTCTTGACTCTGCGCTTAGCGAGGACAATAAATTCCGTCATGACCTTGTTCGTGATGTCTTCATAGATATATGCTTTGGTGGAGTTTCAGGAAGGAAGGAAGCAGATCTGGGTTTCACATCCAACAACAATACCACCTTCTTTGCACCGGTGATTTGATCGTCTACAACCCGGGAGAATGGAAAGGACACTGCCTAGATATCCTTTGGCGTTTCTCCGTTCTTTGGAGACATCCGCTACTTCAAATCAGGCCAAGCTATTGAAAGAGCCGTTCTTCGCAAGCGTCATAAATACCTTGCCACTTGTGATACTCATGGCTACGGTTTAGGCATCCTCGCATTCACCACTTTAGGCGAACTAGGCGAAGACACGGTTACTTTCTTGAAACGACTGAAGAACTGCCTTGCCAACAACACCGCAACTGTGACAATGGCTGCTTTTTGTTTCATACGCCTTCACAAATGGTACGCCTTGTGCGGGAGCACACTGCTTCCCCTTCGAACGGCCCGGAACTAGACATTATGTATAAAAAACCAATGCTTATAATGAACTTTGCTATCTATATATATATTTACCGTCTTAGTCTTACTTTTTCATTGTTTTTCGAAATTGTCTGGGAAAAATTTTTGACCGTAAAAAGGCCACGTGATTAAGTTCCGCACAGGGCCCTAATACGCACAGGACCTGCTCTGATGTCGCCTATGTTTGATTACCTATGCAACAATATCTTGTGCTATGTTTCTATAGCTATCATTAATCCCCATAGAAAACTGCCTTGTTCATAGTATCCTTCCTGCAAATGCTACTTAGTTGTCAGGAAAATTAGATTTCGCGAACAACAAAATCAAAAACTAGTACTTCTCCATCACTTTCTCTCTAACAATTCTTGGTATAAGTAATTACTGAATGAAATTAGATGCATGTCCTTGGAATTTTCTGCGTTTTTGGATTCTTAAAGTTGCTAGACCGTACTAAAGGTTATTGAGCTGAGCAATATATATCTAACTATGAGGACTACTATGAGCTGCTTTTGTTATAAGTAGCCATTTTCATTCGATTTGCGTACCATTTGATCCTTTTATTATTTTTTTGCTCATAATGAACTTTAATATCCACTGAAAAACGCCTTCCAGTTCTCATACTTAAACAATCACAATAGAGGGTAAAGACCAGAACACATCAACTGGTGAGAAATGTAGAAAATGGAAATGGGAAGCATGAGGTACAGGGGAATTTTCTTACGTCTATATTCTTAATTGTAACAATTAATGTAGTAGTATGTCGTTGGAGCTTAGCTTGTTAGGCTTCCAACTAGTTAATGTAATAATTGTAACAATGGAAACGCTCTTTATCTGGCATAAATAAGGAAGGCTATTATTGGGCGTCACACTCAATAGAGGGGCTTCACTTGGATTCTTAGTATCCAAAAAGTGGTTATGGGATATCCTAACACCAAAACAAAATATCTAGATTACCCTTCAATTAAAAAAAAACTTAAAAACCTAATCTTCCTCTCCTCAATACGGGGCGGAGACAGATATTCTCCTATGGGTAGGCAAATATTTTTGAGGGGAGGCAGAAGGGCAAAAATAGGTTTAGGATGGCCAAAAATAGAGCTTGGATAGGCAAAATTAGGCTTGGGAGCCATCCCGGCGGGGTAGGCAACTGCCTACCCTTGCCATGGGTTGGCTCCGCCACTGCCTCAATAAACCACCGGACGATCAAATTCATCACCAACAACCGAATCAAGAATCACCATTTCTAACTCCTCAACAAGAACCCATGGTTTATGTTAGGGAGTAATGCTGTCCCAGCGCGGCTTCTTATAACTCAGTTATAAGCTAGCGGGGTCTTAATAAATCCGATGTACAGATTTCTCGTTTTTGTTTTTTTTTGGTCAAAGTTACAACTGTTGATAGATCCTCACACTTATTTCTCATTTACTAATTAATCCTAGCTTCAACCAGATGAAGCAAATACTGTATACAGGAGATTTTTTATTGCGAAATTTCATCAAAAATTGGACTTAAAGTTTCTCATCTACAAACAGTTTCTGTTGTTGTTGGAAAATTTGTCAATTTCTGTCCACAATAACCCAAAATTTCCATTAACAGAATTAATTGTTTTTCCAAAGGCTTTGAATGATAAAGATTGAAACAATGCTACAAATATCAGCAATCAAAAATTAGAATCAAGGCCAAGACTTGACCAAATTAATGAAACTGGGTTGATACAGGTCGTTGAGATTCAGGTTTAATATCACCAAGAATAACAAACTTGGAATCAAGGATATTAAGAAAAGAAAAAAAAAAGAGGAAAACAACAAAGAGAATGAATAACATATTACATATGGATCTAATCTTGTAACGGAGCAGAACTGCTTCGAGCGAGTTAACAGACAACAAGTATGGGCAAGGTTTTTGTTCTTTCTCTTTCACCATCAATGGAGCAGAACTCCTCCGTCTTCCATTTAAAGATTCACCGATTAGTTTTTAGGAAGGTCTTGTAATGAAATTCAAGAATATATGGGGATGGTTTTCATTTTCCTTGGATTGAATATTAGGGCTTTCTTACGATAATCTGATAGATTATTGTACATGTTCATCAACGGCTAAAAATTGTTGCGTGTTATCCTCTCACGGCTAAGAACCTGCTAGCTTACAACCGAGTTATAAGAAGTCGCTTGGGGATAGCACGACCCTATGTTAGGTATTAATCGATAACCCATCTTGCTTTTCCTCGTTTTTGTGCTAAAAATAGGTTAGATCGAATGAAATCGAAGTCAAATTCGGGTTTTAGTTGCGTTTCTAAAGGTGTTACGGTTGGCTTCGCTAACCGTAATTATAGTTTCTGAAGATATTACGGTTAGGTTTGGATGATTCCAAACCGTAAATCTAATTTGCATGTGGTATTCCCGGTAGTAAAATATGATTTGCATGTACTCTTACGTCTAGGTTTAATTGAATTCAACCGTAAAATTTGATTATGAAGAACTTACGTCTAGGTTAACCGAATTCAAAGTAAAATTTGATTTGGTGTACTCTTACGTCTAGGTTTAGTTGAATCAAACCGTAAAATTGGATTTGAATAGTTGTATCGTCTTGGTTTAGTTGAATCAAACCGTAAATAAGGGTTTTGGTCATTTCAAACCTTAAATAAGGGTTGTTTGGTCATTTCAAAATTATTTGAGATAAGGGGTTTTGAAATTACTTATGAATGACCGTTTTGTCCTATTATGTGACGCCCTCTAATGAAATGTGGCCGCCAAAAATAACCTTATAAATAAAGGAGATTGGTCGTGTTATTTGCTGGACCAGAAGAAGTTGAGAGAAGCTATTTTCTTTGAACGAAGACCTAGATACTCTCTATTGTGAGGTTATAATATGCGCCCAGTTCGCACCATATCCTTGACCCCAGGAGTAGCTTTTTGAAGTTTTAGCAAGACCCACTAGGCCTCCATTTGGCTAATATGACAAATATGGCAGTTTGGCTGTGATGGACTAATATTGTGAGGTTTTCATGTTAGCAAAACGCGACGAGTTACTTATCCCTAGTTTGATCTTACAACATCCGGCACCTCATACTAAATCTGGCATTCCGTTGTAAAGAAGGCTAACAATTTGTTAGCCTGATAATTAATTCCATTGTCAGACAGCACACACTACATAAAAACGCGAACCGCAACTAGTCCTGGAGAAGTGAGAATCCTAAAACTTACCAGGACTTGGAAAACATAAATATGAGAATCCTATTGGAATTGGCAGAAAGATATTAATATTTCCTAATCATAGTCGACTTAAGATTACTGCTTTCTATATATATACGGCATGAGTCTTATGTACCTATAAATACACCACTGACAAAGATCAACCAGAAGTACTAAACTTTGTACATCTTTTTTGTTTTTCGCTAGTTTGAAGATGGAGAAGTTCGCTAGTATGAAGATGGAGAAGAATCCGTTGGATTGGGATAATTTTCTACCTGAAATAACTCAGGAAATACTTTCTCACCTACCAGCTGAATCTGCCTTACAATGCAAGCAAGTATCAAAGTCATGGAAAACTTTGTTCAGCCATATGCAGGAGGGTATGATTTTCGCCATTGGGTTAAACCGAAAAGAAGATCCAAATTTCAAACTTTACTATGCAACTTCTAACGTAATTGAGATGTACAGTCGTATCAAGAAAGAACCGAAACACCATAACATTGTAAAGATGGTCCATCATCCTCCCATCCAAAACAGATATCACAAAAACCCCTCTGAAAAGGAATACAAAGACGTTATTGTTGGATCCTGTAACGGTTTGGTTTGCATCACTTTACCTAATGGTGTTATAGATGATCCTATTTACATATGTAACCCGTTGACAAGAGAATCCGTTAACCTCCCGAAGTTAACATCAATCTTTTCAAACGGCTTAGTAGTGAGTGGGTTTGGATTTTATTCAACTAGCAAACACAAGGTGGTTAGAATCTATTACCCGGATCAAAATGTTACTGTCGGACATGTGGAAGTTTACACTCTTGGTGGTGGCACCGGATGGAGATATAAAGGAGAAATTTCTTACTCGCTATGTCCATCACCAGGTGTCCTTGTGGACGGAGTTCTTTACTGGATAGACTACAAGGCAATGAAAATTGTAGGTTTCAATTTAGCAGATGAAAAGTTCACATTACTTCCGTCACCACCTTGTTTATGTCTGGATAAGGGTGCATCCAATAATAACTTGCATTCAGTCGAAGAAAATTATAGGCTCAAAACATTGAGAGGTTGCTTATGTGTCGTACATTACACGAGAGCAAGTAAACGTATTTAGTTCAAGGGAAGTAACCGAATTGACATATGGTTCTTTATGAAGGACGACAAGAATAAGTACTGTAATAAGAGTTGGAGAAGAGAATTCAGTATAGCCAATAGGAAGATCCGGGACGACCTCGATCCATTTTTGTAACAGAGAAGAATAAAGTTCTACTATGGCACAATAAGTCAAATCTCGTGTGTTTTGATGAGAAATTGTCGACTTCAAAGGTGATTATTAAGGATGAGGCATCTCTTGGTTTGAAGTATTTTAATGCAACCCGGCACATAAATACCTTTGTTTCACTGCAAGCTCTTGAAGGGAAGAATTGCACCGTGCAAGAATGGGATGGTAAGGAACATTAGATGAGCTGCGGAAGGAGGTCAAACAACAAGTAATTAGAGAAATTCATTATCGACCAGAAGATGAATTCTGGCAATACATACTAACTTTTGTTGTGCTTGGTATTTTTATTTTATTTTTTACATTTAGGTGGGAGGATCTATTAGGAGTCCAATTTTCAGGACACTCATCTATTCTAATGACATTGTTTTCATGTTTTTCTGTTCTTAATTAGCTTTACTCTGTGTTGATTGAGGTGGTCCGTAATCAGTTGGAAAGAAGTAATTTTTCATCCTCCGTTTTGATTTCAAGTTGTAAAAATTAACGCTTAATAATTTTAGTTTGTTATACCAAATCATATGGGGTAGTCTGTACTCGAAATTGAATTAGTTAGTTCTAAAACAGGCCTAAAATAGGTCATTAGGAGATTGGAGTTGGAGACTACTACATTTTGCCCAAACAACTTCATGTTCAATTTCATTCGAAGCAGAGGCAGATAGTGAACACTATATACACACAGTGCACCCCATACATAAAAATGTGGACGGCCTACTACTCTTATCTCGAAAAAAATAGAGAGTGTTCCATGGGCAATATGATTTCAGAGAAACAACCACTGTAACAAGCTCTACATGTCATTTATTGGTGGAACTTGGCATTTAAATGGGGGTTTTAAATGTGATGTTACATTGTCTTATAGGCTAATAATTTTAAATTTTCAATCCATACTAGAACTCCACCATCCTAGGATAGAGTGGTAAACGCATAACGCAACGTTAGACAAAGAGAACGCTATAAATGCAAGAATTATCTTCATATCATCAAACCATTTAACAAAATCCTCAAGATTATTGCAGATTATTTGATCGCGAAGGCTTTCAAGCTCAAAAACTAAATCAATGATTTGGAAATCAAGGTGAGGGATCTGAAGTTGTGCAATCGTACAAGGGGTTTGGGAGTATGCTGCGGGGCACGTATGATAGGAATTGGAATGAGGCTGAGTAGTTAGAATTATGCTTATGTAAACTCATGGAGTTTAATTTAATATTTTTAATTGGAATTGAGATGATTACATTTAGTTAGCAGAACTTAGAACAAATCTGATATTTTAAATTTGGAGGGAAACTTCTTGCACCGTTTCCAACCAGTTTCTTGTAAACTTACTTTCTTTTTTTTATTTGAATAAATGTATTTTGTTTTTTAAATAACAAAGAATAAATAAAATTTAGGTTTTATTTTTTATCTGATAAAGGAAAATAATATTTAATTTAGTTTTACATTTAATTAAAATTTATAATAACATCTTGTTCGAGTAGTGTGGACTTTTTAACATCCTTTACAGGTTATCAAAAATTTCTTAAGGATTCCGTAGTGAGCTTATTAAGCAAATTTTGTGCCTTTCCATCTTCGGAATTCTTCTTGAGCTCCAAATACAACTTCAGTCACCCCTAAGTCGATATCGATGGATAACCCGAACTAGAGATATAAAATCTACACTTGTTTTCTTATATTTCCAAATCGATTTTCTTTTTTTGCTATGTACATTACAGCTATTTGGGGTTACCAGTATCAGTGCATAAGTTTTCATAAAGCCTCCTCTGATATACAACTCGCACCCCTCTGCACCCTTAGCTGGATAACGTACTACAAAAAATTTACATAGAGATAAATGTACATCTACTGTATACTCCGCAGGATCAATGTATGATTGGGTCATAGCTCGAATATTATGGGTGGAAAAAGTGGTGAAGATAATGGAGGAACCTTGCTAGAACGAGTTTCTTCTTGAGTTGCTTCTGGTAATCGGTACTTTCTTTCCTATGCTACGATCTTTAATGGAGGTTTTCTTCAAAAATTCAATTGCTTCTTTGGATTTCTAGTTTTTCTGAATTTTTCAGGTACCCCTTTTTTCTTCAGTTTTTCTCCTTAGTGTTCTAACTAATTAATCTTCTCTTTGCTTGTCTGAGTAAAGGGTTTCCTTACCTTGTTGTCTATTTTGGGTTTTCTTCTGATTTTCCTCTTCAGAATGTCTTCTGGTTTAGGGCTTGTTGTGTTCTTGTTTGATTTTTTATCCAAGTGTTTCTCCTGTGGCTTCTTGGTCTACTACATTCAGCCTAATGTCTTTCGGGATTTTTAGGATGCATGTTTGCTAGTTCTCAGTAGTCCTCCCTATTTTTTGTGTTTTATTAATGTCAATTTTATCTACCAATGAAACCTTTAGGTTCAGCTTTGTTAATAGAAAAAACCCATCCCAAAAGTGTTGTTTCCTCAGCTATGTTGAATGTTCTCCCTTCTCCTTTTTTAAAAGGGGAATTTCCGGACGTTAAGTTAACCAATACTATGTATAACAAGGGTTTGAATCAATGGAAATTCAGCCTCATTGGAAGGCTTCATCTTAACAGGATTAAGCTTGAAGAGGCAAAAAGATCTTTTTTGTTACCAATAGAACATTGAAGGTGAAGTTAAGCTCATTCCATCAGGAAAGGGTTTTTTTTGCTATTAAGCTTGATAATGAAAAGGATAAGATTAGGATAATTTCAAGTGGATACTGGAAGGTTGTTGATCAGTATCTTCAAGTCAGAGAATGGGAGCCAAAATTCAATCCGGAAAATCAGCGAACCTCAATATCTAAGGTATGGATTCAATTTCCAGGTCTCAGCTTGGGATATTGGACAGAAGAAAATTTGTTGACTATGGGTAAAGCTTTCTACAAACCAATCCAGATCGTGTTTGGGTAGAATATGTAGATGATGATAGTACATAAGACTTTTGGCAATCAGCTGAAATTCCCAAAGTCCCGAAGTTTTGCTTTCATTGCAAAATAGTGGGGCATCTAGTTTTTGAATGTAGATCAAAAAGAGAGTAATTAATTGATAAGAGTGTTGAAGTGAATGTTTCTAATGAGGCTAATACTAAGAAGAAAAAAGAAATCACAGAAAAGCAAGGAAATTCTATCGGTTACAGAGATTCAAGAAGGTACCAAAATGGTTGTCAAGGTTGAGAAACATCTTAATCTCACCAGGATCAAACATCCACCTCTGCATCGGTTCCCTTTCTCCCTGTGTTGTAACTCAAAATAGCTTTTAAGAACTTGGAGAAGAGGAGGAGCTACTTCCGAGTTAGTCGCTTGTGATTCCGAGGTAAATATCTCCAAGCCGTCTTCGTCTGAACCTATTCTTAGATCGAATTAGGGTTGCACAGAACCGAGCAGAACCAAGGGAACCGATCCGAACCGAGTAAAACCGAGCCAAAACTGAATCGAACCGTTCATCCAACGGTCTTCCATATTTCTTAAAAAGAGAACCGTTGATCTCTCGGCTCAGTCTACAGTTTGACCCTCAAAATCGACCGAACCGATTCGAATAAACCGTTGATTATAGACCATAGATCTCATATGTATAGTAGATCCTAACCGTATATACATAATATATATATATATATACTTATCTCGAACCCTAAATCTAAATCTGATCTCACTCCATCAAGCCTTCAACAGCAGCACCACCTTATGGCCGTCCACCTTCTTCTTCCATGCCCTAAATGTTTTATTTACACTCTATGTCCTAACTTCCCAAACTCTTCTTTGCTCGCAACCACCATTTATTCACCACCTCCATAACCGATTCACCAAGAACATCCTTAACCCTACCACCACTCTTTTTCTTTTTCTTCGAAAGATTAACATTGTTTTTCGTTTTTGGTTAACATTGAGTGAATTTTTAATTTTTTGTTATTGTTGTTAGATTTATAAGGGTTTAAATGCTGCTATGAAATTAGTTGCTTGTGAGAATTCGAAGTGAAGTTCAGTTGGGATTTTTTGAAGAAGTTTTGGATCTGTAAGATGGTAATTGAAGTCATTGTTTATATAATTAGATTGGGTTTGTAATTAATTTTGTATAAATATTTAATTTGGGTTTGTAATTATAATTTTGCATGAATCTTTTAATTTGGGTTCGTAATTTGGTGTTTTGTAATACCAAATCATAAAACAGATGTTTCTTTTCTTCTTCTTTTTTCCGTATGGATATGAATCGGTTAAAAACCGATGGAAACTGTAACCGAATCGGGATGACTCGGAACAGTTTAAAACATAACCGAAGACTTAACATTTCAATTACAATTTCAAATGTGAGAACCGTGATATATACAGTTCGGTCGGCGGTTTTTCCTAAAAACCGAACTGACTGACCGATGTGCATCCCTAGATCGAATAGAAGAGTGAGCTCTAAAACTAAAGCGACAAGTATTTTTTCGAATGGTACGTAAACTCTAAAGTTAAAGGTACGCCGAAAATTGTAGATGATACTAATAATAGTTCAACGGTATGACTTATGGAGTTTGGCTCTATTCTGGGAATGGGTTTTCCTTCCTTGAAGAATGACCGTCAAGAGATGTTCCATAGCATAGTAGATAATCATAAATGTCTCACCATTGTGGAAGCCTAGTTCGGTCAGTCTTTTGAGCATTTAGTAACTGTTGTTAGCTACTAATTTTGTTCTTGTATTTTGGCATTGGTCTCATTAGTTGATGTTCTTGTGAAACCCTATCATTCTCTTTATTTCTAGTTATAAATTTGTTATCTTACTTTTGTTTTGAACTATATGCTCTCTTCAAGTTGTACTCGCTTGCACACGGCTTGTGTGTCTTTCGATATATTTAAGTTCGCCGATCAAAAAAAAAATGGTGAAGGTGTGATTTTGGAAGTGAAAATTGTTGAATTTATAATGATGAGATTATAGTTGTAGGATGAACTAGCTGTTATCGGCTCAGGATTGGTCGATCGTCTCAACCTGAGCCAAGTCTCTTCCCAAGATAGGTCGACCTACTAAGGTTCAACTGGTCATCTCCAGTTAAATCGATCGACTCTACTTGAGACGGGATTGGCAAATTGTAATAACCTGTCCCTCCACCGAAACTGTCCCTACTTAGACACTGTGGTCATCCGGCAGTGTGGTATTATCAACGGGTATCGTTGCGGTAATCCATCAGACACTTCCCGGATGGTCACCCATCCCTGGATTACCCCCACCCGAGCACGCTTAAGCTGAGTTTTCCGCCAACTCTAGAGCCAATTGTCTTTGAAAAGGCGCGGTGTTAGGAAAGGACAAACCATTACCTATATTCCATTACTTATATTCTATTCGGTCAACCACTGCCGAATATCGAGGTATTACAATACCACCACCTTAAATTGGAGCCGTCCTCGGCTCCAGAATATATTCGCAAGGCCGGATCTCCGACGTTCTGCCTCATGAGAAGCACTGGACCAACCCTCACCCGGCCAGACCTTCACACCCTCGGCGGAGTGACCGTCGTCGGCTCTAATACCATTTGTAATAACCCGTCCCTCCACCGATCTTGTCCTTACTTAGCTACCGGTCGGTCATCCGACGGTGTGTGGGATTTTCAACGGGCATCATCTGCGGTAATCCGGAGAAACTTCCTGGGATGGTCACCTATCCTGGATTACTCCCACCCGAGCACGCTTAAGCTGCAGAGTTTTACACCAACTCTCAGAGACAATTGTCTTGAAAAGGCCCAGGTGTTAGGAAAGGACAAACCATTACCTATATTCCATTACTTATATTCCATTCGGCCAACCAGCATCGAATATCGGGGTTACACAAATTCTCATAATGCCCATCCAATTTGACCATTTTCACTATCCACCGTAGGGTTGGATAAGTCTGATTTACTCGTTTGCTCGGTCGATTTGGATTTGCTCTCATAAGTTAATTAAAATGGTTGAAGTTGCATTAATTTTCTTTTTATGCCTTAATTTGCAGTCTTAATTTATTTTATTAATGCATTAGTAATAGTATCCCAAAAAAACAAGTGGTTATTGAATATTTGTCCCTACTTTTGATGGCCTATACAAATATCCTTATCACATAATAAAAATGTCCCTCTCCATCTATAAGCCCATTAGGGGTCCATCAACGTTTTTCTTTTTTCCTTATTTACCCTCCCTGTATAATAAGCAATTCATCGTTTCTTCTCCATTTCAGATCTGAAAAAATTCCGCTCTCCTCCTCCAGCTCCACCATCACCGTCTTCCATCACGAAAAATCTATTGAACGAGACTCCACCACCATATCTCAATCTCGTCTCCACCTCTACCACCATCAAAAATCAACATAATCCCACCACCAGCACCACCACCATCTCCTCCTAAAAAGTCGATTTAGATCGATTGCTACTTGCTTCAGCTACAAAAATAAATCTAGTGACAAACGATGCGTGTAAAAGGTGAGGCTATCATTGATATGACTCAAACCTGCTTCAGAATAGGGCATATTGCTAAGGTCTTTAACCATACCAATATTTCCACGATTCCTAAAGTTCATCTTCTTTGAACTTGTTTCTCAATATGACCTATAGGTCTTTGTAATTGCATCTACAAAATTCTTTCTAAAACTGCGGCTACAGTTTGAAACCTTTTATGAACAATATTATATCCCAAAATCAAAGTGCTTTCATTACTAAGAGGAGTATTTCGATAATATTCTTCGGCAAATGAAGCTATATATGTTGTCAATCATAATGACAAAGTTGAGGGTATTCTTTGTCATAAAACTTGATATGTCCAAGGATTATGATAAATTAGAATGGTCTTTTCTTGAGAGTGTTTTGAAAAAAATGGGTCTCTCCATGCACTAGATTAAACTTATAAATCGAGTGTGTGTCTACTATTTCTTACTGAGTCCTTCTCAATGGTAGTCCTACTCAAAGTAATCGAAATCTTTCCTCGGTCCTACTCGGTTGGGGAACTTGGAGCGAGGAGCAATAACTTCGGACTTGGAAATCGCTAAAACTCGGCCTAATACTCGGAACCTTTTTATTAGAGACTTATGTATTGTTGTTCATGAGTCATATAATCAAGTGTAATATTGTATTATTGAACCTATTTATAACGTTTTTTAGAGGTTTTTCGTTTAATAACTCTCATTCGAGGGGTTACAAATTTTTGTTTTATAATTTTGGTGCATGAAAGGCCAACTCGGAAAAATCGCCAACTCGTTTTGCTGAAAAATCGGTACAAATCGGCATATTGGTCGATTTAATTTCTAAAAATTGGAAATAACTTGGAATCGGAAATCGCCTTGGTCATATAGCTTGTAGCGATTACTCGGAGAGTACTCGGCCTTGGAGAGCGATTTTAACTACACCGGTCCCTCTTGTTTTTTCCCACCTAAAGAGGTTCGAGGCAGGGGACCCTCTATCCCCTATCTCTACATTATTTTCTCTCGAGGCTCTATCTTCTTACATTGATAACCTTGAATAAGGGTATTCTTGAATAAATCAAAGTTTGTAAAGATGCTCAGTCATGACACATACTGCTATTTTTGATGATTTTCTTCTATTTTCTAAAGCTACTACCAAAAATTTCAAGTTATAAAAAGCTATCTCAAAAAGTACTATCTCGGCTTCCGGGTCAAGAAATTAACTTTGAAAAATCACGTATACGGTTCGAAAGAGGAAGATACCTAAACATAGGAAGGCTACTACGGCCAACATTCTTGACATTCATAGCAGTGATTTAGGAGAAAATATCTTGGCACTCAGCGGTGTTTCAAGCCTCAAAAATCCAAACCCATATGGGTATTCTCCAAGTTGTTGATTCCAGAATTTCTATCTGGTTGCATAAGCTTCTATCTCAAGATGATAGAACTACTTTGATCAAAAATATTGGTCAAGCCATCCCTCTCTTTCAAATGGGGGCTTTTCTTATACCTAAACATCTTTGTAGGCTTATGGATGCTCATCTATGAAAGTTTTGGTGGTGTGGAAACTTTAGACCCCAAGGATAGGAAGTTACACCTCTTGGGGTGGGACATTCTATGCTCCTCAAAGGCTGAAGGTGGTTTAGGATTTAGAAAGGCTGAGTTGAATAATCTTGCTATGTTGGCCAGGAATGCTTGGAGGATTTTAGAATATCCTGATTGTCTCTTAGCTACTATTCTTAAAGCTAAATATTTTCCAAAAACTGATTTTCTGAATGCTAAGTGTTATGCCAAGGTCTCTTGGACTTGGAAGTGTTTCGTGTGCTATTAAATAGCTTATTAAGCCCTTCATTTCTTGGATTGTGGGGGATGGTCAATTTATTGACCCGTGGTGTGATAAATGGATACCCACTTTGGGCTCTGCCACACCCAACCCCCTTAGTCCCACCGATCCTAGTATTAAAGTCTCTTATTTCATTGATACTCAAACTAGGAGTTGGAATTTGTCTAGACTTAACAACCACTTTGATAATGCTTCTGTTCAGAAGATTGTCATTATTCCCTTAAGCCAGCTTTGCACTCCTGACGGCTTTGGATATTTCAAAGAATGGCAAATTTTCTTCTAAATCTGCCTACATGGGACTCAGAGGGATTAGGCCTTCCCCTTGTAAGAATCTTTGGGCGTATTTGGAAAGTTAGAGTACCTTACAGAATTCAGGTCTTTCTTTGGAGAGCAGCAAAAAATGCTTTGCCTTCTAGTGTAGCACAGATAAGGAGATAGCAAACTGGTTGCTAGGGTTGTAAAGATAAAATAAGTTTCGTCAGAAACTTAGCTAAAATCTGATTCTAGGATCAAGATTCTAAAGGCAATAAGATTGATAATCAAATTTGATAATAATAATAATAATAAATATTTGTTCTCAAAACAAGAAGGCATAGCCTTTAAATAGGTTCTCAAGAACCGTCTAAACAGAAAAGAAAAGGAAAGATAAACAAACTAGGAAAGAAAATACTTGCAAGGCAAGTAAACTGAAACTGACGGATTGGATCAACTGTTATAGTTGATACAAGTACGAGGGATCAACTGTCACAGTTGATACACACTTCAGGAGTCAACTGTCATAGTTAATACTTAAAAGATGTACTACATCAGTCCCCCCTTCTTGAAAGAAACTCGTCCTCGAGTTAATGAATAGAAAGAACGTCATTTTCTCCATGAAAAGCGAAAATTTCTTGCACATTGAATATATTAGAGATGTTCCAAGTTGATGGAAGATCAATAACATATGCATTATCACTGATTTTCTTCAAAATCTTGAATGGTCCATATTTTTTCATCTTTGTCTTGTTGTAAGTCCCAGTAGGAAATCTTTCTTTTCCGAGATGAATCATAACCAATTCTCCTTCATCAAAAGTCTTAAGTCTTCTATGATGATTTGCATCCTCCTTGTACTTGTTGTTAGAATTTGACTTTACTTCTTGATGTATGAGTGAATCTTTCTCTATAAAGTTATCTACCTTAGCATTTGATTTACGCAGCTTGGGAAGCACCACTAGATCCAAAATATGATTAGGAACCTTAGAATAAACAATTTCAAAAGGTGTCTTACCTATGGATCGATTTACTGAAGTGTTATAAGCAAATTCCATGTTAGGGAGGAAATTGTACCATTGCTTCTCTTTCCCGCCAATAACCTTTGCTCTAATCAGATTTCCTAGAGATCGATTGACAACCTCAGTTTGTCCATCTATTTAAGGATGAGCAGTTGTACTATACTGAAGTTTAGTTCCAGACGCATCCATAAATACTTCCAAAAGTAGCTCAAAAACTTAGTGTCTCGATCAGAAGTAATTGTCTTGGGAATTCCAAGCAGACGTACTACCTCTTTGAAGAACAAATAAGCAACATTGGAGGCATTTGTAGTTTTCTTACATGCTATGAAGTGAGCCATTTTTGAGTAACGATCAATAACCACCATAATAGAATCATTCCTCCTGGTAGTACGTGGTAAACCAAGCACAAAGTCCATGCTAATATCCACCCAAGGTGCATCAGGAATTGGAAGTGGAGTATATAATCCAGTGTTTTGAATATTACCTTTAGACTGCTGACAAACCATGCATTTTTGTACGTACTTATGAATGTCTCGCTTAATTGAAGGCCAAAAATAACGTTCATGAACCATTCCGGGCTAATTTAATATACGAGAAGGCGGAAGCAGTGGTTTTATCACGTCCAAAATGTCCTCCTAGACCACTTCCATGTAATTCTTGGATCAAATGAAGACGTAAAGAACATTGTGGTATACATAAACGATTTCCTTTAAAAGGAAAACCACCTTGAATGAGATAATCGTCAACACTGCCTGTTGAAAAACCACACTTTTTCCATAGATTCTTAAAATCTTTATCTTCACTATACAGATCTTTCAAGAAATCAAAAGCTAAACTCTCGTGTTTAAGAGTAACTAAAAGACGAGCTCTTCTACTCAAAGCATCAGCAACTTGATTAAGTTTTCCACTTTGATGTTTACTGGAAAATGTATATTGATTGATAGTTGATAACCACCTATCATGCATCATGTTGACCTTTGCTGGAGTTTTTAAGAACTTGAGAGCTTGATATCAGTGTCAACAACAAACTCACTGTGAATAAGATAAGGATGCGAATTCTAAGAGCTTGAACAAGAGCAATTAATTCCAACTCATAAGTTGACCACTTCTTCCTTGTATCTGAATTTTTTTCACTATAATATGCAACTAGATGTCCTTCCTGAGATAACACATAGACCAATGCCAACAATGAAGCATCACAATGAATCTCAAAGGCTTATCAAAATTTGGCATGGCAAGAACGAGGGCAGTACATAACTTCTCTTTGAGTAAATTAAAACTCTTATCCCGCTTCTTCAGTCCATTCAAAAGTATCATGCTTCAAACAACACATTAAACCGATGCGCAATGGTACTAAAATTTCTCACAAATTTTCTATAGAATGAAGCTAACCCATGAAAACTTCTTACTTCACGTATAGATGTATGAGTAGGACATTCCACAATTGCCTTAACTTTAGAATCATCCACGTAAATACCAGTATCTGACACAACATAGCCTAAGAAAGTGACTTTGTTTGTAAAGAATGTGCACTTCTTTAAGTTCACATACAAAACATTGTCTTGAAGTGCCTTAAAAACTTGAGATAAATGTGTAAGATATTCTTCTTCTTTTATTGCTAAAGATTAAGATGTCATCAAAATAAACAATGACAAATTTTCCAAGAAAAGATTGCAAAACTTGATTCATGAGGCGCATAAAAGTACTAGGAGCATTAGATAATCCAAAAGGCATGACTAACCACTCATATAAACCTTCTTTGTCTTGAAAGTTGTTTTCCATTCATCACCTTCTCGAATACGTATTGGATGATATCCACTACGTAAATCAAGCTTTATAAACACTTTAGCACACGAAAGCATATCTATCATGTCATCAATTCTTGGTATGGGAAACCAATATGGCATAGTAACTCTATTTAATGCTCTATAGTCTATACACATACGATGTCCACCATCCTTTTTGTCTACTAAAAAGGTTGGACTAGCACAAGGACTTTGCTAAGTCTTATCAAACCTTTTGTAACAAATCATCAACGACCTTGTAAAATCTCATGCTCTTTAGGACTTAACCTATAATGAGGTTTATTAGGAATAGAAGATCCAGGTATAAAATCTATCCGATGTTGTAGATCTCTTAATGGGTAACTCAGTAGAGGGAAATAAGTCACTAAAAGAAGACAATAAAGGTTCTACCTTGTCTAGAATCTCCACCATTGGTTTATCAGCTTCATGAGAACTCAAAGAATGATTTGGTTGTAAAGAATGAACAATGGTAGCAACTAGTGCATTTGTCTTCTTATCTGTTGGTTCCTTGACTGAATTAGAAGATTGTAAAGGCCATAGAACTTTAGTAAACCCTTCATGAACAAAGGTATAAGTATTCTCATAAATAGTTATGAACAACACGAATTTCATCTCGCCATGGTCTTCCCAATAAAAAACTTGCTTTGTAGTCATGTTAATAACATCACACAAAGCATAATCTGGAATACCAGTGAAATAAAACTTTACTAAACATTGATGATTAATTTCTTGAGTGGAAGAGTTGTTTATCCATCCAATCGAATACGGCTTTGGATGAAGAGTATGAGATAAACCAAGTTTCTCAACCAACTTTGCGAAACATAATTTTCTTACTTCCACCGTCAATGATCATGGTGCAAAGCCTTTCTTCAATAAAACAATGAGATGCGAAAATATTATGTATTTGAGTAGGACATGGTTCGATGATTAAAACCGGTCGAATCATTCCAAGGAAATCTACATCATAAGTCTCATGCTCTTGAAGATAAAATAATTCATCATCTCCTAATGCTTCTTCTTCTTGTGTTTAAATTCTCGGAGTTTCATTAATATAAGCATGGAATTTGCGACAATCATTAGAAGTATGGACAGTTTGGTTGCACTTGTTACATCTATCTCCTCAAAATTTTGAATAAGGGTTAGAGGGTTTAGATAATGGTGGAAAATCTTGTTGAAACTGATTACCTCTAGTATTGCGAACAAAATCGCGTTGTGGAGGAGCCTGAGGTGGCTTAGCAGATGAGATATGCATTGTAGGAGCAGATTCTGAAAGAAAAATAAGTAGTTTGTTGTTGCTGATATGGTTGGTTTGCACACGTGCCTTGTGGATCAACAAAGACGGTTGATCCTCGTGAATATGGATCAACAACAAACCGTTGCTCCTTTTTCACCACAGTAACCATAAGAGTTATATGGTCAGTGACTTTTATAAAAATGTTGATAACGAGCCCATCTTGGATTTGCTTGGCGAGAAGTCCGATCACACGTATTTCAACCTTAAGAGCTTGTTGTATCGCTTCAACCATTGTAAAAGTTGATTGTGTGGAGTCCCTTGTTGAATTAAATTGTTCAACCCATCTATAAAACGATGCAACCAATCATTTGCTCTTCGTTTCATTCAATTGGTTACGAGCAACTAAAGCATAGAACTCGGCTACATATACTTCATCAAGTCTAGCTCCTTGTCTACGGTTTTGAAGTTTAATAAACAAATGTTGTTTATAATCCTTAGGTAAAACTTAGCTCTTAATAAACGTCTCATCCGATCCCCTGCATATAGGAGGTTTGTGATACTTTTTCGATCTTCAGAGAGTGTTTCCCCGCCGCAACTCCACCTTTTAGTTTATATGCCACCAACTTCACTTTAGAAGAGTTCGGGGACATCCATAAATTTGAAAAAGGATTCCACTTCATAAAACCAATCTAGTAATTCTTGATGTGTAAACCTCGTGAAAACTAGGAATATGACTTTAAGTTTATATTCTCGTATACTTCCATAAGGACTCATACTAGACGTTAAACATCTTTCATTTATCCACTTTTGTCTTTCACCTTCTTCGATTTCGTCTTCCTCATCACTGTTGATATTCACAGGAGTAGGTTTTTTGTCAAGAAAACCTTCTAACGGCTCATTGTGGGAAAGATGACGTGAGACATTTTCAGGAATATAAGTATGCCGATAAAACGTATGTGGTTTTACTTTTTTTGTTTCATCAGCTACTTTTTCTTCAGATTAATTTTCTCCTTCCTTTATATCATCCTCTGTTTCTCCCCGCCTTCTTCTCTTCATCTACATCCTCAATCAAATCGGGTATGTATTTCGTTTCAAAGCCAAGTGTGTTTCAATAATTTGTTTACATAATCTCCTTGGAAAACTAACCTTTTTTCCATAGTTTCAAGCTTTTCCTTGAGACCTTTGGTGCTTGTTTCATTATTTGAAAGTTTAGTTTCAATATTTGTAATGAAAGTTTGAAGAGGTTTCAAGAGTTCTGCAATTTCAGCTAGGGTATGAGGTTTTTCTGCCATTGAAAATAAAAGTATTTGAAGTTGTGCTAGAGTTTGTTAAGGATCTTTCTAGGTAAAACTAAAAACGTCGTCTCTGATACCAACTAGTGTAGCACAGATAAGGAGATAGCAAACTGGTTGCTAGGGTTGTGAAGATAAAATAAGTTTCGTCAGAAACTTAGCTAAAATATGATTCTAGGATCATGATTCTAAATGCAATTGATAATCAAATTTGATAATAATAATAATAATAATAATAATAAAAGCCCCTGGTTGCTAGGGTTGGAATAATAAAATATGATTCCAGAAAGGAGTCGGTGCACAAATTGTTGCTCGGCTACCATCCATTCATGTACAAATGACTCTGATTTGGTTTAATAAAAGCCCCTGGTGGCAATCTTTCATAAAAAAATAAAATAAATAATAATAATAATAATAAAGATTTGTTCTCAAAACAAGAAGGCATAGCCTTCAAATAGGTTCTCAAGAACCTTCTAAACAGAAAAGAAAAGGAAAGCTAAATAAACTTGGAAAGAAAACACTTGCAAGGCAAGTAAACTTAAACTGACGGACTGGATCAACTGTTATAGTTGATACAAGTACGAGGGATCAATCTGTCACGATTGATACACACTTCAGAGTCAATGTCATAGTTAATACTTAAAAGATGTACTACATCGGTCCCCCTTCTTGAAAGAAACTTGTCCTCGAGTTAATGA
>JAJJWW010010885.1:0-343537 GCA_023531295.1 Papaver armeniacum
AAAATCAATAGTAGTCATATTTCACTCCCTAGTGCGTTATCATATACCTGGCACTTTTAGGGGCGACCCCGAAAGAATTAGGGGCGACACTAAAAGACAAAAAAGGTCACCCAAACGTAAATCTAAGCTACCCCTTATCTTGATTTTTGAAAATGGCCAATATGCCCTTATATAATCCAAGAGCTAACACCATAATCCAGGTAAACATTCAACGTGGCAGTTAAAATGAAACTATACCTACCGATTGTTGTGTTGATACTTCACTAATAATCCCTTTATAATAGGTAGCTTATCCAACTTATAAGACTACCGATTATAAGGAGTCCGTATTCAGCCTTGGCCAAATTCCATAGGTTTTGAGGGGTGCAGAGCCAACCATAACCACTTGGCTTGAGTTGTGGATGTAGCCATAATCGGAAGTCTAATAGGTTACATAAACTAACATTATAAGTTGCCCCAAATTTAGTTTTTTCTAAAATCCTTCACGTAATGAATTTTGAAATCTACCATAATCGTAGGGTATATTATTATATAACCGCCGATTATAACAGCCCGGATCCAACCTTTGCCATATTTCATAGGTTTTGAGTGCACTTTCAGCCAGCCATAACCACTTGGTTCGTGTTTTGTATGCAGCGTTAATCGGGAGTTAAATATATTACCAAAACATCCGATTATGGGTTGCCCCAAAATGAGTTTTTCTAAAATCCTTCATGTAAGGGAATTTGAAATATACCATAATCGGTAGGGTTAACAACTTCACAACCTACCGATTATATGAGCTTGCATCGAACCTTGCCAAATTCCATAGGTTTGGAGTGTATAGAGCCGGGAATAACCATGTGGTTCGTGATTTGGATGTAGCCATAATCGTGAAGCCAAATAGGTTCCACAACCTACCGATTATAAAGGTTGCCCCAAAATGAGTTTTTTCTAAAATCCTTATTTGCTTTAATTTTAATCATAATCGGTAGATAATAAAAACTATACACTACCGATTATAAGTGGTCGAGGATTCAACCTTTGACAAAAACTATAATATTGGGAGTAAAACAATAATCGGTAGTTTCACTCAATAATCTAAGCAAATCGTAATCGGTAGGCTGGGGTCTATATATTAGTGTTTGGAAAAAAATTTTGACTCATTGTGAGGTAACTCCGATTGAGTGAGAGAAGAAGAAGAAAAAAAAGAAGAAGAAGTGGGTATATGTTGCCAACTTCCCATTTTTGCCAACTTCCATAAACATGGATGGGCAAAGAAAGAAGGAGGACGTGAAGTTGTTGAATTTCAAAGGTTCACTACCGTTTAGAGATGATTTATTTGGGGTATATGTTGAATGATCCAAACTTTGATGGAGATGAAACCCTAGACGACGCTTTCATGGAAGAAAATGGAGAATCACCCAGATCGGTTAACGATTCATCAAACATACGGGTATGTTGTTAACAAACTCTATATACATGTTATCCATGTTTGCGTGCGTTTGTGTGTTTTCGAACGTGAAAATTCGATTTCGCATGCATTGAATGACATGAACGACATATATTCGGTAGTTAATTTAGTGCCATATCTACCGATTATCAATAATCGGGTATATTTTGATGTATTAATATGTTAGAATATGAAAAATCCCCAAATTGAAAGCTTCAATTTCATAATCTAAGTTTCTCTACATGAATAAACGTCCATTATTGGTATATAATAATCTGTTGGTTCATGAATTTATAGTCCCTCCGATTATTGAAGGTTTTTGCATAAGAATTGTTCATTTCGTATGTCGTTAATCGGTAGACTATATGCGTACTTGACTACCGATTTATTATAATCGGATTTACGTTTATAGTATTAAATCACGATTGTGTTACAATCGTTTACTTATTATCTAAACTTCCTTCCGATTTCTAATGCATAACTTGTTGTTGTTAAAGTGAGTGGTGTTGTAGCGGTTGATGACGATTATTATTTGAGGCCCGATACTTCCTACACTATGCAAACGATTTGGTATGGTCATGAATTATCTTTTCTTTTTCCAATCGTATGTTAGATGGTTATGCTTATTATTTTTGTTTTGTAATATGCCCATTTAGATATTTGGAAGTAAGAAGGAGGCCAAGGAACAACATGAACAAGGCAAAAGAGAAGATGTGCGTGGTAGTTCAGAACCGTTGCGTTAAGAATATTCGGTTTGAAATGGTATGTGAGCGAGGTGGGAGAAGAAGAGTCACGAGGGAAAGAATAATAAGTATGTAAGGAAGACGGAGAGGAAAAGAAGCACCGAACTCATACGAAGAAGATTGGATGCCCATTTAATATTGTCTTCTATAAGCCCGATGGTAAGGAAAGTAAAGATTGGAAAATGTCTAAAGTTGTTAATGGTTGTCACAACCACGATGATCCGGATACTCTTATTGGACATGTAATGGTTGCGGGTTAAAACCACATGAAATGGGAGACGGTGAGGTCTATGCGTATCCAAAAGCGAGTGCAGTGCAATCTTAAGTAAAATAAAGTGACTGACGACCACAACTTGTCTTCTTTATCTACAATTAAGTCGGCCCTAGCTACGATCAAAAGGACTAATGGGATGGTAGAAACGGTCATGCAACAATCGCAGATGGTTAAATGAGTTACACGACTACACACGTTGAGAACTAAGAAAAGGATGGTAAAGTGGTACGTATTTTCTTGGCACATCCCGAAATGATAAAATTGGCTCAGGTGTTTTTTCATCAAATTGTGTTGATAGATGCCACTTACAAGACAAACAAATATAACATGCCGTTGTTGAACATTGCTTGTCACACTTCGGACAAAAACACGTTTACGATTGCATGGGGTTTAATGGATCATGAGAACAACGTGAGTTTCATTTGGATCTCGGAGACGCCGAGGTCCATTTACAATGGGGATGATTTTCCAAGGTTATTGTAACGGATAACGATCAAGCCTTAATGCATGCAATAGCTGTAGTGTTTCCTCGGTTCAAACTTGCAAAGGTAATGTGGTACATTCAATGCAACCTCGAGACACAATTGCCATCGCCATTTCCAAGCTAAAAACCAAGGAAGGGTACCAAGAGGTCGAAGGAAGAGGATGAGCGCATTAGTAAATTAACCGAGGAAGAACTAGAGGAAGAGAAGAGGTTATTTGATGAAAAATGGAAGGAGGATGGGATAATTTGGAGATCGTTCATGAAAGCATGGGACAAGATCGTTTGGTCAATGACCGAGGAAATTTCTGAAAGGAACTTGAAGAAATTTGAGGAAGAATATTACAAGGACTACCCAAAACCCGTTGAGTATTGTAAAAACACAATGGTTACCGATTAAGGAGAGGTTTGTGTATGCATGGACATATGAATATCATAACTTCAAGAACGAGGCGACAAGCATTGCGGAGGGTTCTCACGGTCGATTAAAGAAAATACTTCTAGGTAGTCAAATGGAGTTGTATCTATCCAAGAAGCAATCCATGAATTCACCAATCGTGATCTCATAAAGATTAAGGCTTCTATGCAATTTAGTGTACATAAATTCCCTACGGAACACGAAGGGGAAAGATTGCTTCTAAGGGGCATTGTTCATAAAGTTTCACGTTGGGCAATAAATCACATGATAGAACAATTGAAGTTGTATAAAGCTAACGATGACGAGAATACGGTTTGTGTTTGCAAGGATATGATAGGTATTGGTCTCCCATGTCGCCATAAAATGGGTAGGTACGTCGATGTGATTGACATCAATGATATTCATCCATTTTGGAAGCAATTAAATTTCACTCCAAGCACACCTGGTCAATGGTACGTCGTTCATGGAGTCGGAATTGTGTGCAAGAATAGCCGAGCGTTATGCTACAACAAATGGCGCCAAGAAGCAAATATTGATGCATGATTTGGAACAAGCTCTTCACCCTCGTTTAAAAGAGGTTGATGAACCTATTAAAAGCAAAAGGGGGGTAGGCCAAACACCGAAGTGTCGAGGACCATTGAAAGAAAAGAATTAAAGGATCATTTGTCTAATAAAAAGAATATTGTGTCTGCATGAGCGTTGGAAGCCGAATTTGAAGATGAGCCGCAACCCAAGAAAAGAGGTCGCCCAAGAAAAGATCAAAATGGAAGTCTAAGGGTCTCTAAGAAGCCTTTTCAAGTAAGTCAAGTCGATGCTTTGTGGAACAAGTTGTGTTAGTGGAGACCCAAACTAGCTCCGTAGTTATTGATCAAATGAGCGACTCCGCCACAAACACATTCAACGGAAATGGTGACTATAAGAGAGAAGTATGGTACTCTTCGTTGTCCTAGGGATTTTCATGGAAGACCAACACGATCAAGGTATACGATTATAGAAGAGTATATGAAACAACTCCCTCCACTCATTGTTCCATTTATTTTGTCCACCAGACGAGGTTGATGGGGATGGCAATTGCGGGTTTCACGCGCCTCGAACAAATTGGTTACTTTGGAGAGGCGGTGAACGAAGATGTCACCCAATGGCAAAATTTAAGAACTAAGATGGCGGTACAACTAATAAAGGACAAGGATTTCTATATGGAGATGATGAAGGAAGGAGATAGGCACGATAAAGAACTAGAGTTCAAAGACTTAGTTGCGCGCGGTAAAGTGCCGTAAAGGGATTGAAGACAATTGGATCCAAGTATTGGATGACAATGCCTAAATGTGGATATCTCTTAGCGACGCTTTGAATTGCGTGGTACATTTCTTTGTTCCTCCTAGGTATGGACATTCTTATACGTTTACACCTACAAGGACGGTTTGCGAAGAATCGGTTAAAGATAGAAGAATTGTTATGGCATTTGTGAATGAGATGCATTTTATCGGTTTAAGAGTAAAGAGGATTGCCCATTACCTCCGTTGGATGGTTGGAACGATACTTCCCAAATAATCATTGTAACGATTGGTTGAAATAATATGAGACCAACATGTTGGATTGGGATCGCGTCATGAAGGTGGATTTTAAGGCGATCTGGAATTGGTTTCCTCGGATGATGAAGATCAATGATTGTTATGTTTGAAAGATGTATTTGGAAAGCCCTATTTGTACATGTTTTTTTGGAATTTTGTGGAAAATACCGTGAAGTCTAAAGCTATAATCGGTAGTTATATTTTTAATATATCAACCGATTATACAAGCTTTGTAAACAGACTCAATCAATATTATAATCGGTTATTAACTTTTGAATTTATCTTCCGATTAAAAGGCTGATAAAACAATCAAATTTTTTCCCGAGAATGGGTAGATTACATATTATATAAACATCCGATTGACACCACAAACTCGACAAAAAAATAAACGTAAATTTTCCCTTAATCGGTAGACAACATATTGAATAAACTTCCGATTGTCACCATAGTCCGACAAAAAGGAAAATCTTCCCGAATCGGAGACAACATATCGCATAAACTTCCGATTGTCACCAAATTCGACAAAATAGGTGAAAATCTTCCCGAGAATCGGTAGACAATATAAAATAATAACTTCCGATTGTAACCATCAATCAACATTTATATGCTACATGACAGACTTGAGGAATTCATAACTTCCATCATAAGTGAATTCTTCACCCTTTTCCACTAAGTCTTTGTCTTTTTGTAGTGTCTCCTATATAAACAAACATAAAATAATGTCAACTTCGTTTTAGTAAGAAAGATTAAACACCCGAGCGTTATACTTACAAATTGTTGGATCGACAAGCTTAAGTGGCTAGTGTTAAACATCCTCTTTTGTATCGTTATGTAATCATTTACCCCTTTTTGGACAAGTCGGAAACGATCATGAACTTGTTGGAGTGATCTTTGCTTTGGATTTCCATACTCTCGCACAAATTGGCTATATACCTCGCCCAAAAGACTTCGGGTGTTAACCTTCCTGCTATGACATCTTCACGTCTTTTTTCACGATACCATGTTTTCACAATGACCAAATCTTCAGCTGCGTCAAACGTTGCCATGCTTGTAAGTTGAGATATACAATGAATTCACAAGAGTAGACGATGGAAAATATATTTGTAGAATACACAATGCTATATATGTGTTGTTTGGTGCATACATAAGAAGAGTTTACCCTCCTTATATAGATGAGAGTCCCAACGTCTTTTTTTTTGAAAATATGGCCGTTGATGCGTACTTTTTACAAGATGCACTTTGAAATTGCGTACAATTATTACACACAATCGGTAGTAAATGTTTGAACAAAGAATCCGATTATTTGTAATCGGTAAATATGTATTGTTATATGCTTCCGATTATAGGATGTTTTGTCAACAGAGTTCCCAGTTTCATTAGAGTAGTATAATCGGAGGTTTATAAATATGTATTATCAACCGATTGTGTTTGTTTTTTCGAGGCACGGCTAGTTTCTTTTGAACGAACTAGCCGTTGGAGTATAATCGGTAGTTACATCAACAATTAAAACTTCCGATTTTCATAAATATTTTGAAATTCATAACAATATCACCTACACATCATCATAATTTTACATTGAACTCCCTCAATTCTATTACAAGGTATCGTGATTAGCGTCAGGACGTGTTGGGACGATTCCTAAACGGATTAAATCTTTCCATCGCCCTAAGGATTCTAAAATGAGCTTCATAACGAAGCTTGATCTTTTCCATCTTCGCCATTCCCCGAGAGATCGCTCTATAACCTCATCATTGGTTTCACCTCAATCGATATTGATTCACAAGATAAGTTAAATGGACGTATTCTTGGACGTGTCCATTTATTGAACCAACTCGGCGAGAAAAGATCAGCGGAGTGAGTGGATTTGTTTGGGTTACGGTGTCGCCGCAGAATTTTTCGTGAATTTTCCCCAAATAACTCATATACTCATTATGCCTCCTTGCAACGTTCTTCTCCTCGTCTCGGATAGAATTGAACAGAGCGCCTACATAAAGATAAATCTTCTTCGATCGTGAACTCCGTAGGATTAATGAATGGTTGGGCCATTATGTTGAAGATGATGTTGGAGCGAGTTTAAAGGTATTTGTGTTCCATAGAGAGTAAAGGATACAATCCTTATATAGAGTTTAGAGTTCCAACTGCTTTTATTTTGTTGGGGCATATGTATAATCGGAAGTCAAATGAAGTATTATGACTTCCGATTATACTGATTCTAAATTTTGTTTTTAAATGTCATTTTTTTCGAATTTGGGAACTATATTAATCGGAGCTAATAACCTACCGGTTATCTGATTGCCCCAAATTTTGTTTTTTTGCAAATGTCATTTTGTTCGAATTTGGGA
Organism: Papaver armeniacum; assembly: GCA_023531295.1. Classification (NCBI taxonomy): domain Eukaryota; kingdom Viridiplantae; phylum Streptophyta; class Magnoliopsida; order Ranunculales; family Papaveraceae; genus Papaver; species Papaver armeniacum. The sequence continues at coordinate 7,262 of JAJJWW010010885.1, forward strand.
ACTAGAATAATCTGTAGTTAATAAAGCTTCCGATTATACTGATTTATTCTAAATTTCTTTCTTGGCGAAATCACCAATTTTGGGTATTTAGGAGCTACTATAATCGGTAGTCTAGTGAGGTTATTTTTCCTACCGATTAATAAAGAAGCAAGATACGCCGCTTGGCACAAAATCGATATAATCGGTAGTATAACATAGTTACTAAGCTTCCGATTGCGTTGTTATAATCGGGAACAAAATAGCTTCGATTGTGTAAGGGCATTAACGTATTCTCGCGTTTTGGACATCCCTTAACGGTGTATATGGGTTGGGAATAAAAAAGTCGCCCCTAATTCTTTTGGGGTCGCCTAAAAATGCGGGATCATATACACCCTCCGTTCTTTTTAATAGGTCTGGTATTGTTTTTGAGAAAATTAAGGAAATTAAGAGAGCCAATCATTGAAAGTGGTCCTCATGATACTTGTCAATAAAAGAAGTGAAGTGAAATGGTCCCCATGACACTTGTCAGCAAAATAAGTAAAGTGAAATGGTCCCATGACACTTGTCATCAAAAGAAGTTAAGAGAAAAATGGTCCCATAAAAATAAAGTAACATTTGACTTTCCCAATTAGGAAACCAGCCTATTTTTTTGTAACATTTATTTATAGAAACCAGCCTATTATTTAAGAACGGAGGGAGTAATTATTGTTAGTCATGGGATCAAAAAGATGAAATGTTACCATTGGCCTTCTTAGGGGAGTCATTGTATATCTTCATATAAGATAGTAATGAGGTCTTAGTCAGTATGAGAAGAAAGACAAAGGGTCCAATCATTACTGAATAGAGCACTGATCGAGCAGTGTACTTCATAAGAGCAAGTCTTATGGTGGAATCTAACCTATTCCAAGTGTGGAAAATTCATGGAATGTCAAGTCTAATGGCTTCCAAGTTGAAGTTTTCCACAGAAAATCCAAGCAGGGTTCCATGATTTGGTGGAATGGTCCGTGGAATCCATGGAAACGCAAATAAGAATAGCGTAAAACGCTATTAAGAATAGCATTTCTACTGTAGATTTAGCTCACCGCCCTTCTCACAGAGCCGTACTTGGACGTAATTAATAATAACGTTTTTTTTTTATCCGTAGATTTAAACTGAGTTGTTGAGAATCTAACGGCTGAGAAAAAAGCTCCATTAAAAATAACGTTTCTATTGTAGATTTATTAGCTCCATTATGAATAGCGTTTTTTTTTATCCGTAGATTTAAACTGAGTTGTTGAGAATCTAACGGCTGAGAAAAAAACTCCAATAAGAATAGCGTTTCTACTGTAGATTTAGCTTCATTAAGAATAGCATTTTTTAGCGCTATTAAGAATGACGTAAAACGCTATTAAGAATAGCGTTTCTACCATTTCACCATTACACTTGCGTTTCCATCCACAGTTCCAAGTGCTGAGGTGGCGTGGAAGATGGAAGATGGATGGATTCCACCATAAGACTTGCTCTTAAAAGGCATAAGTAATCGTTGCCCTTGATGTGTGAATCATACTCCCTTCGTTACTTTTTAATAGGCTGGTTTCTATAAATAAATGTTACAAAAATATAGGCTGGTTTCCTAATTGGGAAAGTCAAATGTCACTTTAATTTTAAGGACCATTTTAACTTCTTTTTTGATGTCAAGTGTCATGTGGACCATTTCATTTTACTTCTTTTTTGACAAGTGTCATGGGGATCATTTTACTTCACTTCTTTTATTGACAAGTGTCATGAGGACCACTTTCAATGATTAGTTCTCTTAATTCCCTTAATTTTCTCTAAAAACAAAACCAGCCGACTAAAAAGTAACGGAGGGAGTAATAATTAATGTGCAACTCCTAAGCTCTCGAAAATCATCACTCACCCATTCCTTTGAATTCTTACATCGTTTTACTCATTGAGTTTAATGATCGACTGTAGCAGTGCCTGAAAGCCATTACAGAAGGAAGGATACTGAACTAGTCGGGTTGTAAGTTGACATTCTACCATTCTGGCGTAGTACAGAATTAGAACCTCGCAGCTGCGTGACTTTGTTTTACGATCCTAGGTAAAAATGAATTGCCTCCCGAAATTTGGGATTAACTTGACGGCTATTTGCTGTCTCTAGTGGATGAGTGGAAAGCTTATACTGGTTTAGAGAAGGGGCCGGAGATCAAAATTTTTTTTGGTGTCGTTTTCTGGACTCGTTGAGCAAGTATTCGGGTCTTTTAATACCCCAAAAAATGGAGGGAAAATGTATAAGAAATTAACTTCAAATTCATAAAGGTTGCATCAACAGGAAAGACAAAACTGAGGCTAACCTTCGGAAATTTCGTAGCGAAGTACATGATCTGAGAACTGAGAATGATCGCTTAAAAGGTGAAGTGAAGTTTCTTCTTTCTCGTCTGGAGAATCTTCAACGTAAAAGACCCGTCAGCTCCTCTTTGAACACAAAACAGGTTGAGTCTCACGTTGTAATCGCATGCTTAAGTTGGTCCCGCTATGCTAGTGGACGTTTTTATCTTGTTGTCTCCCTTTTAGAGATGTGTGCAAAAAGCCATCGACAGTTAGGCGAGAAGAAAAGTTCCACTAGTCCCAAGTTATTGTAGGCCGGCAAAAATGTCTGTATTTTTCTTCAGTCTTGAGTTTTGAATCTTGCTGAAAATGAAATTAAGAAGAAAATGAGAAAAAGGAATGCGGAAAGAATTGTCTTTTTAAGTGGTACTACACTTACAGCTTCTAACCGTTCAATTTTGTAAACATTATAATCCGACGAGTCCATTCTTCCCTTTATCCTGTAAAACATTCATTCTTAATTTTCAGTCTTTTCAGCTGAGCAGGAAAACCATTCGATTTTTCTTCAGCTGATACGCATGCGCCATTGTGTCTCTGACTCTCAGTATTGCCTGAAGCTGTGGTGAGGTTTGTAAGAGTTTAAAAGAATCACTCGAGCTTCCTCCGAGTTATGGAAGCTTGCAGGGAAATGCCACATTTTCCGGGCTCTTAGGTGCCATAGACAGTATTTGGCATTTTCCTTGCTATGTAAAGAAGCAACTTGAAAACGAGCTCCGGTAGTGCATGTTCTTAGAGACAAAATTAAGATCTGTCCAGCTCTCTCGTGTATCAATGAACTAAAGCCTCGAAGGGGAATAACAAAAACTTCCAATCAACGGCCAGGCACCCAACCTAATGTAATGTAGCTACAAAGCTGACCCAAATTTTTTATTTTGAGCACAAGGGCTTTGAAAGGGACAAACATAATTCAAAGTGTGAAAAGAAAGATAATTGTCGTGCTCCGTGAAGGAAAAAAAAGAAAAATTTATTTAAGGAAGTTAGACTAGGTTCAGTCTAAGTGTGCGGGTAGGGTGCATCGCTATGATCTCACAGAATATAATATGAAAAATGAACTTTGGACTTTGGCCTCTCAAAAAACAAATAGAACAATCAGATTAAGAAATTAACATAGCATATTGAAATTCATTTTCTCAAATTAAAAACAGAAAAATAATATTTAGTACTAGTAAATCAACAGATTCTATGACTTCCTCATGGCAAGGAACTGAAATTGAATGAAATATTTTCATGCACTCCTCGGCTGTTTTAGGAAATATTCCTTTGGTGACGGATTAGCCTTGTATCTTTTTCTGCACCTGCACTTTTCTCCAAGAGCTTTCAGCGAAACAAAGGTGTTGGTGTGAGGAACTACACGACTAGAATTGCCAATCATTAGTTTTTCAAATGATTTAGTTTTTGGATCATAACGGCAGAAATCAGACTTGCACGAAAGTAGAACTTCGCCACTCTTTGTAAGGGCAAATGGCCATGCATCCTCACCTATAATTGGTATGCTGAACTCCTTGATCCAGGTCCAGAAGTCGTATTCCTGCTCCTTCACATCATAATTACTATTCTCACCTTTCTTCCTCAGGAACCATATGTCTAAGAATTTATCTCGCGTTTGGTGAACAAAAGATAAGCATCCTCCCAGTACCACAAGTTCAAAATGGTTTGTCACATTTGCAGCATGGACAAAAGGTGGTATTGGGAGCAAGTAGAACTTCTCTTCTGCAAGATCGAAAGACACAATCTTTTGTTCGCCATCAAGCCAATGAAGTGCTCCATTTGCAGACACGCCAAATTTGGAACGACCACCTCGATAACCGAGTGTATTAGGTAAACGCAGTGAGTAAGCAATTTCTCCAATGTCTCTCCAACCACTGCAACTACCACCCCCAAGTGTATATACCTGGACCCGCGCCAGCGGTTGGTCCTGGGTATAGTATATTTTTACAACTTTGAACTTGTTTGTAGAAGGATGGTAACCGAAACCACACACCATAGAAACGAGCTTGATTTCACTAGTAGCTTCCAGTTTCGGGAAAGTCATGTATTCTCTGGTAATAGGATTACTAATATAGCTAGGCTCATAGACATTGAAACGTTCAAAGGGATTCAAAAGGTTGATGTCCAAGTCATAAAAGCAAATCAACCCGTTACATGAACCAACCATTTTGTGATCAGTAATGGGAGGCTGGTTGATCCTTTTAAGTTTCTTATCAGACTGGTCATCATACTCTCCATAGTACAGTTCAGTGTCGCATTTTGGATGAAACTGAAAACTGAAAAGAAAACCAAAACCAACCTTAGAACCATTAGCAGAGGTATGACATGGGTAGCTGTTGTCGTTCATATGTGATATTTTCTGCAGATACACATGAGCAAATGAAGGATGGTGAAGTAGCTTTTTCCATGTCTTCCACACTAGTCTGCACTGTAAGATTGAATCAGTGGGCAAGCGAGATAGTATGTCTGTGATAACTTCTGACGGGAGACTGTTCACTAATAATGATACTTGTATCACTCGGCAAAGTTTACGCTTTCTCTTTGATCTCGATACATGTGGATCGATGGTCATCAGTCTTTGTATATCTGCATAAATATATGTTCGTTTCATATCTGACTATAAACAAATGCTACTACACAACAACTGCATCATAACCAAAGAACCAACTCAACATTACCTTTTAAAGATTTTTCTGTAGGCTCTTGCACTTATCAGTATTTGCCCGGACTATGCTTCTGTGGAATAGGGGACAATATCATCTGTCATAATGCTCAAATGATGGACCATATATATATATATATATATATATTCTTCCTAAAAATAATTATTCACAATATTTTCATAACAACCCCAGAAACCAAAATGTAACAAGAAACCATAGACAAAGATCGAATACCCTAACCAGATTTAGCATAAAAAAACACAAAACAGTTGTAGATTGAGATAAGAACAAACAGTTTCCCATCAATCTAAAGTATTTCCCCAAATGCTTCTCTATTCTTATCCATAGTCTAAGGAATAAGGATCTACGTACAGAACCGAAAGAATGAACAAAGAAGAAGAGATAAAGCAATGGAGATAGACACATACCATCGTCTGCACCAGTTCCACAAACTTCAAAGTTATTAGTTTGGTTTGTAGGTTTTGTCCTCTGAAACTCTGTAGTGGTTTTTTTTTATAGAGAAACGAGATCCTATATTATCGTATCCATATCTTTTAGGCAGTTATTAATATGGGCGGGAGAAGCACTTTGGCGGGTTTATTTGCCTCCAAGAGACTCTTTAAATTTTCATTTTTAAAATTTTGACAAAAGAATGTAACTGTAAATTCGGGGTTAACTTCATCAATCCTTAATTAACGGAGAAAAATCATGCGGAAATTTCGTGGAATATCTCATTGCTGATATTGAAATATCGGATCGAGTAAATCCGTGACAAAAAAAAAATGGTGGCAAAAAAGAGATGTGTTGGTGATCTAAAAGAGGCCGATCTACGAGGAAAGAAAGTACTTGTTAGGGTTGATTTAGATGTTCCATTGGATGATAATCTGAAAATTACTGATGATAATAAGCTCAAAGCTGCTCTTCCTACTATTCAATACTTGATTCGTCATGGAGCCAAAGTTATTCTCGCTAGTCATATTGGGAACCCACGGGGTGTATCGCCTAATTGCAGCTTGAAGCCTCTTGTGCATGCATTGAGTGAGCTAATGCATAACGATGTGAGCTTTGTCAATGATTGCATCGGGGAAGAAGTTTCTGAATCTGTTGGTGCAATTCCAAATGGTGGTTTCTCTCTTGAGAATTTGAGGTTTTACAAAGAGGAAGAGAAGAATGACCTCGACTTTGCGAAAAAGCTAGCGTCTCTGGCCGATCTATATGTCAATGATGTATTTCGAAATGCTCACATAGCTCATGCTTCCACAGAGGGAGTAACCAGGTTCTTATCGCCATGTGTGGCTGGATTTCTTATGAAAAAGGAGCTTAAATATCTTGTTGGAGTTCTTCAAAGTCCCAAGAGGCCATTTGTTGCCATTGTTTGTGGTTCAAAGCTCTCATCTGAGGTAGAAGTTGTTAAGTTCTTGATGGAGAAAGCTGATGTCCTCATTGTAGGTGGAAGTATGGTTTTCACATTTCACAGGGCTCAAAAATTTGTCTGTCGGAACATCCCTTGTGGAGGAAGACAAGGTTAGCCTTGTAAATCATTTCTTCAGAAGTCCCTGGGCGTCAACAAGAGAGTGCAGTTGGTATTGCCAACCGATTTTATAGTTGCTGACAAATTTGCTCCTGATGCAAACAACAAGAGAGTAGGAATGCTTGCAATCCCGGAAGGTTGGATGGGATTGGATATTGGTATGAATTCTATTAATACAATTAACAGAAAACTCGACAACGCAAAGACTGTGGTGTGGTATGGATCTATGGGAGTGTTTGGGATGAAGAAATTCGCTGATGGAGCACAGGCAATTGCCAAGAAGCTGGCAGAGATTAGTGGGAAGGGAGCAAAAACCATCATTGGAGGTGATGACTTAATTGCAGATGTGGAGGAAATAGGTCTGGCAGACAAGATGAGCCACATCTCAACAGCGGGAAATGCCTATAAGGCGCTTCTAGAAGGCCAGACACTCCCTGGAATTTTCGCTCTAGATGATCATGCTTCTGCTTATTATTGATGCTTGTGGAATTTTCTCTCTAGATGATGTGCACTATAAGGCACTTCTGCTTATTATTGATGCCTTTGGTCAGTGACTTTCTTTACATTAATAAACTATTTACTAGCAGTACAATTTTCATTTTAGTTAGCAGCTAAGAAGGAAAAAAAAAACATTTAACACCCCAGGATCTTTCCTTTTTCTAGTGCACGGATAAGGGAACTTAGGGAAGAACAGTCTCTATAACAATCCGATACTCCAACATTTTGCGTTTGGAGGATGTTGTAGCATCTAGTCGATATTTCCAACGAAATGCGCCTTTGGATACCAAATGCCCTTTCAGAAGAGGTCAGCAGAGCCTTAAAAATCTGACATCACTAATAAGGTTCCTCGGATGAAAGTCTCCAAACTGCAGGAGTATGGATAGATATTACAATCAATCTTACGATTAATCAAACTGACATCAACTAGGAATAGTTTAACCAAGTCAGGTTTTAGTCAACCAAATCAATAGTTGGTCAATGAAGTACCCACTTAAAGATTAAATCTTAGTGATCGGTAATCATTTCCGTGTAAACTATGTATGAATCATTAAAAAAAACTAGTACTTATTAAGAATAAAACTCATGTAAAAAGATATACTGAGAATGAAACATTTTAATATGCAATGAAAACGCAAATTGCTCTCAAGCATGAATTTGTGTTGCGTTGTCACTTGCACGCATGCTACAAAGTACCGATAATACATGAGAAAGAATGTTGCATTGTGATCAAACTACTCCTCTAGTACCGACAAAGGTATTGAGTGCAGAGTCAAGGTAGAAATTGGCTCTAACGTATAATCTTTGTATTTATTTTGGGGTTTCAACAATTACTCCTTTTAGACATGCAAACCATCCATAAGAGTATCCATCCATATAACTATGTATCTTTTTCTCCTTTCACCATTACTCTGTGTTCGGGTGCATGCATTCTTCCATTTCCCCAAGCCTGCACAGTAAAAATTAATAGTAGTCAGCCTTCACTCTTTGAAGTTCCCTAGTGCGTTATCATATAATTATCGTTAGTCATGGCAGCAAAAAGATGAAATGTACCATGAGAGTGTTGTCCACCACCATTGGCCTTCTTAGGGGAGTCTTTGTATATCTTCATATAAGATAGTAATGAGGTCTTAGTCAGTATGAGGAGAAAGACCAAGGGTCCAACCATTACAGAAGGAAGGATACTGAACTAGTCGGGTTGTAAGTTGCCGCGCATTCTACCATTGGCATAGTACAGAATTAGAACCTCGCAGCAGCCAGATTTTGTTTTACAATAAGGTAAAAATGAATTGCCTCCCGAAATTGGGAATTAACTTGACGGCTATTATCGATCAAAAAACTTGACGGCTATTTGCTGGCTGTAGTGGATGAGTGGAAAACTTATACTGGTTTGGAGAATGGGCCGGAGATCAATTTTTTTTTTTTTTTTGATGCCTTTTTCTTCCTATACATAGCCTACGTGCATTACTCTTTTAGGACTCGTTGAGCAAGTATTCTGGTCTTTTAATACCCGAGAAATGAAGGGAAAAAGTATAAGAAAATAACTTCAAATTCATAAAGGTTGCATCATTATGATCTCACATCATATATATATATATATATATAATGAAAATGAAATTAACATACCAGATTCTGAAATTCAAGTGTCTCAAAATAAAACAGAAAAAAAAAACATCTAGCAGCAGTAAATCAACAAAAAGAAAAAAAGTAGTGCAAATTAATACTGAATGAGATATTTTCATGCAGTGCTCTGCTTTTTTATGAAAGCTATCGTCGGGGGGTACGGATTCACCTTGTATCTTTTTCTGGACCTACACTTTTCTCCAAGAGCTTTCAGCGAAACAAAGCTGGTCATGTGAGGGACTACACTGTAATAATAGAAATGATAAAGCTTTTGCATGGATATAGTTTTTGGATCATAAGAGCATATATAGGATCTGTATTTCATTGACAGTAGAACTTCACCGCTCTTTGTAAGGGCAATTGGCTTTGCATACTCGTCCATATTTGGTATACTGATATCCTTTGTCCAGCACATTAAGTCGTACTCCTGCTGCTCATTCAAGTCATAACTATTAGTATTACCTTTCTTCCTGAACCATATGTCTAAGAATTCACCTCGCTTTTCGTGAACAAAACACAAGCATCCTCCAAGTACCTGAAGAAAACATCTCGTCCCACTTGCAGCATGAACTGGTGATTGGAGCAAGTGTAACTTCTCTTCCGCAAGATCGAAAGACACAATCATTTGTTCACTGTCAAGCCAATGAAGCGCACCATTTGCATACACACCATATGGGCGGGAACGCTCACCCGTCCACATGTCGGCACTTTCTAGATTACAAAGTGAGTCAGAAGCAGTTTCCCCCACGTCTCTCCAACCACTACCATCCCCAAGTGTATATACCTGGACGCGTCCCAAGGATGCCCAATACATATAGTAGATTCTTACAATTTTGAACTTGTTAATAGAAGGATGGTAACCAAAACCACACACCATAGATTCGATCATGTCCTCTTCCAGTTTTGGAAGAGTCATGTACTCACCTGTTATGGGGTTACTAATATAGCTAGGTTCATGGACATTCAAACGGTCATCTAATTTACGAAAGCAAATTAACCCGTAGCATGTACTAACAATTGAGTGATCTCTAATGGGAGGCTGGTTGATCATTCTAAGTTTCTTATTAGACTGGCCATCATAATCTACATAGCACAGTGTAATATTGGTTCTTCGCGCATTCGTATCTATAAAAAGAAGACCAAAACCAACCTTAGAACCATTTCTTTGTAGGTGCATATGAACAAATGAAGGATGGCGAAGGAAGTTTCTCCATGTTTTGCACACTAGTCTGCACTCTAAAATCGAATCTGCTGGCAAACGGGAAAGTATATCTGTGGCAATTTCTGTAGGGAGCTTGTTCAGTACTGGTACATGTATCTCCTGGGGAAGTTTACACCTTTTCTTTGATGATCTCAATACACGTGAACTGATCGTCATAATTTCACGACTATTATTATCCTCCAGACTCCTGATGAAAGTGGAAGATTCGTAAAACAACACAAAATGGCTACTGCTGATAATACAGTACTAGATGCGCTAGTTTATCTAAAATATCATAAAAAATATATATAATTATAACTTGTTCTGTAAATCTTAAAACTAGATGCACCTGTTAGATGCGATATCAACCTCTTTTTCAATATCTAACAATAAAGGAACAATATAAAATACTTCGAGGAAGATATACCTTGTTAAGGTTCGGCTGTAAGCTCTTGCACTTGTCAGTCTTTGCCAGGACTATATATATGCTTCTGTGAAATAGAAAAAGATTGTGAAAGTCTTAAAAGAATGATATTCACTAAAACAATTATTCACATTTCTGAAATCAGAAAGCATAAGTAAGCATGCAAAAATAAAAGATAACCAGATTTAGCAGTAAAAGCAAAGATCGGGACATACCATCACCATATAAGAAGATCAGTTCTTCCTTTTTTTTTTGTGTGTTTTCCTTTGAAACTGTAGTGGTGTTTTATATGGAAAAACAATTATGGTATCACTTATGTTAGGTAATTATCGTATTCAAATTTTAGATCGTAACAGTTGATTGAGAAAAATCCTGCGGAAATTTCTTAGAATATTTCACTGTTTGACTTGAAAATAGTTGGTCGAGTAGTCCACTAAGCCACTATCTTAGGAGGGGCATCAACTGCTTAAAATAACTACTCCTATGATTTACAGTCATTAAACCAAACATGTGTAAATGCGTACATGACTGCCAATTAACCGTTTTCTTTCCAAATAAATAAATAAAAAATAATACTGAGAATAAAACAAATTACTCCCAAGCCATGAGTTTGTGTTGTGATGCACACGCAGGCTACAAAATGCGAGAGAGTGTCGAAAGCATGCATTGTGATCAAACTGCACCCCCTGTACGGGAAAATTAAAGTAGAAGGTATCGGGTGCAGCAGCAGCGTCAAGGTAGAAATTGGATACCAAATATATATAATCCTGTAGTTATTTTCAAGAAAATAAATAAGTATAATCCCTTTGTTCTTTTGAGGTTTCAACAATTACTCCTCCTTTAAGACATGCAAACAATTCATAAGATAAGAGTTCTCTCTTTTTCTCCTTTCACCTGTTTGAGTGCATGCATTGCTGCATTCTTTCACTGCGCCAAGCCTGGACAATAGAAAACTTATAGTGGTCAACATTTTATCCGAAGTGCAGCTGATGTTCAAGGATTATTGAGTCCTCTACCTATACCAGCTGATATTTGGTTAGATATATCAATGGATTTCATTGATGGGTTTCCACTTTCACATCCCAAAATTCTATTCTCGTGGTCGTAGATAGATTATCTAACTATGCCCATTTTATTGCACTCTCTCATCCTTATTCTGCCAGCTCTATTGCTGACATTTTTGTACGAGAAATAGTACGTTTACATGGCATGCCACGAAGTATTGTTAGTGACCGTGATTCCATCTTCATGAGCAATTTTTGGGAAGCATATTTTTCTTTACAGGATACCAAGTTATGTAGAAGTTATGCGTACCATCCACAATCTGATGGACAAACTGAAGTTACTAATAGAACTTTAGAGTGTTATTTACGATGTTTTGATGGAACAAAACCGAGTAAATGGTCAAAATGGTTACCATGGGCTGAATGGTGGTATAACACAAGTTTTCATTCTGCAATTCAGATGACTCCATATCAAGCAGTCTATAGTCGTTTGCCTCCAATAATATCCTCTTACTTACCAGGCTCTATATCTGTCAATGATGTTGATTCTACATTGCGAGCTAGGGATCATACTTTAGAGCTTTTGAAGTCCCATTTACAAGCTGCTCAATTAAGAATGAAGAATTATGCTGATACACATCGTCTTCGAGAGAACTTTTGCAGTCAATGATTTGGTTTTTCTTCGACTGCAGCCTTATAGGAAAAACACAGTTGCGAATTAGGCTTATTCTAAGCTTTCTCCTAAGTTTTACGGCCCTTTTCGTATCCTTGAAAAAATTGGTGCAGTAGCTTATAGGTTGGACTTACCTTCTTCAAGTCGTATTCATCCAGTGTTCCATGTTTCACAGTTGAAACTGAAACTTGGATCTTCAGCTGTTGTGGATACCAATTTGCCAATTACAGTAGATTATTATAAGTGGGAACCATCTAAAGTTTTGGAGCGAAAAATGTTCAAAAAAGGGGCTCATGCAGGCACTAAATGGTTAGTCCAATGGGAGGATCATCCATTGGAGGAAGCTACTTGGGAAGATATTGATGAACTACTCTTAAGATTTTAATTTGATGCTTGAGGACAAGCATTCTTTCAAGGAGGGTGGGATGTTGCGTGCCAACTCCCAACTCCCAAACCACAATATTTCCTTTATTTAGTTAACTAAGTAGGTTCCTTGTCTAGTTAGGATTCTTAAACGCGTAAGTATTTTCTTGGTAGACAAGTATTGAGTAGTTATAAATACTTAGCTCCTGAGTTTTATATGATCACTTCAATCAATACAACTTCAGTTCTCTTATTATTACAAAGAGAGGTGGCTAATCCCCATAAAAAAAGATTTTATCTTTAGGGTTCCATCTAGTTTTGTGTTCTTAACAATTATTTTGGTCTAGAACCCTAACAATATGTTATATAGATTGGTATTACTTGCTATTTGATTAATTTAAGAAAACAACAATTTAGACCAAACCCTTGTTAATGAAAACAAAAATTTAGTCTCAGTAAACAAGAAGCTCTAGAGTTAAAATAATAGCTTTTACTATTTGATTAACAGGAACAATTGCAATTAGTTGATAAATAAGATTCAAATCCAATCATTAATAATTGAGAAGAACCCAAAAGATACACACTTTATTTGAATTCAAAAATCAAATAATTTGATAAAAATTATTAGTCTCAAATCTTGAAATCGAAGAAGATGGGTTTTGTAGAATAGTCTCTAGAGTAAAGATGGTGATGAGTTACGATTTGATCTTGCGATGATACTTGACAAAGTGGTGCGAATGGTTGTTATTATAGATGATTACTACCAGTAGTGAGAAGATTATTAAGAGAATCGATTGATGATGATTACTGTGGTGATGGTGCAGGTTGATGGTGAAGGTGTGAAAGAGAATCAAAATGGGTTTGTTAGAATTTTTTTGAAGAAAAATCAATGCTTAATCACCTCCGGTATCTGATAATCGTATATTTCAGAGAAAAAATAAATTGAAAGGAAATTATTTCTCTCACTCTCACTTATTATAAGAACATGAAGTGAATCATTAAGAAAAACTACTTTTTGTGATAAAGAAGACGTAGAAAGAGAATAAGTTCTGAGATGCAGGTGATTTTTTTCCCATAAGAAAAAGTTAGTGAGAGAAAAATCATGACGTGATGTGTTAAAGAGTTTTGTCTTCTTGTACAACTCATCTCGCCACATCGTAACAGAGTGCATAATAGTCTGTCAGCAAGAGAGAGGGGAATAGCATTACCGTTTCTTTATTGATGTTAAGAAGGAATAACAACTGTATCTCCAGTTATCCAACCTTGAATGTCAGGTGGGAAATTCTGGGAGGATTGAAAATTATCCCTTAAATGTCTAGCCTTTTTGGCAATTTTATCTGCAACTCCGTTGGAAGCCCTCTTAAAAGATTGGCACTTCCAGTGATTCAACTTACTCAATAGAAATCTAATGTCTAATACTAGTGACTGGTTTCTCCAGTGAACATAAAAAGTAGACTCATTTATTGACTTAACTAATGACTCATTGTCAGACTCAAAGATAACTTTAGCTTGATTGTTTGTTATTGCCCAAACTGCAGAAGCTTTCATTGCCCTACACTCCAGCTCTTCAACTTCAATCCCAGCCATCATTCCTCCATTGTAGTAGTTCCCTTGGACTCCAAGACAGTTACTGCATAGTCTCTTACAATTAGTCCAATAGCACCTTGCAAAGTTTCTTTGACAAATGAAGCATCAAAGTTAATTTTAAGGAAACCAGTTTCAGGGGGATTCCATTTCATACCCTGGAGAGCACCTACCACAGATCTGGGATTGACATGATTGAAGTAAATAAACTTGTTAATGCCATCTAAAGTTAACAGCCTATTTGGATAAGTGTTCAGGAAAACCTTAGAGCATCTGTCTCTTGACCGGTTGTCAGCCGACACAAATATAATTACACTTTCTTACTACTCAAAATATATAATGAAGCAAGGGCAAGAAAGGATCGTTCCCACAGAGAGGACTAGGTTGTCAATATGTTTCAAGTATCTTATAAGTAACACGGAGGATTTTCTGATTTTTATAAGCGAAAATAAAATAAAAGCAAAACAATAAAAAGTAAACACGCAAATCAAGGATGTGAAATATTGGATAAAGGTTTCATCTTCAATTGTAAACAAGTTTATGAATATATGAATAGAATTCGTATTTAATCTCGCTATGATCAAAAGCCATAGAATACCTTATTGCAAGAATACTCCGTAATTTCCTAAGTCATCAACACACACATTAGAGCTGCGTATGTGAATTCTACCTAAAGAATAACCTAACGCCTTGCGCTAATTAAGTTCAATTCCTAGGAGAATTAAGTTTTAAATAGGCTAATCAATGCAATTGTAATACATTGCGTAAAACAATTCTGGACAAAGGTCAATTTCTACATATGACTACAAGGATGTATCACTACAACCTAGAATCATATCATGCTACTCGTATTCAAGGTTATCGCTTGATGAAAAACCCTAAAATAGCTATAGATATGGATGTGGGTTCAATCAATTCTAGACTTAACTAAACAAACATTCAATCATATTGCAATACATCAATCATGCAATTATTATAACCCGTAGAAATCAAACGATAATATTGAGAGAAAACTAATTCATAAAAATCATAACTTGGTTGCAAAATCCAACTACATCTTCAACCAATAATAAAAACTTAGTTACTTGCGTTTTTGGAAATCATCATAAAGAGTTTAGAAGAACCTATCATGTGAAACCCTAGAAAACAAGTAGAAGTCTCCCTCATGGAGATATATCCTTAGGTTTGAGAAAGACTTTTCTATTTATATGTTTCTTCAATTCCAAAAGGATACTCTTTCCAAATTTAGGTCAAATCTTCTCAAAACCCATCTCCAAGTGGTCCACCAAGCCCATGTGTGAGATAAAACCATGTAGAAAATATGTCCAAAAATACGTCGCCGGAAAACTGGGATTGTGGCCGGTAATCGGCCGGAATAGTCGCCGGAAAACTATTTCAGGTGACCGGCAAAGTCAACCCGGTCACCGGGTCGGATCGGTCAACTCAACTCGGTCAAACCGAGTCAGAACTGGGTCAGATGGAGTCAGGTTCTAACTCAGCTGGATCATTCTAGTCAAGATTGATTGGTCTTGGCCACATGCCATTGCACAGTTCGCAAATGCTTTGCACAATCATTGTGCATCACTACCAGTACTCTCATTCCTTGCTTCTGCTTCGAACCGCTCACACTAGTGAGAATAGTAAGCTTCGCGACCGTCAAAGCAAGTCATATATACGATTTAAATGACTTGTTTTAACGTCATGAAATGGTCATTGCTTAGCGTCTTTTTCATCTATGACGTGGCTTTGCGGGTCGCGGAACAACCTATATCAACGACCAATTTTAGCGGTCAAGGTGTTAAGACTGACCGTGACCGGTCGTAGATATACATTTTAATATAAAAAAAAATACATTCAGATTTCCTGATTGGCCTGAGCTGAATCTGCTGAGCTGAAATAAATCTGACTAGACTAAAATGATATTCAAATTATAATGAAATGATTCATAAAATGAAACGACCATTTATTTAAAAACAAGTTTTCATACAGGTTCAAATTGCCAAATTACAATGAAATGAAACCTGTAATTAGCTTCAAAACCAGGGAAAAAAATAATCTAGAATTTGCACCAATACAAGTCCTGGCTAATAGGTTCTAATGTTTCTTAAAGACAAGTGTAAATCTGAATACCCTTGTTTGGAATGTGCCGCTGACTCAACTTTCTTCGCTGGAGCCGTCTTACTTTGTTTCTCTGCTTCTTTCAAACAAAGATGAACTACCTGAAAAAGAAACAAGAAAACCCCATTAAGGGATTGAACCATAAGAATAATGCATTGGAAATTAAAAAAAAAAAAGAAGGAACACAATGGAATTACCTTCACAACAGAGAAGTGAGAAGTTTAAAAAAGTAACAAGGCATTTTAGTTCTAAATTCCGTAAGCTACTAAATACAACGTGGAAGTAATGACATGATCCAACAAACAAAAAATTACTAGATACAATGAAATTCTATATCACAAAGATGGAATCAATCTTCCTCATGAATTACTTGCATGGAAATGACTTTGAGATAACAATACAATAAGCCCAACATAGTGTTTGTATATTAACACTACCAAACGCAACAAGCTCTTAACACATACCGCAAGCATATCAGGCATTACATATCATGGAATAACAAGACAATATGCATGAATAATTCATCTTGTATTCGGAGAAAATAAATCCATAAACAGTTCATTTATAACCAAGGTACAAACCTTAAATTGTGGCTGATACTTTGCTGGAGCACCACCCTTTACTCCTCCGAACTATCCTAGTGCTCCACCTCTTGGACCACCCAATCTTGCTGGTCTGTCACCACCTGCATAATTACGCCTGAATACACAACAACAAAATCAACATCAAACTCCAAAAAACATAACAACATCGGAAATCAAATTCACGGAACCATTAGAAATTACTCGCGAGAACATGAATTCCAAATACTAGCAAGATTCAATAAAAAGTAACAAAAAGACATTGTGGAAGTTATACAAAGTTGTACTTCCATGCTAATGTGAAAGTGGCGATCAAGTACCCTTGTACGCATAGGATAGATAACTTTTTACTAGTTATGCAAGCATCCAAGCACAAGTCTAAAGGTATCTTAACGAACCTAACATTCAGAATTCAAGTCGATCCATAAAACAGAGCAACGATCAAATATCGACTCAGAACTAAATAGCACATACATAGTCTATATTTTTCGTTACTCCTATATCTACAATCACATATAGATCAACAATTTAAAACCATGAAAATCCCCTAGTATCAATCTAATTTCGGAATCAAACTTTAACACCACCCTACAAATCAATCCAACTCGAGCCAACAAGTGTAAGGAACCTTTGCATTATCATCAATTCATAGCATCAACGAGATATTAAGGCAACTAAAAATTGCACAAGGAGGCCATTCGCTGATATCCTTCAAAAGTTCAAATATATAGATGACATTTCTCTATAGAAACATGTAAGGTAATGAAAACAATTCAAGGTACTCATCAACATGAAAATGTCACCAGACACCATTTAAGAAAAACATTCAATCTACACAACTCAACCGATTTCAATATGTTCTACAACAACGTTGGAAATACACTTGGTTACAACAACATACGCCACAATGAATAGCTACTAAGTTTCATAAGTAAATAATTCAAACTAACAAAACAACTCCGAATTAGATTATTTCTGTTGAATGGGGTATTTTCAGATTTAAGTTGAAAAAGGATAGCACCACCACTCCGGTAGATGCCTGTATAAACCAGTTTAAAGTGAGTGAAGGAATCGCAGAGAATTTGAATTGCAACAAGTAAATGTGAAGTGATCATTTGTCACCTTTGTGTCATATCAGCAGTTGCATAATATCTTTGTAGGTGAAACGAATATCAAAATGGTACTTTGAGAGGTGTTGTGATTGTTCTTATCCTAGTTAATAGGGCGATTCTCGCTCTCTAATCGTTCTTGCCCTCTGCACCGATTAAACGGAACAACACTATCGATTACATCCAACAAAAGATATATGTAATTACATCGATCAAGAATCAAATGAGGCTACACACATTTCTAGACAATAATTTCATCCAATAAAAGATATAGTAATTACTTCACCTTTAAACTCAATACCCTATCATCATGCCTCTAGCACCTTAAAAGATGCAATCAACAACCAATATTAAACCAATTAACCAACAATATATGATCTGTGTAAAACCAATCAATACTAAACAATTAGGCCACCGCTAAAACAACTAACAAAAAAATGAAGTCGCATTTTCACATCACCTTTTTTATCACCATCTTAGAGTGCACACGCCGCTACGCGATTACAAATAAACCAAATATAAATACAACATACTATTTCATAAAAAAATGGTTTCCAATAACTTCATTAACAACAAACCGGTGAACTCGCATGCAAAGACCAATTTATAACACATTAATCAAAGCAATTAATCGAGAATTACATAAACCCATCGCAAGATTCATAACCGACAAAGACTGCGTTTTTATGCAATTATTAAGATACCACCACCACCACCTTCTGGTAGCAGCAGCATCAATACTTGCACCTCCACACACTACCACAAACAGCAGATCAGCATGATGAACACCGCCAGCATATTCTACCACCAACAGTAGATCCATCAACAATCATTCAAGCGCTAGAATCCTACCATAAAAACAAAATACTAAACTACGTAAGAAATTACCATTTAGACAGGCGTGCGAGAATCCCCGGAACTACTCAATGGTAATACCACACATAAATTACCACTAAACCTCTTTTCCTACTACCAAATTTAGATAAAGAAGTAGCGACCGAGAAATATTACTATGTGAAGCCTCGCCTTTCTCCTTTGATATGTCCTCACCTCCCATTAAAAGACCTGGAACCATCAAATGGAATCGGTGCATTCATTTTTGAGGATTTCATTTACTCGAATACACAATTCTCATGTTGGCACAAGCACCAACACTTTAAACCAAAAAAACCCCAATGTCAATCCTAATTTGCCAACCTAGCACTCATGTGATAAAATTTTAAAAGAACAAACATGAGTTAAGTCTTTACCATTGTTTCATGAGATCGCCGATTACCATAAATTTGCATATTGAACTACTTAATGCGAGGGAAGACGAAGGATTTGAAGTGATAAGATCAATAAGTTGTCCCTCAAACATCATAATAACAAGATGTGGCAACCATATCATATACAAGTTAAAATATAAACTTAATACTTGATATTGGTTACCATACCAAGTAGACCTGCACCGGTGGCTTGGTGCTATATTGGTGGATGCGAATGGTGGTAATGCTGGATAGCGAGAGGAGCTGGTGCCGTGGACTGAAGTGTTGGTGGTGGTCTTCAAAATGGTAAGGGTATGGTGTCAATGCAAAAGATGATGCCGTGAGTATGAACTCGCAAGTAATAAAAAGGACTGCAACTACAAATGAAATGGTTTCAGATGGCGGTGCAGTTGAACTTGTGATCTTGTGAATGGTACGATGCAAAATGTTGAAGGTGTAGTGCATATGATGTGAAAGTGGCGGTGATTCTCGAGCTGGTGGTGAAGATGATATGGTTGTGATGACCGCAAACTCCTAAGTGAGATGGAAGAGCTGATGGTGATGGATGGAAGGTAGACAATGTGAAATGATTATATCTACTATCTTGAAGGAGGTCAGAAATCTAGATGGGAGCTAAAACTTTTCACAAACGGTTGAGGTGCATGATCTAGTGTGCGAGAGGGGTGATTTTCTTGTGTTCTTTTTAGACCCCTTCTATATAGCTTTAAAGATGCAAATTCAAATTGGTTAGAAACCCAATCTTACCAAGCATAAACAAATACTAAACATTCAATAATCACAACTCTCCATCCCTTAAAGCAACAACAACAACTTTTCAACTTTTTAACCCAAAACCAATCAGATGCGTGAAACAATTCCTATCTCAACAAATCAAACCATAAATCGCATCACACAACAAGATCCAGTTGAAAGAAAGGCTAAAACCGAAAGTAAATACTCAATACCCTTAAGAAAAATAACACTTCAATTAAAAATATTAAGAAAAACTATCAGAAAATAACACTTCAATTAAAATTATTACCGGAAAATCACAATAGGAACCCGTTGAAGTAAACCACAACCCTCATTAAGAAAAATAACACTTCAATTAAAACTATTACCAGGAAAATCAAGAGCCTAAAAATTTACCTAACCCTAATTTTAAAATTAAATTTCTGTAATTAAAGATGATGAAGAAGATTGGGTCATAGATAATTACCCTAATTAATCGCAGGAAGGATATTATCATGGATAACACAGGAGAAGGAGGTGACTGGATCTGGATCCATTATAGAAGAAGAAGATGATGGAGGTATTGACTTCTATTTCACCTTCCAGATCTGAATTAATTGTAGAAGAAGAAGAAGAAGAAGATGGCTGATAGAGAGCTAGAGTTAGAATTTGCAGAGAAAAAAAGAAGAGAAAGAGGTGAGTTCCTCATGCGAGAGAAGAAAAGATTAATGAAAGACAAAGAGGGAGTGAGAGAGAGAGGCTTCTTTCGATTTTAATTTTAATGTGGGAGAGGGGGATATTTAATCATAGCCGGAGATCAAAAAGAAGTTTCAATCTCGAGAAAAGCTTACCCCATGAGGGCTAAAATTGTAATAATTCAACGACCAACTTTAACTGCTCAGGAAGTTCTCCGTGTTTTTATTAAGACCGCGACTGTCTTGGTCGGTCCAAGACCAGTTGACCGTCAATGGGAGTCGCGGATGTGGGTTGAGAAAACCCCATTCTCCACTAGTGTCAGCTTCTCTACCAGTCCTCATTGCAGCTGCAATATAGTTTCTGACCCATACCCTAGCCATTCTCTCGCTCGCACCCTTATGCTTCTACTATTCTCTCCACCTGCGACAACCTCACCCAGCTCCATCTCCATCATTGCCTCAATGCCACAATCACCACACACAAGACAAACCATATCTGGGGATTCTAGCCATATCCATCACCAGTACCACCAGTTAAATCTCCATATCATTTCTGCAACCACCAGATTCCAATCTCCATATCCAACAACACCAATTCCTTCTCAACTTTCCCATTTAATTATCGGCCTTTAGCTTCCTGCACAACCGTGACTCAACGGAACCAACACTCAGCTAAAACAAATATCTTCAATGCCTTCTCACACTCACCCGGCAAAGGCTCATCACTTCCCCGAGCTTCACATAACTCCCATCACTGCAGCCTGCCTTTAGCTTTACACATACTCGGCTCCAACAAAGCACCACCTTCTTGCACATACTGCAAAGCCTGCAACCAACTTGAGCCTCAATGCCAACAATCCCCCGAGCATCTCAAAGGTCAACTCTAAAATGAACTTCCATCCAACCTTGGCTATTACCAATTTTGTTTCTCGCCATCACCAAGAAATACACAACCAATTCTCGCAGCAACAAATCAACATCATCGCATTGCCATCTACTTGCCTCGCCTCGGTTCTCCTTCATTGCTTCCTCTACTCACCATTTTCACAGCCATCAAGACCTTATACTGCCATGAACAACACCACCAATCCTTCCCTGCACTATGACAGCGCTTCTTAGGCCGTAATTCATCTCGTATTTGCAAACTATCATGCGATCACCGTAACTCCACCCGCACCAAAGACAAGACACATGTCACATCGGGCTTGTAATTGCACAACACCCGCAGACTCCGCAATGCCTCAAATTCATTACTGGAACAATCATCATCTCTGCCCAGCTGAAGACAACAACACCACTGCAAACCTATTAGCTCAAGCATGTCATTCACCAACATAAGGTAAAGCATCATTCCTTCCATCTCTTGTTCTTCTCTTGGTTCAAATCCAACTCAAACCCATGAAGCAAAGAAGAAGACAACCTATAAACCCTCATTCATCTTCTCACTAGCAATACCATCAACCCTTGAGCTTATCCTGACCTATCTTGAATTGCGAGCTCAGAAAAGGGGAAAGGGAGAACCCTAATTTCATCAGCATCTCAATCTTCTCCATGAAATCTAGTACTCAATACCACATACCCCATCTCATCTTCTCGAATTGATTTTCATCTTCAAATTCTCAAACCCATCTTATCTTCTTCCTCTTAGCTCTCGAATTCACATCAATTGCTCACCAGTTTTGCTAGATTTGAACCACAAACCCTAATTGACTCTCCACCATTCGCTCAACATCTCTGCCTTTGATTTCCCGATCTCAATTTAATGTGAGAACTCGCCCAACCTCTTCTCACATTCAACACCAGATTCCTTTTTCGATCACTCGGATGTTGCTGTTTCTCTCGTGTTTTTCAGGTGGAAATGAAATGAAGAAGACAATGAAAACTCTTGATTAGGGTAATAGTTCTGGGGTGGATTTAGACACACCCTCAGACTCAGATATGGGCCATCCTGATTGGCAACCCCTTAACCATAGTTGGCATGTCTTTAACACTCCTCCGTAAGAGAGCTGCCCTTAATGAACGACTACCCTTAACGTACAATGGGGGTGACAATAGCACTTCCATGAAATGACCATTTAGCCCTTAGTCTTCCAAGTTCTTGTTTTGCTCATAACTTCTTCATACGAACTCCGAATGACTCCGTTCTTTCGCCATTGTCTTCATCTTCTCGTCCTCTACACAATGAAAAGTAGAAATCTTGCATTTGAACGAGTTCCAATTGGTCTTTGGTCTTTCTCCACTTGTGACTTCACTTTTGTAGCTATTTTCCACTTCTTTTGCTCCAAATGACTCCATTGCTCCTAATAAACTCAAAAGTAAACATAAGATACATAATTTACAAGAAAACTCGCAAAGAAAGCATAAATACTAGATATAAAATTAGGTGTTTAAGACACCTATCATCTCTCCAGATGAACCAAATTGCAGACATTAGAAGTTTATTTAGTTCATTTCTAGTAATGCCTGAACCAAAAGTTAAATTATTACTAGTTGTAAACCAAGAAATCACCCAATTCCTAAAAGAACCATGCTGAGCAATAATATTTCCAACATTAATATTCAGAGCTAGCCAAATTGACCTTGCATAAGCACAATCAATGAAGAGATGATCAACAGCTTCTAAAGCATGATTGACTACAATGCACATCAATTTCATTTTTATATCTATAAATCTTATCTCTAGTTGGAACTATATCCTTTATACATTTCCAAACTAGCAATTTAACTTTATGAGGCAATTGAATTTTCCATAAAACCTTCCAAACCTGTGATGGAACATAAATTGTACCTGCAAAATTAGTTGTCATTCTAGTCAGCACATTGTAAACACTTTTAACAGAGAAAATACCTCTTCTATCAGGCAACCAGTTCATCATTACCAATAATAGGCACATTCATATCAAGGATTTTCTAAGCAGAATCAGGTTCAAATAAGTAATGTATGAGATGCACATTCCATATTCTAGTATCATAATAGAATAAATCAGAAACATGAGTGTAAGCCATAGTATTAACTAGACCTTCAGCTGGAATAGGAGGATGTTCCAAACCTATGACCCATTTATCTAGCCAAATGCAAACTTAAGTACCACATCTTATGTTCAAAAAACTATTATTCTTAATAATCTCACCTATAGATTCCTCTCCATATCCATGAACAATTGTCATTGATTTTTTGTAGATGAAGGATACTACAATTACTGAAATACCTGGCACTAAGAATCTGAACCCATAACTCATCCTGATCATTTAAAATTTTCCAAACAAGCTTACAGATTAAAGCAACATTAAAAGATTCCAAGTCCCTGAAACCCAAACCTCCCATATCCTTTGAATTATTAATGTTATCCCAAGCAAGGAATTTAATTCCTTTACCAGTTTTATGCCCCCACCAAAAATTTCTCTGCAAAGAGTCAAGTTTTTGAATTAAAGTTGTAGGAATTTTGAAACAACCCATCTGATAAGTAGGTAAAGAATTCAAAACAGAGTTTATAAGAGTGGACCTACCAGCTTGATTAAGGGTTGTACCTACATAATTCCTTAGTCTAGCTTCAAAAGATTGAAAAATGAGGTCAAAGGATTTTACCCTAGAATGGCCTAGCAAAAGAGGAGCACCAAGACACTTTTCAGCATCAGTTATAAGATTCATGTTGAGAGCAGAAGCAAGATCAACACAAGTACTAGGACTTAGATTCTTACTAAAATAAACACAATATTTATCAAAATTGAGCATCTGTCCTGAGATACTACCAAAATTTTGTATAATCTGCAAAAAATTATCAACATGTTTCATATCAGCTTGTCCAAAAATTAAGATGTCATCAGCAAAAAGCAAATGAGAAATAGGAGGAGCTTTTTTAGAGACTTTAACACCCACAATAGTTCTATTCATTTCAGCAGAAAGCAAAGATCTTGAAAGATATTCCATAACTAGAATAAACAGATAAGGGGATAAAGGATCCCCTTGTCTGATTCCTCTAGTTGGTTCATACTGGTTACAAGGGGAACTATTAAGAAGAATATTAATACTAGTAGTGGAAATACATTGCATGATTAAGTTACAAAATTCATGACAGAAACCAAAAGTCTCAAGAACTTTCTTAAGAAAATTCCATTCTAACCTGTCGAAAGCTTTTGACAGGTCCAATTTTAATGGCCATAGTGCCACTAACTCCTTCTTTATGCTTCATAGAATGTATCATTTCATGAGAAATTATGATATTGTCATGAATGGCTCTCCTTGGAACAAAAGCAGCTTGATAAGGAGAAATTAGCTTCTTGAGAAGGGGTTTAATTCTATTGGCCAATTTTTTTGAAATAATCTTGTAAGAAGCATTACAAAGTCCTATAGGTTTAAAATCAGATGGGACTCTGGGACTTTTGCATTTGGGAATAAGAGATATATAGGTTCTATTAAGACACCAGATTGAAAAAATCTTTGAACTACATCAATTATATCCTTACCATCCAACTGTCATTGAGTTTGATAAAAACCATCTGGGCCAAGAGCACTTCAAGAAGGCATACTTTTAGCCACATTCTCAATTTCATATTCACTAGGTATGACAAACAGTTTTGCATTCTCAGCATCAGAGATAATTTTAGGAATAACATCAAAATCTTGATTATTCAAAGTAGTATTGGAAGTGCAAGCAACATAACTGAAATGGTTAGTTAAAAGATTACTAATAGAATTTCTATCCTTAAACCAAGTACCATCATTATCACAAAGAGAATGAATAGAATTAGTATGTAATCTTTTATTAACCATAGTATGAAAATATCTAGTATTATGGTCTATATCAAAAACAGATTTATCCCTAGATTTTTCCTTATAAAACTCAGATTGAATTTTGTACCAGTTTTCTAAGTCATTAGTGAGAGCTCTAACTCTGACATGTTGATCACTGGAACTACTATCATTTTGAGTTAATTCTAGCAAATTCTGAAGATTATTGATGTTTTTTTGAAAGTCACCAAATTCCATCTTATTCTACTGAGATAAAGTAATTCTAGCACTATGATGCTTCTGATTTAAGATATAGGCAGGACTTCCATGTATATCAATGTTCCAAGAAGACTCAAGATTATTTTTAAAACTATTATGACCAAGCTAAGTTCTAAAAAATTTAAAAGGTCTCCATAAATTCCTTGGAATGGGATCAGTAATAAGTAACACAGGACAATGATCAGAAGCAATAAAATTTAAATGCAATAACTTAGCAGAATTAAAATTCAGAAACCAGTCATTGTTACTAAGAACCATATCTAATCTGGATTTTCTAGTGCCTGTGCCATAAGAATTACTAGTCCAAGTATAACTCCTACCCTCATAACCAATATCCACTAAACCAGCCTCATTCACAATTTTGAACCCAAGAATCAGAACTATTGCTATCCCTATCTAGATGAAAATTTAACACCAATAACAATCCATTGTTGTTGAACATCCTTGCTAAAGTCAGAGAGAAAATTCCACTGAGTTTTCTTAGGCTCAGGGTAGGTGTAACCATACATAAAGGAGAGAAGAACTTTGGGTTTACCAGGACAAAGTTGAGCCACTATATGGAGAATATTATTTTCACTACCAATAATCTCTACATCAATGCCATATTTCCACATTAAAATGAGACCAACAACATATCCAACTCTATCAATGCAAGTATAATTTGGATAATGAACAGACTGAGCTATCCAAACCATTCTATTTACATCTATTTTTGTTTCACATAGAAAAACAAAATCAGGATTTTGAGTTTTAACTAAATTTTGAAACTGGTCTTTAGTAAACTTGTTTGCAATGCCTTGCACATTCCAAGATAGTATCTTCATTTTGTAATTAAATTCACTAATAAAAATGAGTAGAGAGAAGATTTCAAGAAATACCTTAGTCCCCTTTGTCTGCAGTTTTGAATATCCCTTGTCTGTGACCATGTTAGAATTCTCATGTGTGTTCTCCCCTTGCCATTACTATCATCACTAAGTTCAAAAACATTGGTTTCTGGAAAATCATTTCTTTTCCTCTTACCAAGTCTTTCTCCTTCAGCAGCAGTAACTGACTCATCCCCATTCACAAACTTAGAGCAAACAATATATCCATCTTTAGGAGGAACAAAAGCAACTCTTTTTTTAGCATTCTTTGGAGTCAAATTAGGAACCTGATGACCTCCTCTAGAAATAACAATATGTTTCCTCTCCACCTTTTTCAATTCCCCAAAATAATGAGGTTTAGCATGAGCTTTTTCCAAGTAATCAGTTGCAGCTTTACAGGCACCATTTGTGTGGTTTATGATGTAACAATTCGGACAAATCTTGTGTGGCTGTTTTTCATAGAAAAACTTAATCCACCTAGTAGGCCCAGCATTTGTGATAGCCATAACACCCCTCCTCAATGGATAAGATAAATCAACTTGCACCTTTACTGGCACATTATCAACTGGGACTCCATCCTCAGGTTCAATAGAAAGAACTTCTCCCATAATTTTCCCTATTTTAGTGATAGCTTTCACATTCATATGTTCTGGAAGAATTTTTTTAACCTGAATCCAGAAGCATTGCTTACTCCAGTCCAGTTCTTGATAAATAATCTCAGAATTATAATAACGAAGATTGACCAGAAAACCATTGATACTCCATGGACGAGAATCAAAAACTTTTTTATGAGTATATATAAGGGTGCACACGGTACGGTTCGGCTCGGTTCTTGGCGAGACCGAGTACCTGTACCTCCCTAACCTCGGTTCCAAAATTTTGGACCAGTACCTGTACCTTGTACCTCGGTTCCGGTACCATTCGGTACACGTACGGTACTAGGTACGGTTCTGGTACCAATCGGTACTTTTTTTTTTTTCGTCTTCTCGACATCTTTTTGATTCAAGGGTTAAAACGTTTCACTTCTGTGAACAAACATTTTTTTCCCTTCAAAGGACAAACACCTCCATCCCATGTTCTCAACTGGAGTGAAGTCAGTCAGAGATGAAAGAAGTAATTAACAAACACTCTCTTGATCAAAAGCAACAACAAAAAAAAAAAAAAAAAAAAAAAAACTCTAATTTCCTCATCTCTTCTTCTAAATCATTTGATTCATTAAATGGAACCAGCCATGAAAAAGCAAACCAAAACAATCTCGGTATTAACGTAGATGCCGTAGATGGCGGTATTCTTTGCCTTACAGAAACAGAAAGTGATTAATTTGCTGGGTGATTGCCCATTTGGTGGTACTATCCTCCGTACTTTTCTTTTTGATCCACGCATTTCTTCTTTTATCGATTGAAAAAGTGAGTGCCACAAGACCAGTAGTTATAGTACCTTAATTATAAAGAAAATAATATCCACAGATCAATAATGTCGTTTCACACTAATCGATCAAAAAGTATCGATGTGAGACAATGGTTATAAACTTCTTTGGTTATAATTCTTGGGACATACGGTCCGGGACAGTCCGGGGACTAGGACAGACTGCAATTGCACTCGCTTAGTCTCGGTTCTTTTTTTTGGACCTGCACCTGTACCCCTTCCTCGGTTCGGTACAAAACCAGGTACGGTTCCACCGGTTCCGGGACGGTCCGCCGGTCCGGCTCGGTTCCTGTGCACCCTTAAGTATATATCTTGATCCTTGAATTTAAATTCCATAATTTTATCTTCAAATTCAAAAACTTTAACATCCCCAACTGGCATGAAATCCCAATAAAACACAGAAAATTTTCAACAGTCTTCAAACCCATTTTTCCTTCAAAAAAGATTTTCCCAATGAGGCTAAATTCCTCAACAGATAAAGCTTCTTCACCAACATTCTCAGATTAATGATAAATAATTTCATCCACATCACCAAGATCAAGAGCAGCTTGCATAAATTTTGAAGCAAGATCAGTAATAGAGGTAGTACTGCTTTCTGCCATATTAAACCAGAAGAGTTGATGACGATATGAAGAAAAACTGCAATTGAGAAAACCACAATATCGTCCTCCTTTATAAGATTGTAAACCTAGAAAATCCTGGATTGTAATTGATTTGGGATTGATATTCATTCTAGTATCTTGTAATTGGATGAAAAATCTTGACTGACTTCTTCTTTCCAAAGGAAAATTTGTTGCAGATAAGGAAAGATAACAACTGTGTAAACTTCCGATAATAACTAGAGTGAATAACGGAAGGAATTTGTAACGGAATTTTTGAAATTTGAAATATGTACAGAGACGCAACATATTCCAACCCACTGAGTCGCATCTTCAACTCGGCAAGAAAGATTTTCCAGATGATCATAGATGGCAATCTGCAGGAACACAATAGCTTCAAAAAGCATCAGAAAAACTTTTGCAAACGCATTAATCACAACTATAAACATGGTAAACACCAACTGGGCAATATCCAACTGCAAACACACATTTGGAGAGAAATTAGTTAGCCATAGTTTTGTTTTAAAATTTTGATAAACTAAGTGAAAATGGTGAAAAGCTAATGAAAAATTTAATTTTGAGAACAAAATCAGATGTGAGAAATCATCTATAATGAAAAAGAAACAATTAAATAATAAAATAAACCTATAGAAATCTGCTAGAAAGAAGAAACTTGATAACTGAGTCAACTCAGAAAAATTCGCCCGATCCTCGAGACCTCTATCTAGGTTATACTTCCCAACCCGAATCACTAGGTTGCGAGTTGTCACATTAACCAACGGCCTTCAATTTTGTCGCTTCATAAAGGGTTATGACCGGCAACATAGTGGTTCAGTGAACTCCCTGGAATTTTCGCTCTAGATGATGCTTCTGCTTATTATTTGATGCTTGTGGATGCTGTTTGGTAAGTGATAATCCTTACATTAATAAACTATTTACCAGCAGTACAATTTTCATTTTAGTTAAGCAACTAAGAAATAAAATAAAATAAAATCATTTAACACCCGAGGATCTTTCTTTCCTCTGGGCATGGATAAGGGAAGAACACTTACTATAACTGTAGATGTAGAAAATCCTACCTCTACATCCAAAGGTAACAAAACACATACACAAGGAAGCAAGAAAAACAAGAGAAGTAATAGAACACGAGGTGTACGTGGTTCGGCATGATTACCTACGTCCACGGGGGTATAAAGAAGATCTTATTACTCGATTTCAAGGTTACAAGACGGATTTATCTCTCTCAATGCCTTTAGTGTGCTCTCTTTTCTCACTCCTTACTTGGGTTCTTCCTCTCTACATGGTCTCTATTTATAGTTACAAGTGATGATACACCAGTACTTCGGTGTTAGGCCTAGCGTAGCTTCCTCGATGTTCCTCTCGGGTGATCGGTCGATGTCTCGGCCGATTGTTCATATTTGTTCGGGCCGGTGCGCCAAGCCGAGTGATGTCGCCTCTCGCTATCTCGTCGCTCGATGTCGTCCGTTTGGGGGTAATCGATGTCGCCCTTGGGATCCTTGGCCGAGTCTTCCTTGACCGAGTCCTTCTTATCTCTTCACCAACCTTGTCAGCGCATTTATGGCTCCAGCACCCGATGTCCATCGCATCACAACTTTTCCCCTTTTTCTTCGACTTTCGGCTCCTCTTTTCTTACGCCCAGATTCGGAGAGGCGATCCGGTACCCTAGGTGCACGCTTGCTCTGGTACGCCATGGCTTAGGATCGTTCCACCTGTCCTTGTGGATTATTTACACCTACATTTATGCCCCTTCTTTCACTCGTGTAGTCAACACGTGGGGAAGAATAACCGCCTGTCTTCCCACGTCCCTCGGTCATGCTTGGTTTTCACGCATGTTGTTCCCCACTCGCTTTAGTTACTCAACCGGTTCACCTCCTCTCGCCGGTTACCATGGGAGGGGTTTATAAGTTCGTCGTCTAAACCTCGTTTCCCTCATATTTCCTTTCCTGCAACCCCATTCTCTCTCTATCCTCTCTGCAACTTCGTTCTCCATCCTCCTTTTGTTGCTGTTGACTGTTCCCTTAGCAGATTTCATCCTCTCTTTTCCACTATCCGTGCGTCTTCTCCGTCTCGCCGCCGCCGCTGCAATCTCCGGCCGGCCATGCTTTTGCTTCTCCCCCGCGTTTTCCTCCTTAGCTTTCATGTCTTCTTCAACTCCTCACATGATAGAGAGAAGGTGTGTGAGTTATGTGTTTTCTGATGAAGACGGCGTACCGCTTGATTCCTTGTTCGTCGTAGAGAGTCCTTCCAAGTATGATTACCGCGCTCTCGATTCTATCTTTCCTGATAACTCATCTTCGTTTTCTTGTAGGGCTGACAAGAGGGCTTCTAAGGACCTGTCGGATGAGCAGTATGTTCAACAGTTGAAGGGCGAGTTCGATCTTCATGGATATGACGCCGTGCTCTTGTCGGGCCGTAGGGTGTTTTGAGAAAAGATGATGTTCGAGGTTTCCCCATTCGGCCGAGGCGACCATTGTTACCCGGGGGCCACCGGAGCTCGGATCTGCGTTTCCCACTATACGATCCTAGTCGTCCATTTTGTACGAGGCTCTCCAAGATTCGTCCGTGTCGCGCTTTGGCTCGGTGGAATGGCAATACCTTCCGCATCTTGTCCGAGTGGGGAGAGGCGCAGCCGGGCGAGTGTTCTCCTACCGCTTGGTCCACCTACGATCCTTCCCAAAGAGTGACTATACTCCGCCACCTTCGCCGACAATTATCAGGAGCGGGACCACTACTAATGGCGATCTCGCTGGGTTTGCTGCTAGTCCTCATCGCCATAAAACTCTTCCTGACGGTGTTGGGAGGCTTCTTTTAGATGAGGATCCCGAGGGGGAAGAGCTCCAACAAGCATGCCCGTCATACTAATGACTCGGCTTGGGATCGGTTCCACCGGTTATTTCCAGGTCCTCTCTTGAGCGGCAAATTCCTCCTCCCGCCGAGTTTTATCCTTTCCGGGTGATCAATGTTGATTGGGTAAGTATACTTTTCTGCTTTTCTCTGGTTTGATTGATCGGCTCGGCGATTTGTGGGGTGATATTTTGTCTTGGTGTTTTCCGGACTCAAGTCCTGTGGTACTCTTCCGAGGTTTTCGTTCATCGGAAGAGAGATAGGATTGCAGGAGCGAGGAGGAGACAGGAAGGTAACAAATATACTTATCATTTTTTATTTGACGTACATGTACGCTTCTGATTCTCCATCCTCCTTTTGTTGTCTGTTGACTGTTCCTTAGCAGATTTCATCCTCTCTTTCCACTATCCGTCGTCTTCTCCGTCTCCGCCGCCGCTGCAATCTCCTGGCCCGGTGCGTTTTGCTTCTCTGCCGTTTTCCTCCTTAGCTTTCATGTCTTCTTCAACTCCTCACATGACGTAGAGAAGGTGTGTGAGTTATGTGTTTTCCGATGAAGACGGCGCACCGCTTGATTCCTTGTTTGTCGTAGAGAGTCCTTCCAAGTATGATTACCAAGCGCCTCGATTCTATCTTTCCCGATAACTCATCTTCGTTTTCTTGTAGGGCCGATAAGAGGGCTTCTAAGGATCCGTCGGATGAGCAAGATGTCCCAACAGATTGAAGGGCGAGTTCGATCTTCATGGATATGACGTCGCTCTTGTCAGCCGTAAGGGTGTTTTGAGAAAAGATGATGTTCGAGGTTTCCCCATTCGGCCGAGGCGACCATTGTTACTGTGGGCCAGTCGAGCTCCGGACTGCGTTTCCCACTATACGATCCTAGTCGCCCATTTTGGTACGAGGCTCTCTCCAAGATTCGTCCGTGTCGCGCTTTGGCTCAGTGGAATGGCAATACCTTCCGCATCTTGTCCGAGTGGGAGAGGCGCAGCCGGGCGAGTGTTCTCCTACCGCTTGGTCCACCTACGATCCTTCCTGTGCGAGTGACTATACTCCCGCCAGCCTTCGCCGACAATTATCTGAGCGGGACCACTACTAATGGCGATCTCGCCGGGTTTGCCGCTAGTCCTCATCGCCATAAAACTCTTCCCCGACGGTGTTGGGAGGCTTCTTTAGATGAGGATCCCGAGGGGAAGAGCTCCAACAAGCATGCCCGTCATACTAATGACTCGGCTTGGGATCGGTTCCACCGGTTATTTCCGGCCTCTCTCGAGCGGCAAATTCCTCCTCCTACGCCGAGTTTTATCCTTTCACGGGTGATCAATGTTGATTGGGTAAGTATACTTTTCTGTTTTTCTGGTTTGATTGATCGGCTCTGGCGATTTGTGGGTGATATTTTGTCTTGGTGTTTTCCAGACCAAGTCCCAGGGTACTCCTTCTGAGGTTTTCGTTCATCGGAAGAGAGATAGGATTGCAGGAGCCGAGGAGGAGACAGGGAAGGTAACAAATATACTTATCATTTTTTATTTGACGTACATGTACGCTTCGTTCTCCATCCTCCTTTTGTTGCTGTTGACTGTTCCCTTAGCAGATTTCATCCCTCTCTTTTCCACTATCCGTCGTCTTCTCCGTCTCCGCTGCCGCAATCTCCTGCCCAGGCGTTTTGTTTCTCCCCCGCCGTTTTCCTCCTTAGCTTTCATGTCTTCTTCAACTCCTCACATGACAGAGAGAAGGTGTGTGAGTTATGTGTTTTCCGATGAAGATGGTGTACCGCTTTGATTCCTTGTTGCCGTAGAGAGTCCTTCCAAGTATGATTACCGCGCTCTCGATTCTATCTTTCCCGATAACTCATCTTCGTTTTCTTGTAGGGCTGACAAGAGGGCTTCTATGATCCGCTGGATGAGCAAGACGTTCAACGATTGAAGGGCGAGTTCGATCTTCATGGATATGACGTCAAGCTCTTGTCGTGCCGTAAGGGTGTTTTGAGGAAAGATGATGTTCGAGGTTTCCCCATTCGGCCGAGGCGACCATTGTTACTGGGGGCCAGCTGGAGCTCGGATCTGCGTTTCCCACTATACGATCCTAGTCGTCCATTTTGGTACGAGGCTCTCTCCAAGATTCGTCCGTGTCGCGCTTTGGCTCAGTGGAATGGCAATACCTTCCGCATCTTGTCCGAGTGGGAGAGGCGCAGCCGGGCGAGTGTTCTCCTACCGCTTGGTCCACCTACGATCCTTCCCAAAGTAGTGACTATACTCCCGCCAGCTTCGCGACAATTATCGGAGCGGGACCACTACTAATGGCGATCTCGCTGGGTTTCTTTGCTAGTCCTCATCGCCATAAAACTCTTCCCGACGGTGTTGGGAGGCTTCTTTTAGATGAGGATCCCGAGGGAAGAGCTCCAACAAGCATGCCCGTCATACTAATGACTCGGCTTGGGATCGAGTTCCACGGGTTATTTAGGTCCTCTCTTGAGCGGCAAATTCCCTCCTCCGCCGAGTTTTATCCTTTCGGGTGATCAATGTTGATCGGGTAAGTATACTTTTCTGTTTTTCTGGTTTGATTGATCGGCTCGGGAGATTTGTGGGTGATATTTTGTCTTGGTGTTTTCGGATCAAGTCCCAGTACTCTTCCGAGGTTTTCGTTCATCGGAAGAGAGATAGGATTGCAGGAGCCGAGGAGAGACAGGGGAAGGTAACAAATATATTTATCCTTTTTTATTTGACGTACATGTACGTGCCCCTATTTGTTGCCTTGCATGGTTCTCGACGTCGGCTCATGCGCAAGGCGAGGGTTGACAAGACTCCTACTACCCTCGGCAAAGGATGGTGAGGATCCCGATGACCATCTACCTTTGTCACTTTTCCCGAGGAAGTCGCCTCAGAAGCCTTTTGATGTTTCATCTACCCTTGTAGGTGATAAGTCCAAGGGGAGGGGTAAGGAACCCAAGGAGGGTGTGCCTGCCCCGGAAAAGATTGTGGCCCGGGAAGTAGTTGATGAAGGGGTTGTTCTTGCCGATGGCGTTGTATATGTTGTCTCTGAAGGTGATGATGATGAGGATCTTTTCGGCGATGAGGATGAAACCCTCGGCAATGAGGAGAAGTCGGGACAGGTGGAGAAATCGGGTGGTGGTGGGAACCTTGTGGAGGGCCGTGATGCGGAGGGTGTTCTTTGTCAAGGATCACCGCCGAAACTAGTCCTTCCGTGGTCCCGACTTCAGGCAGCAGTACCTCTTTCACCATCTCGGGCCCTATGTGCAACTCGCTTGGTGCACTTATTTCTCCCGATTTTGCCTCTTTGTCTGATGAGGAAAAGATCAGTGCTGTCTCGTTGTATGAGGCCGGTCTGGAGAGTACTTGTGATCTGTTTGGTGAGTAGAGTTGTTTGAGTGTTGCTTCTTATGTTTTTGTTAAGTGCTGACCGCGTTGGTGTTGTTCGTTAGGAGGTCAACCGCTCGCTGTTGAATCACCGCCATCCGGCGCCGAGAGGCCGCCGAGAGGGAGGGTCTTCGTCTCTTGTTGCAGCAAGAACGGAGCGAGCTCGGAGGTTGGAGAAGGAGCTGGCCGAGGCCCAAGGTAGTTGCTTTACTCTCTATTGGTTATGATTGATCTTGTAGTGCCAATATCCTAAGCTCGTGCTCCTAGCCCGAATTTTCTAGTGCGGAGGCCGATGCTGCCACGAGGTGCCGTTTGTTAAAAAGGGAAGTTAACATAGAACGGGACCATGTTTCGAACTTACAGCAGAGAATAGTTAATAAGGATGCTAAGATTGATCGCTTAGAAACCGATATCGAAGATCTTCAGTCCAAACTCCATCGCTATGAGACTTTCGAGTATATCCCCGAGGAAATCGATAATCTGAGGGCGAACCTAGCTCATTTCCAAGGTATAGCGGGTGATAAAACGTTATTAGCCGACAACTTAGAAGTTCAATGTGGTCGCTAAGACTTCAGTCCGAGATCCGCATGCGGATCGCCTTCGGATTGGGGAGAGGACGCTCTCGAGAAGCGTAATCGAGAGGCCCTTGAGAAGCTCAAGGAGTTTGGAAAGGTTTCGAGGAGTTGGATTGGGTGCGTGCCCAATTGTCTGGTTTGCAGCCGCCCACTCGACAGAGGGGGGAATGGAGTGATCACAAGAAGTATTGCCCCACTAACGAGTTTAACGAACAGCGATACCTTGAACTTTCTTCGAAGATGTCATCTCTCGAGTGTTAGCCTATCCGAGTCCGAGGAGTCTATTAGAATAATTGCCCCTTTGTTAGAAGGTGGTGTGCCTTGTGTTGTGCTTTCCGCTGGTTTTCTTCTCGTTGCTATTGTGTGACCGACCATTCTTGTTGCCTTTGCAAATGAGCAGAAAGAAGAGCGGACATGGAGGAGGAAAACATCCGTCCGAAAGGGAGGGAGGCTCAATTGCTCGATCAGGTGGCCACTGCTAAAGCGGCATCGGCGCAGCTAGCCGAGGACCTTGCTGCCGAGAAGACAAAGTTCAATGACGAGCTTGTCTCGAAGGTTAGGGCTGGTGTGAAAGCGGTGCTTGATAAGAAACGAGCGATGTTGCCGCCAAGAAGGTACATTCCGGGTCCTATTTCCTCCAAAGAGTGATTATGTTTTTTGTAGCGCTGCGTCGCTGTCTTGCCCTTTTCCTCGGGTTGTAATCCGTTTGAACACCTTTTTAATTTCTTTCATAACTTGCTATGGGGTGCTACGCGTCAATAGGTTTGTTTGCTTTTCTTGTCGATGCTATGATACTACCGACGTTATTATCCTTATTTATCTTGGGCGAGTTGCCCATATGTGGTCGTCGTGGTCTCGTTATGTATGCCTCGTATGAACAGATAAGTTAGTCACAAATGCTGCTTTTCGTCGAACGCACTCAACAAGGAGGGTCGCCAGGCCCGATGCCATGTCCTGACTGAGGCATCTCATCACCGTCTTTTGAGATCTGGTGGAAGGGGATTTGGTCTCGCCTAATTTCTATGGGATCGACATCCCAAGAAGTTATCGATTAATCTTCTTGGGCAAGTGATTCGGCCACTTGCGAGGGGAGAGCAATGTTGACTGCCTGACCGCCGAGTACTCGTGCCTCGACAATCGGGTCGCCGGTTTCCAACCACGGGGCCCCTGAACTACCTCGGCACTTGCACAATGCCATCGCCCGAGTTCGAATAGTCCGCGTTAGTGTAAGTTGCCCCCGGCACTTGCACAATGCCATCGCCTGGTTCGAAACGACCATTCAGACGCACTTGTCATATTTCCAACCCCACGCGGCCTTTCACGGAAATAGATGACAAGATATCTTACCTGAGTTCATGGATGGTAGAGCTTTAGTCGTGTTGCGTTCCATGGTCGTGGCTCTGGGTTTTCCGTCCGGTTCGATATCTTGTATGCCCCTTCTCCGACCTTTCTCAACTATTGTGTAAGGTCCTCCCCATATTGGTGCAAGTTTGCCGCAGCTTTCTTGTCACGTTCATAGCTAGGTAAGTGTTTTAGTACCAGCTGCCCTGGTAGGAACTCCTTGGTCGGACCGTTTGTTGTATTCTCGTTGGATTCTCCGCTGGTAATTTTCCATCTTTGCAGGGGCCATCTCCTCGTTTCTTCTAGATCGTCAAGTTTAGCCAAGATCAGATCCGCCGAGATGTTTCGCCTCCATGCCTCGGTCCTTGTGGTCGGAATCATCGCCTCTGTTGGCAGGATGGCTTCAGTCCCATATGTTAACATGAAGGGCGACAATCAGTTGCTTCCCGCGAGTTGTCCTATATGCCCACAAGACGTTGTAAAGCTCTTCACACCATTCCCCATATTCCCCGTCGAGTTTCTTCTTCATGTTATCAGCGATGGTCTTGTTTGTGATCTCGCCTGTCCATTGCTTGGGGGTATAGTGGCGTGGACTTGCTTTTTGGATGTTGTAAGTGTTAAATAGCAGGTCTATGTTTTTGCCCTGCAATTGTTTGCCGTTGTCAGAGACAATTGCTGCCGGAACCCCGAGCGGCATATGATGTGTTCCCAGATGAACCGGAAAACATCCTTATCCCGTATGTGCCTTAGCGGGGCGGCCTCAACCCACTTGGTGAAATAGTTCGGTGGCTACAATTAAGTACTTCCTTTGTCTCGACCCGACGTGTAGAGGTCCCACGATGTCGATTCCCCATTTAGCAAAGGGCAAGGACCCGATGACGGAGTTCAATGTCACAGGCAGCGCGTGTATCTTTTTCCGAATTTCGCACTCGTAAATAAAACCGTGGCCATATGTTTTGCGTCCTCATTCATGTATGGCCGTAGTATCCCATGGTTTTTGCTCGTGCCGCTAGGCTACGGCCCCAGCTATAGTTTCGCGCCCATAGTGCAGCTCGTTATGATTGTATGTCCCTCCTCTTTACTTAGGCACCTCAACAAGGGTCCTAGGTACGATTTCTCGTAGAGAATTAGTCTCAATTTCGCACGCCACTCTTTGCTTTTGATCTTGTTGACCTCGTGTCGCCCTTTGGGCAATTTTTCTGTTTCGAGATATTATGAATCGGCTTCCTCCAATCGTCGCCATGGCATCGGGTCGGGTAGTGATACCGCAACATGTGCGTCGGTGTTCTCGATCTTGTATCGATGGCATTAAGACCCTCATAACTCTGATGCCTTCAATGCTTGAGTCTGTCAACATGGAAGCAACGTAAGCCAGGGCATCCGAGTGCCGATTGTCTTTTCTGCAGATGTGTCGGAATTTAATGCTCGGTATTTGCCCGATGTAGAATTGGGCGAGTTCCCAGTATTTCTGTAACAACGGGTCATGTATGGCGTCTTGCCTGGTTGATCCGGCTGGGACAACTAGCCGAGAGTCGCTCGTGAGTCGCACCTCCTGGATGCCCATCTCCACTATGAGACGTAAGGCATGTATTACGCTTCGTGATACGTGACATTGTTGGTTGCCTTAAACTCAAGCCTAAAGGAGTGGACCATTTTCTTGCCCTTTGGTGTCGTGAAGACCAGTCCTAAACCCGATCCGTCTTTATTGATGACCCATCGACGAAACCTCCCATCGTGTCCGGGCTGCATGTCTCGAGCAAGTCGGGTGAATCGTCTCTGTCTTCTTCCATTCGGGGATGTCTTCTACTTCGTCCTCATCACCGAGGGGAAGTCTCACAAGAAATCCAAGAATCGCTCGTGTTTTCACCGCTTTGTCCTCATCTCGTAAAAGACATCGAATCGCTTCCCATTTGTGCGCTCCACTTTGAGATCCGTCCCGACCTAGCTGCGTTATCAAGCACTTGACTCTATGGAGGACTTGGTTAGCACCCGAATCTTGTGGGCTTGAAATACGTCCAAGCTTTTGTGTTGCAAATACTAACGCTAGTATGAGCTGCTCGATTCTCCGTGTGTAGTTCTTTTCTTCGGGTTCATGGTCTTGCTTATGAAATATACCGGTTTTTCTTCTCTCGCTTCCTCGTTTTGACCAACACTGCGCCGATGGCATGGCTAAGGTTGCCCCGAGATACAGTGTTAATATGTCCTCTGCTCGGTCTTTGTAACACCGTAGGCTCGCCAGTGTTGCTTGATTCTCTGAATGCTTCCTCACACTCCTCGGTCCATCTGAATTTCTCTCCCTTCCTTAACGTCCCGAAGAAATCCTTGCACTTTCGGGACGATCGAGAGATGAATCGTCCTAAAGCCGCCAAGTTTCCGTTTAGCCGTTGCACGTCCCTTAATCGCCACCGGTGAAGGCATTTCGTTACGCTTTGATTTTATCTCGGGTCTGCCTCGATCCCTTTATCCGTGATTATATATCCTAAAACTTGCTCGAGGTGACCCAGAAGGTGCACTTGGACGGGTTTGCCCTCATCTTGTACCTTCTCATGGTTTGAAGATGTCTCTAAGGTCGTCGATGTGGGTATCGCTACCTTACTCTTGACCAACATATCGTCCACATATACCTCGATGGTGTCGTGTATCTTGTCTTCAAACATGTCCTCCACTAGCCTCTGATATGTGGCGCCCGCATTTCTCAGCCCGAATGGCATTTTGGTGTAACAACACAGTCCTCTTGGTGTGAAAAAGGATGTATGCTCCCGATCCTCGGGGGGCCGAGGGGATTTGGTTATATCCCGAGTATCCGTCCATGAGTGTTATCGCCTTTACCCGACAATGGATTCCACCCGGTTGGTCGATGCTGGGGAGAGGGAAGCTGTCCTTTGGGCATGCCTTATTCAGGTCGCTGTAATCGACGCAAATTCGGACGCCCCCATTCCTCTTGGGGACTATCACCATATTAGATATCCATTGCGGATATTGGGACTTTCGGATGATTCCTGATGCGTCTACAGTTTTTCTTTCTGCCTCTACCGCTGGTTGTAGCTCGGGTGCGATTCTCCTCATCTTCTGTCTGATTGGTCTGAACTTGGGGTCGATCCCCAGATGGTGCGAGCAAACTTCCGGGTCGATGCCTTCCATGTCGTGCATCTGCCAGGCGAACACATCCATGTGCTCCTTCAGGAGGGCTATCAGCTGCTGGGATTGCTCATTCGTCAAGCGTGACCCTATCCTCACTAATCTCGGCTCCTCCTCGGTGCCCAGATTAACTTGCCGAGTTGGTTCTAGGGCCGAAAAGTTTTGCTTTGGCTTGCCGACGGTTGCCGGCTCTGTGATTGCTATAAGACCTCTCGTGTAATGCCCGCTTCGTAGGTGGCGATGGCTTCGTGACATCATCTTTTCCAGTTCCTCTCCTTCCATTTCCTTAGACTTCTTCTTTTCTTGGCGTTTCCTCGACCGTCTTTCCTCGTTCTGTTGGATGTCTATTAGCACACATTGTTTTGCCGCTTGAGGGTCGCCTAGTACTTCTACCACTCCACGATAAGAAGGGAAGCGCAGTTTCGATGGTAGGCCGAGGCGACTCCCTTGATCCCCGCGACCCAAGGTCGTCCCAGGATCGCCTCGTAGGGCGAGGCGACATCGACTACGCAAAGGTGGTCAATGTGTCAAGGAACCCTTCCCCATCCGAGACTCTGAGAGTGACTTCTCCCTTTGGCACTGTCACCGTACCGTTGAAGCCGTAAATTCGATAAGTCGATGGGATCAGGATGTCATCGGACAACTCCATCCTCTTGAAAGTGTCATAGAACAATACTTCGACTGAACTTCCACTGTCCATTAATATTCTGCGGACGCCCCATTCCTCGATCATCAGGGTTATTACTAAGGGATCTCCATGTGCTTGTCCGTTCAATGGTGGGACATCTTTCGCCAAAACGTGATCGGTTGCATCATCCACGGCTCCATAGGGAGGGTCTTGGCCACGCTAAAGATTTCTTTGCCCGATCTGTCCCTCTTGTGTATTCTCGAGGTGATACCGGTCCCTAAATCGTATCCTTGTGTCGCTGAGTGTGATATGGTGTTACAAGTGAACTGAGCGCCGCGATTGATTCTTATTTGGTGTACCGGGACCTCGGGCTGGGCCGGTGTCGATGGTGTTTTGACGAAATGCCGTAGATACCCATCGCGGATCAGGTGCTGGACGATATCCTTCACTTCTCTGCAATCATTGGTTGAGTGGCCGCGGAACTGATGATAATGGCAGAACTCCGGGTGGTTTCTCGTCCCGTCGAATTGGATTCCCCGAGTCTTGGGGTAACGGATGTCATTCCTCTTTTCCACTTCCTTGAACACTTCTTCCAAGGGCGCATTGAGCGGGGTGTATGATCTTGGTTCGTGGCGAGGCTTCTTTCCCCTCTCACCCGAGACTTTCTTGCTTTCTCCCGGGTTGGGCCGGCCGTTTCTCGGATCGTGTTGTGGCTTCTCTCGGGCAGCCTCTTACGTGGTGCTCGCCTCTTGTATTCCCCTATCTCGCGCTCCTTCTTGGATCTCCTCCAAAGCGATATAGTGCTCCTGCATCTTCCGGATCTCCCTTAGCGTCTTGGGCTTTTCTGTGTACATCGCCACCCAGATGGGGTCCGATTTTCTTAGTGAGTTCTCGAAGCCGAATATCCGTTGGTCGACCAGGTGCCTTCCCTATATCCGTGCATAACTTTCTCCATCTATCCGTTAAGGAACGCAGCGGTTCCCTCGACCTCCGTGCCAAGGTAAATAACTTGTCGACTCGGGGCCGAGCTATCTTTGGTATGCATGTATGTTTCAAGAAAGGTTTCTACCAAAACCGCGTAGCTCCCAAATGATTCATCGGGCGGGGTGTAGAACCAACTCTTCGCTTCTCCTTCTAGACTAAACGGGGAAGAATTTGCACATGACCACATCGTGATTCTTCCATTGTAGTAGGGACATGCCGTACATCTTGATGTGTTCTCCCGCATCTTTTGTGCCGTCGAACCTAGATGGGAAGATCGGCAAGCGTGCACTTTGGTGGGAATGGCGTTCGGTCCGGCTCCTGGTAAACGGTGTCTTCGAGCTTCATTAATCACTTCGCCAACTTGTCATCCTCGTTGTCTCCAGTGAGTTTCTTTATTATCCGTTCGAGTCGTTCGATCTTTTGCTTGGTAGATGCGTCCGTACTCTCGTTGGTTACTTCTTCGTCGGCCGAAGAATCCCCGGTCGGCCCATATCCTCCTCTCGATCGATTAGGATCGGGTACTCGTCCTCGGCTCGGTGAAGGGGTGGATCGTCCCTTGGTGGAGTGTGGTTCTTTGGAGGCGCCTCGGCTTGATGATCCCTCGATCCCGCCCTCCGATTTCGGAGTTGGTGGTTCTCGTATTCAGTGCCAAGTTTCTCCTCTGCAATTCTCTCATCAGGTCCTCTTGTCTTCTTTGGCTTGCCAGTATGGCGAGTAACATCGGGTCGGTACTCTCGTGACTTGAGTGACCGTTCGCTTGGTGTCCCGTCGCGTTAGGGGGTGCGGTCGGGGGCCTCGTGGTGGGAGCGATGGGGGGACGATCGGGTCCGTTGGGTGATCGACCGCTACTGGGGAATAGCCGAAAGGCGGGAGGCGGTTGGTCGTTGCGGGGGACATCTCGATTAGGGTTCCCTCCTGCCAAGTGGACTCGCCTAAGTCTCTCGGCCTCGCGTTCCAAATCTCTTTGGTGCTCTGTAGGTTGTCTTTCTCTCCTTCGTTCCTCGTGTATCATCTGGACTTCCTCCTCCTCTTCGGTATCCGATGCAGTTCTCCCGTCTTCCATGCTGCCTTCGTTCCTTGGCCCCATCTGACTTGGGTTAATCCTCAATCTCTCCGGTGGGAAATCGTCATCTCGGCCCAGATCGATTTCTTCATCGACCGTGGTCATGCCTTTGTCGGCGCCACGAGTCTCGCCCCGGTCGTTAGGTCGACGATCTCCGTCTTGGGAGTCCGTAAGTCCCTCTTGCCCGCCGGATCCCGCCGCGACTCGGTTAGATCCTGCTCGTCCTAGAGGTACTTGCCATTACCCTTTGCTATCGTCCGCGTTCCTCGGCCGCCTATCCGTTCGTTCCCTACGTCAAGAAAGTGTAGACAACACTTACTTCGAACTCGCTTTCGAAAAGGTTAAAGATGGGTACGACGAGTTCGGTGCGAGTGGAAGAGATCCTTTATAGTACGATTCCCTTTATGCTAGCGCATCGATCTCAAAGAGTCAAATTGTTTTGCCAAAACGGACAAATTTTGAAAAGTTTGTCTTGACACATCGCTATCGGTACTCTTCCTAAGCATTAATCATTATTTGTCCTTACATTCCCAACGCCGTAAATCATTAATCATCCGTGCGTTGAATCAGAAGATTTCTTTCACGGCGGTGATGGGTGGCAATGACGACCCTCAACGACCGTCGCGTTGATGACCGCAAGGTTTCTATAATTCTTCACTGATGCTGTGAGGCTTTCAGCGTAGGATTATGGTGAGACTTAGGTCGTTCACCATTATCCCGCCGGCCATGGTTTCCAAGACCTAGACTCAACGATTCTGAGCTAGCCCTGTTTCCACCATTATCACGCTTCGTTTTCCTTGCTAAAATAAAGACAGGTGCGAGATGGAGATAGATGCAATGACATCTCTGCCTAGAAGGCAGTCCTAGAACCTACGCGTTGCGTTTGTTAGAGATTTTTCGGTTAGCATCAACTATCCTTACTAGCGTCGATAGGGAGCTGTTGAATCTCTCTTGGCGGGGCTTGAAGCCGCAGGTCATAATCATCGAGATGGGATCCCCTTTTAGCTTCTACCCACATCAAAGATGCTATTCAGGGAGCTTCTCGGGTCATCCGATGACTCTCTGAGGCGTTTCAAACAGACACGTAAAACGACTTTATTTAAGCGGAAAACTTGGAAATGGAAACTTCCGATTTAAAACACAAAACGACCTCATATCAGCTCGTCATGAAGATAACAAACGAAGGTAACTAATAAGAGTGCGAGGCTAACTTCATCAATTTTGATAAGATGTTGCTACTACCAAAGCAAGAACACGAAGTTAACCGTTAAGATGTTCAAGAGAAATTACTAAAAGAAAACAAGACAACGTTACTAAAGAAGAAAAGAAAACGAGAGGTAGCGGGCAAAAGGGTTTTCTCCTTTAGCATCAACCAAGCACACAAGGTGGCTTAGGAGCTCGGAGTTTCCCCTTTTAGCGTCCGATTTCAAGGTATCAGGAGATGTTATACGGTCCCCTTAGTCGGCGCCAAATGTAGATGTAGAAAATCCTACCTCTACATCCAAAGGTAACTAAACACATACACAAAGAAACAAGATGAACAAGAAAGGCAATAGAACACGAGATGTACGTGGTTCGGCATGATTACCTACGTCCACGGGGTGTAAAAGAAGATCTTATTGCTCAACTCACGATTACAAGGTGGATTTATCTCTCTCAAGGCCTTAGTATGC
This sequence comes from Papaver armeniacum, assembly GCA_023531295.1. Lineage (NCBI taxonomy): Eukaryota > Viridiplantae > Streptophyta > Magnoliopsida > Ranunculales > Papaveraceae > Papaver > Papaver armeniacum. Next base: position 51,172 of record JAJJWW010010885.1, read on the forward strand.
TCTCTTTCCTCACTTCTTGCTTGCCCTTTACCTCTCTACATGGTCTCTATTTATAGTTACAAGTGATAATACATCTAGTGCTACGATGTTAGGCCTGGTGTATCTTCCTCGATGTTCCTCTCGGGAAGTCAGTCGATGCCTTAGCCGTCCGTCCTTATTTGTTCGGGTCGATGTGTCAAGCCGAGTGATGTCTGCTCCTGCTCTCCCGCCACTCGATGTCGCCCGTTCGATGGAGGCGATCGATGTCGCCCTCGGGATCCTTGGCCGAGTCTTTCCTGACCGAGTCCTCCTTATCTCTTCACCAGCTTTGTCAGCGCATTTATGGCCCCAGTGCCCGATGCCCATCGCGTCACAGCTTTTCCCCCTTTCTTGTCGACTTTCGGCTCCTCTTTTCTTACGCCCAGGTTCGGAGAGGCGATCCGGTACCCTAGGTGCACGCTTACTCTGGTACGCCATGGCTTAGGATCGTTCCACCTGTCCTTGTGGATTATTTACACCTACAATGAGAAAAGACTCTAAAAACTCTACTTGAGGCCCAACATTCCAACCTTTTGGCCTAACTCAAAACTCAGGGTGCATGAACACCTATATTATGGCTATAACTAGAACCATTTTTTAGGGACCATGGTTTTTTTTTTGGGACCATGGTCTTATTAGGCCATCTACCCTACAATTCTAAGGGATGTCCTAAAATCATGAGATTACTAATTTGGCCCTTACCCTAATTTAAATTAACCCTAATTAAACTAATAACTACCAAAGTTTAACCTAATCTAATAACAAAAACCAAAAATCAGTCTTTACCCTAGCCAGCCTCACAAAGTGTTTTTGAGATAAAAAAAAAATTCTTTCTCTTCTTCTTCTTCTTCTTCTTTTTCTTCCTTTCAACATCGTCTTCATCGATTAATCGTCGATTCATAAAATTTTCATTAATCAATCGACTATAAGAATGGTTCTTCGAAAGAAAACCAACCGACTTCAAGGAGAAGGTCCTCGATTGGGACATCTAGCAAATCAGCCAAGTGATTTTGAGATTCATAAAGAAGTGGAACAGCCAAGTGAAGCCATTATCCAGTATAATAGACGCTTGAAGAAGCTTGATTACGCCATGGGACCGATTCGCGGTATTTTCCAACAAACCCATTACATTTAATTTGATTTTGATTCGTTTAATTTAATAGAAATCATCAAAATAGGGTTCAAATGGAAGTTACAGTGCATTGTTCGGTTAGGACGAATTTATAAAAAACCCTAGTTTGTTAACCGAACTTCCTGAAAGGAAGAACACGAAGAACAGTTCGGTTCTATAGGATTCAAAACTAGGTCACCGAAGCCTGATTCGGTTAGTTCGCAAATAATCCTAAAAATTTTTCTAACCGAACTTAACCAATTTTACAACAATTTTTTTTTTACATGTAACCGAACTCTGCTATTTTGCCCGCTATTTTGAGTTTTGGTGATATTCTATGGGCTTCCGTGGAAGTAAAGGATTGGATGGATGCGTAAAGCGAGCAAACTGTCCATGATTACGAGTTTTAGCGAAATGGATTAAAAGGTGTCCATGACTACGAAGATTGGCTGGCTGTGGCTATGTTCCTTGATATGGGGAGTGTGGCGGCCGCGACCCTTTGCGGGGAAGGAGTGGCGTTGAAGCGAGCGTTAGCGAAGCCGCTGCTGGAGAACGTTTATGCGTAGTTACTTACGGAGAGAACGTTGATGCGGAGCTACTTCGGAGAAGCGTTGATGCGGAGCTACTTATGGAGAGGATGTTGAAACGACATCTTGCAACTCTCGAGCCTTGACGGCTACCATTTTGAAGTCGGAGGCCGCGTCACGTTTGTCAAACTCGACACCCCTCAAGAGAACAGAGGTTAGGAGTCCCCGATTACATCGTCGTCGAGCTTTCTAGGAGAGGTTGGGGTTTGGGAACAGCTTCCCTATTTGGAAACGCTTTGCTTTCACGATGCGATGCGGTTGATAGATAAATGTTACCTTGACGGTTTGGGTTATTCTTTTTGGAATGAATTGTTTAGGAGTTTATTGTTTTAGCTATGGTTGAAAGTGACGCAAACATCCCAGGAAAACCATGGAACCGTGTGTTGGTAGATGATATGGGATGAAACATAACATGGCTATCGGTTTTATTAGGACTTGAAAAAGCAAACCACGTATTTTTGTCTAGATAAGACTTACTCGGTTTCTCAGGTCTTCTGATGAGAATAAACTTTAAAGATTGCAAGACCAAGTTTTTTTTTTTTTGAAACATGGTCATGGGAAGTCCCCGATCGTCCCTTGTCATGTCATGGTGATAATCGAGCCGTCGAGTGGCCCGAGTCGGAGTGGATCGCCTTCCTCTACCATCTTGATGTTTGGGTCGAAGAATGAGATCATTTGGTTGAAAATTGACATTGTGTAGAAAGATCGAACCTCCCGCTTATGGTCGTAATTGTTTATGGGTAAAAATCGTTTAGCCCGATTTTGGTAAATTCGATAGGTGAGTGGAAGAATGGTTTAAACCCTAAACAAATGTCTGCGGTGAGCACTTTATAGATTCGAGATCAATCTGTACAAGTCCGGCTAAACCAAGAAATGGCCGTTCCGGACTTGCTTCGGTCACAAAGTGGAGGAGAAGGGTTGATTTGGGGGAGGAAGCAAAAAGAAAGGTGTTGAGACCAGAATAGTTCGGGAGAGTAGTGTCTCGACTTGTATCGAAAGTGAAAGCTTAGGAAGCTTGCAAGAGATGAAAGCTTTCGAGTGTGTTGTATTTTTCTCTGATAGAGACTTGTCGTCTGGTGGAAATAGGTAAGACCTATTTATACAAGTCGAGATTGAAACGTACCCTGGCCTCATGAAGGAAGAGAGTAAAGGGTGAAATAATGGGAGGAGGTGGTAACCGCATGGTGTTTACGAGGTGAAAACGTTTTCACCATTATTTCCTCATTTATTTGACCGCTTTATTCCTATTCACGCTTTCTTAATGTGAGCGTAGTGTACGCTTCATCTTTGTGACCTCCAAACCAAGACCACGGAAAGCATCCCCCAGTTTTTGTTGATGTCTCGAGTGTTGGTTGCACCTTGAGTGCAAGTGGCGCTGCTAGTGGCGCGCGTGTGGCATGTGCCAATGGCATGTGCGGAATGCCTTTGTTGCGGGTTGTACCTCGGCGCAAGTGGCAATGCCCGAGCTGCTAGTGGCGTGTGTGGCATGTGTGGAATGCGTTGGTGGTAGGTTGCACGGTTTGCAAGTTAGGCTACCGGCGTGGGTTTTGGCATGTGCCAATGGCGTGTACTGGCCAAGTTGGCCTAGGTTGCAGACGGCTTGTAAGTTGGGCTACCAGCGTGCATGTTTGGCATGTACCAATGGCATGTGTGGCCATTTTGGATCACGACACAGTAAGAAAAGCTACCAGCGATGCGTGTTGGCATGTGTCAATGGCATGCTCGGCCATTAGGGCCACGTCCTGGTAAGAAAAGCTACCAACGATGCGTGTTGGCATGTGCCAATGGCATGCTCGGCCATTAGGGCCACGTCCAGTAAGAAAAGCTACCCGGCGAGCGTGTTGGCATGTGCCAATGGCATGCTCGGCCATTAGGGCCACGTTCGGTAAGAAAAGCTACCCGATGCGTGTTGGCATGTGCCAATGGCATGCTCGGCCATTAGGGCCACGTCGGCCATTAGGGCCCCATACAGTAAGAAAAGCTACCTGTGGCGTGTTGGCATGTGCCAATGGCATGCTCGGCCATTGGGGCCACGTTACAGTAAGAAAAGCTACCGGCGATGCGTGTTGGCATGTGCCAATGGCATGCTCGGCCATTACGGCCACGTCTGGTAAGATAAGCTACCGGCGGCGTGTTGGCATGTGTCAATGGCATGCTCAACCATTAGGGCCCGTCCCAGGCCATTAGGGCCACATCCTGGTAAGAAAAGCTACCTGGTGAGCGTGTTAGCATGTGCCAATGGCATGCGTGGCCAATTTGGCCTAGGTTGCACGGTTTGCAAGCCTAGGTGTTGGCGCTACTTTGGCATTGCTTGGATAGGGCCAAGGTAGGGGTGTTTGGCTTGGCGTGGCGTGACCCGGCATAGTTAGGGCCAAGGCGAGTGTGTTTGGCATGGCGCGGCTAGCTTGGGCTAGGTGTGGGCGGCATGATTTTCCATTGGCACGGAGGTGCGGCTAGCATGGTTGGCATGCTTTGGCGCGTTTGGTGTGGCTGGCATGATTTTCCATTGGCACAGAGGTGCGGCTAGATCGGGCTAGGTGTGGCTGGCATGATTTGCCAATGGCGGCTAGCATGGTTGGCATGCTTTGGCGCGTTTGGTATGGCTGGCATGATTTGCCATTGGCACAGAGGTGCGGTTAGGGCCAAGGTAAGGGTGTTTCGCTTGGCGTGGTGTGACTAGCGTAGCTAGGGCCAAGCGAGTATGTTTGGCATGGCGCGGCTAGCTCGAGCTAAATGTGGCTGGCATGATTTGCCATTGGCATGGAGGTGCGGCTAACATGGTTGGCATGCTTTGGCGCGTTTGGTGTGGGTGGCATGATTTGCCACTGGCACAGAAGGTGCGGCTAGCTTGGGCTAGGTGTGTGGCTGGCATGATTTGCCATTGGCACGGAGGTGCGGCTAACATGGTTGGCATGCTTTGTGGCGTTTTGGTGTGGGCTGGCATGATTTGCCATTGGCACGAGAGGTGCGGCTAGCTCGGGCTAGGTGTGGGTGGCATGATTTGCCATTGGTACGGAGGTGCGGCTAGCATAGCATGCTTTAGCGCGTTTGGTGTGGTGGCATAATTTTCCATTGGCACGAGAGGTGCGGCTAGGGCCAAGGTAAGGTTGTTTGGCTTGGCGTGGTGTGACTAGCGTAGCTAGGGCCAAGAGCGAGTGCGTTTGGCATGGCGCGGCTACCTCGGGCTAAATGTGGCTGGCATGATTTGTCATTGGCACATAGGGAATTAGGGTTTTGTTCATTGTAACCCTAATTTGAAAAAAATACCCCCTATTAATAATCCGACTACATGCATTAAATGTCCTAATAAATGTGTCACCGGTGACATTAGGTTATTTGGGGTTTTTACGATTTTATCCTTTGTTTAAAAACCACCATCAACACATATATATTTCTAAATTTAACCTAACCCTAGAAGACTAAATAACTTTTTATTTCTCTCTTCATTATTTACGCACCGGTGCCTATTCCTCCTCTCGTCTCTCGGTCACCATCGGTCTAGAATCGCTCATAACAACCACCAACTCCAACCTCCATGACCAAGACATGTACTCTACATCATCTTCTTCTTCTTTGTTGCTTATTTTTAGAAGAAAAATAAACTTATTTAACATTAGGGTTATTTAACGTTTGGTACCGGAAAATGTCAGTACCTAGCTTTGGTACCCAATATTTCAATAATTAACGGTTGGTACCCAGAGCTATTGTTGACCGTCAAAGTCAACGTTTGACTAATTTTTAATTTAGTTCCATTAATATTTATTAAAAGAATATTTGAAGTTACCAGTTTACCCTGAAGAAAACATTGTCTTCTCCCTCCCGTTTCCTACTCGGTTTGCAACAGCCGCCATTGTAAAGCCAAATCGAGATAAAAAATTTGAACTATACATTCACAACGTTGTGTTCTTCAATAGTTAACCCTCCTAATCATTTTTTGTTTTTTCAAACCCACCTAGATATATCATTAGAACTCCATATAAGAATTCCAATTTCTTGTTTTAGAGCCACCGTAATCAATTGAAAATAGAAGCTGAACTCTCCATATACAATTCCAATTTCTTTAGTTAAGTAAGAAAATCCACTTTAAATACCACCCAAAACTCAGTCTAAACCATTAACCACTGAAAAGGTCGCTTTGAAAACCCATCAGGACTAATGATGAAATAAATTCAACTGTTTTTAAATCTCCAAACACCGCCACCAATTTTTTTTACCAAAATAAAAATGACGAACCTAAGTGCTTCCAAAGAGAATCGATTTCTGGGTAACCCAAATGTAAATCACATGTTTTAAATACCAAACAGATCTCTATAACTAACATGACCTTTTCAAATAAAACCAAGTTCTTCGATTCATCACAAAGTTTCTTTCTCCCTATCTTTCACTATGTTTCTGTTGGGTGTTTGTTGGTTTTGCTAATAACCAGAAAAAGGTAGCAGTACATATTTTCTGTTTCCTTAACTACTCAACCTGATTTCTTTGCTCAATGGCGGTGATGGAGGAAAATATCTGGGTTTCTCATTAGGGATTAATAGGTAATTTTGAATATACTTTTAATAAATATTTGGAAAATTATGTCGTTGGAGCTTAGCTTGTTAGGCTTCCAACTAGTTTCATGTAATAATAATAATTAATGATATGATTAGAATGTTTTGGAAAAATAATAAATAAAAAGGTCAAATATAGTCTTTCCTGAGTCAATGGCGGTATAGGTACCAACCCTTAATATTTGAAATATTGGGTATCAAAGCTAGGTATTGGACATTTACTGGGTACCAAGCGTTAAATAACCATTACTTGATAATGATAAAAGTTATAAAGGTGAATTTAATTCTAAAAAACTTATTTTGATTTTTGTTTATTAATAGCTTGATTTTTTATTTATTTTTGAGTTTATGCGTGGATTAGCAATTAGTTATATTATTTTTGGGGTTTTCATGAAATTTAAACCTAAGCTTTTCAATTTGGGGTGTTTTTGATTAGGGTTCTAGTAGAGTTTGTTTCTACCCCAATAATATTAATAAAATTCTTAATTTTAATCATTTAGTTTTATTTATCAATGTTTTTTTTTTTTTGTTTTGATTCTAGGATTTTAATTAGTGTATGGAAGATAGAAAACTGAAAGAATGTTGAAAGGAATAGTAAGGAGAAAAATTACTATCACGAGTGTATGAATGGATCTAGATAATGTGTATGGGTTTATTTGCAAATCGAGATTTAAATGTTCTTCATGTTGTAAGTCTTTAATTGTATGAACTATATAGTCTTCTTAAACTTTGTATACCGAATTTGAAATGGGTGTAATTGAATATATAACCTCTTCCGTAGGTTGGATGTATGTCAAGAATTTGTAGATGAATAGTAAAATACATTTGAATTTATATAAAAAAATTGTTTGATTTTTTTTTCCTTTTTGGATAGGTGAATAACCAGTAATACTATAGCATAGCTCGGTTGAACACACCAAGCGTTGGTATCTCAAGTTTGGTTTTCATATGTTAGTGACTCAAAACTCATCTAAATTCTCTTGATTATATACTAGATTCAACTTCGTTTAGGTTAGACTAGGAAGTCTAGGAATTTTGAGACATACAAGTATTACTCTGAAGACCCTGAAGAAGAGAACTACAACGACAACATCATCCTTCCTCTTGAGGTTAGTTGACTTGAACTGTTTTCATTCCTAACGTATCTTTCAAGTCGTGCTATATTGAAAACATAAGCTGCTGAAAATTTGTATATAATTGTACATATTGTATGATACTCTAGTGATGTGACATGGTCATATTCGTATGATCTTAGTATTAAGGAATTACACTACGAAGTATAACGCTTATCTTTTGAACTTTGTAGATATGACATCGACATAATCTTGTATATATTGTTATGATTATGTTAATGGGTTATGGTGAAGATATCATCCAAGGAAACAATATTTTACATTTGTTTAAAGGAAGTACATTCATGAACTTGTTTTATGAATCGAAATGGAAATCATTAGGCTTATTAGTACGGATATTCATTGCAAATCTTTGGATTACCAATTTGTGTGAGATGGTATAACCGATCGTATCTTTGTTACGTATCTTGGTATAACTAATCATAATGCACGACTTAAGAATTGGTATGACTTGTTTTTATTAATTGGTGTAACCGATCTGAGTAATCACCATGAGATGGTATATACCTGGTGATTATATGTCGGTAGATGATTATATATTGTGATGAACTTCTCTTAGTTGGTTTTTTTTGAAAAGAAAGAGAAAAGGAAAAAGAAAAAAAAACTGATGAACTAAAAACGTTTTGATGGAAGCTTTCAGTTTGAGATGTTGATAAAATGAAGTTGTTAGATGGGTTCAATTACTTATTTAATTCACCTTTCATTGACCAGTTTTCTCACTATATAATCATGCAATTCCCAATCTTCTTCTTGTTCATCCCCGTGAATTCCTATCGAGACCCCTCTTTAATATCTCAATCTTCTTCTTCTCGACGGTGAATTCTAAAAGGAAAAAACTAAAGAAAAATCATTTTTTCTCTCAAGTATTGGCGATAGTTTTGTGTACTTGTTTAACTTCTCCTTTCTATTTCAAGGTATCTTTTTTAATCTCAATTTATTTTTCATCCATTTTCTCTTCTTCTGTATCATCCTGATATTTTCTCTTAAGAAAACAAACAAGTGTCTCTACCCGTGCTATGAATTCATGATTATTCGATCATTTTTATGTTATATATTCATGTTGATTCTTGATTGTTTGTTAAAAATCTGACAAATTTTTTTGTTCCAGAAGCTGAATTGAGTAATCAAACATTTTTTCATGGAATCCATGGAGAGGAGCATTTGAGATGCTAAATGATGACAACCGAGAGCAAATAATAGAAAGAGGTGGAAATGATAATTTAGATAAAGAGCTTTTAACTGATCTACAAGGAGTAGATTAGATTAAACAAAGGCTAGGTATTGCGACCAAAAAGAAATCAAACTGGAGAAATCCATCAATTTTGGTTGTTTGGTTTTTAGTCATCATCGTAAAAACGCTCATTCCGGACATTTATTTTGGTATTTGTGGTTATTTCTCTTCCAGCAATTATAGTAAAGTGTTGTCCAAAGGATGAAGTCCATCCTCCTCATCCAGATAAATATCATCTTGCTCTCACAAAGGTTTGAGAGGCCTTCGGATTAAATGATGGAAATATGACGGATGTGAAAGGTGGACAGTCGATGGCTATTATGATTACGTAAATAATATCAAATTCAATTTCCCAATGGATTTCTCTATGGGTATGTTAAGTTGTACCGTGATTAAATATAGTCATAAATACAAATCGATCGGTGAATACAATCACATCGGGGAAAATCATCAAATGGGGCACACATTACCTACTTCTAACTTTCGATTCTTCTTCCACAAAGATTGACAAAATTTATAGCCAGATATGTGTAAACTTTTGACATATTACTTGTTTCAATTACTTTACTTGTTCTTAATGTATCTCAAGGTTATGGTATTTGGTCGCATATTCGTTCTCATTTAATCTTTTAACCTTTCTTAATAAACCATAGGTATGCGTTGATAGGAATCTTTTAACCTTTCTTAGAACATAATTTCTGACAATAAAAAACTAAATTTGAACAAGAGCGAAACTCAAGAATAAAAATACGAGAAACATAAACATTATTCAAATACAATTACAAAGTATTTTACACTTTAAAATGTAAAATATATTATACAAATCATATGAATCACATATATTTTTATATTTTTAAATACAAAATTTACCACATGAAATACATATAATAAACAAGAAATATTTCTTGATTATGTTACCCATACAACTATGTTAGAGCCAAATGATTTATTTAATCTTTTAACCTTTCGTTCTCATTTAGAAATATAATTCTTATCGAATAATAGAAAAATATGTTAGAGCATTGCTCGGTTGAACCCACAAGTTTTGTTATCTCAAGATTGTTGTCAATGTTAGGTGATGAAAAATATATCTTGATTTCTAGTTTACTAAGTGTTAGAGCATTTCTTGGTTGAACCCACCAAGCGTTGGTATGTCAAGTTTGGTTGTCATATTATAGTATCAAAACTCAATAAGATTCGCTTGATTAAATGTACAAGAGTCAACTTCATTTAGGTTAGACTATAAATTCTAAGAATGTTGAGACATACAAGTATTACCTTCAAAACTTGAAGATCGTGAAGACATATCAACTAAAATGAAGACATTATCCTTCCACTTGAGGTATAGAAAAACCGACTTGGCTTGTATCCATTCGTAACATTTCTTTCAAGTCATTTAAGATTCAAAACATAAAATGCGAGGTTATATTTAATACTATAGTATTAGACTTGGTCATTTATTATGATTAAAGTGTCAAGGATGAATATTTGATTACGAAATATAATGTTTTTAGTTTGAACTTAAGTAAATGTGACATCGACATAATATATATATATATATAACTTGTCACTTGATTATGTATTGGATATATGCGTGTTTTGGTCCGGTATTCATTGAAGATCTATCGGATGTCCAATTCAGGAACCTAGGTAATAACCTTGGTATAACCGATTTTTAGTTATGTTAAGAGCTATGGTAGAACCGATCTTTACCTAGTATGGGATATATGGTAGAACCGATCTTGACTTATGTTTAGAGTCTTAGTAGAACCGATACTTACTTATTTTTGGATACATGGTAGAACCGATCTTAACTATTGTTGAGAGTCTTGGTAGAACCGACCCTTACCTATATTGGGAATCATGTTAGAATAGATTTTATTGGGAGTCATGGTAGAACCGATCTTTACCTATATTTGGAGACATAGGAACCGATCTTAACCTATGTTAGGAGTCATGGTAGAAAAGTTCTAAGAGCAAAACCGATATTTCATATTCACATATTACTTTACATTTTGTGTGAGTTTGGAATTAGGGTTTTGGTAAGGATTATAAGCTCGTCAATGCTATTTGACCGGTCAAGAGACGGTTTAGTCTCTAATAACTTAATTAACTAAAGATGAACCTTATTCATAGAAATTAGTGAAACAATAATTTGAACGAACCGACAGTACAATTAGATAGCTCTCGAAAAGTTATGCGAAATGGACTATTCAAACGTGTAAATCGGATACTGACGAAGAAGATAAGAGACCGGGAAGATGGAATAGAAATCGGTCAAGTCAACGTTGACCGTCACCATTGACTTTGTCGTTGATCGGTACTTTGATTTAATCTGACTTTTGTTGACCGGACCTCTGTAGTTGACTGGACCTTTCAATAGTAAGGAGTTAACCCTTAGTAGACTATTAGACATGAAATATTAGAGCCCTTTTATATTTGAATTATGGAAACTAATTTATCAGGAAACTATCTTCCCTCTTCTTTTTGTTTTGTTTCAAGTAGGTGCTGTGATGTTTTGAGTATGTTGAGATGAGTCAGTAGAAGGTGGTGGTGTTTTTGTATTGAATTTACTAGAAAAATATATATAGAACTAGGAAAAATAGTTTCTTAGTAGAAAAGGAAAAAGAGAGAAATAATTAGAGGAAAGGATGAGAGTGATATAGTGATAGTAATGGTTGAATGATATGATCATGCTTTGAGAATAAACAAAGTAGAGATGATTGAGAGGATTGTAGAGTGAATTGTAATTAGTAGCAGGAAGAATTGAGAGGGTTAAATAGATGGTGATGGAGGTAATTGAAGGTGATATTGATAATCATGGTGATGATGGAGTTTAGGTTCTAACCAATCCTTATAGAAAGGTAAACTTCCTAACATATTCTAGAAGGTAAATGAAATATTGGGTATGTGTTAGATATGAGAATAGAATAGGATCAATCAAGTTCTTCATATGATAATCATGATTTCACGTAATTATTGTATTCACTTATTTCTAATTTCTAGACATATATTATAAATGATTTGTTCGTAGATAATTAATACGATTCATATTATATCGAGTTAGGAATCCATAGAAACCTATTTTGGTTGATTTGGAGTCAAATTGAATTAGATATGATGATGATTTTGGTGATTTTCATCAAATCTGAAAATACTTGGATTTACAGTGACTGCCTGTCTTGATGGACGAAATAGGGTATGTTAAAGATGAAATTAGCTTCTGATCAAAACTACAAAATTGTAGAGGAAGGTAGGATCTTTCTATAGAGCCAAGAAAATATCCATTTCGTTTAAAATTGAATTAATTAGAGTCATCGAAAAATGACCCCTTGTGCTGAATCCGAGGGTTAAATTCTTAAAAATTTGGGAGGAAGATGAAGTGAGTCATTGAGTTGACTCAGCGAATCAAACCGAGTTGACTGTGTTGACTCAGTAAGTCAGACTAGCTGACTAGTAATTCAGACCTAGACAGATTAACCGGGTTAGTGGGCCGGTTCAGTCAACCCGCGGGCTAGGGAGCGGGGGGCAGATTCATTTGCTTTAATGTTTTGGACCCCTTAAGGTCCGAATTAGCTTTCGGTTCCTTGCCAAAGTTTTTATAGTTTTTTGAGAGCTTTCCGATGAGATCCTACTTGACCTCATTTGGATAATTAGATATTAATTTAGGCCTAGAACATTAAAGACCAGGTTATAGAACTATTGATAAAACTAGAACCATTAGTCATTTGAGTTAGCCTATAAGCTGGAGACTTGTATGAAATTATGTTTGTGTTTATTGTGTGAGCCTATTGGATAAATTTTTAGAGTTCTTGTGTGATTAACGGTTAGTCTATATTAACAACGATCGATTCAAAGGATGAACACTGTGGATTCTGGATTTCAAGGTAGGCGTGGCTTGTCATCAAAACAGGTGGGAACTCTGTAACCTTCTTGTAATCATTAAGTTTACTTTATCTGCGAGCAAGATGATTCTTTAATTTTTGTAAGCATATTGTTTGTAATTCAATGGGTATGTTGTGTAATATGCGTTGGGTGGTTTCCCCGTGAAGAGTGTATGTGTTTCCCCATAGCTCTTGGCTAAGTTTAGTAGGGCAATGCTACGTTGTTTGAATATTACCTAGTAGTCCAGCTTTACCCCGGTTGATTATTATTACATTTTATTGTCTTAAGATAGTAGTCCGGCTTTACCCCGGTTGATTATTACCTAGTAGTCCGGCTTAACCCCGGTTGATTATTATATATACTATTTTATTTGGGGAAGTCACTCATGTGCATATTATACTTGTTTGTTCGGTCTTAGAAGTATGGTGGGTTACTATGACCTTGACTTAGGAAGAAATTCTAGGTTCATGATTTGGATATGGTCATTATTTGGATACTTGACCTACGAATAATGATTGGGCCTTTTTGTGAACCTTCTTTGTGCCGGAGGTCAGATCATAGTAATCAAAAACCTCATTATATTCTAGACTTAGATGGTGGCATTTGGATTCATGAGGTGTACGCATTTCACAATAATATCTTACGGTACTGGATTCATGCTATCATTTGAGGCGGAGTTATTCTAGCATCTTCTTCTCCATTGAGTGAGACGAGGTTAGGATAACATATGTTTAGGTTGTTTAACTCTATTCTCGTAGATCCATCCGGTGATGCATCTTCCATGGATATTGCCACGATGGACGCAATATCGGGAGAAGAGTTGAAGCAATCTTACGCCGTGTTGTGTGTAAAAGGTGTTATCTTGTTTTCTTCTATTATTGTTTTAAATTTCATTGTGTTTTAGTTGTAAAGCATGTTAGTGATTACTTCTAGGTTATATGTTTCCATTCGACACCCCTTTGGGATGATGTGCTCACTCGTTCCCACTTCAGTTTCAAAATCGAAGAAATGGTGCGCGTGGAGATATCCGTTATCGTAGCTTAAAGCTTTTGCGATGTTAGAGATGTTAATGAATCTTTTATATATCTTTATTCTTTATTTATCTGTAAAACAACACATTAATTTAGTCTTATCACAAGAGAGTTCTTCATTTATACAATATCAAAGTGTATGGGTGGTTTTTTTGGAATTAGCTTATGTAACAGAGTTTCTTAAGATCAATAATATGGGTTTGATGCTTCAATAAGGTTGTAATCCTATTAGCTAAGAAGGTGTTTAGGTTTGGGCGTCACGGGTTTGCTAAATAGGAAAGTTCTAGACGTCACGGGTTTGTGTTCACTCCAAGTGAGTAGCACGAACTTCCAAATATCGGAGTGTTGATGGTGGTTTTTAAACAAAGGGTAAAATCGTAAAACCCCAAATAACCTAATGTTACCGATGACACATTTATTAGGACATTTAATGCATGTAATCGGTAATTAATAGGGGTATTTTTTCAAATTAGGGTTCGACGAACAAAACCTAATTCCCTCGTGTCAATGGCAAATCATGCCGACCACACCTAGCCCAAGCTAGCCGCACCTCTGTGCCAATGGCAAATCATGCCAGCCACACCAAAAAGCGCCAAAGCATGACAACCATGCTGGCCGCACCTCTGTGCCAATGGCAAATCATGCCCAGCCACACCTAGCCCAAGCTAGCCGCGCCATGCCAAATGCGCTCTGCCTTGGCCCTAGCTACGCTAATCACACCACGCCAAGCCAAACACACTTACCTTGGCTCTATCCACACCTCTGCGCCAATGGCAAATCGTGCCCACTCCACACCAAAACGCGCCAAAGCATGCCAACCATGTTGGCCGCACCTCGTGCCAATGGCAAATCATGCCGACCACACCTAGCCCAAGCTAGTCGCGCCATGCCAAATGCACTCTGCCTTGGCCCTAGCTACGCTAATCACACCACGCCAAGCCAAACACACTTACCTTATCCCTATCCACACCTATGTGCCAATGGCAAATCATGCTGACCACACCAAAACGCGCCAAAGCATGCCAGCCATGTTAGCCGCACCTCGTGCCAATGGCAAATCATGTCAGCCACACCTAGCCAAGCTAGCCGCATACCGTGCCAATGGAAAATCATGCCCATTACAACAAACGCGCCAAGCATGCCAGCCATGCTAGCGCACCTCCGTGCCAATGGCAAATCATGCCAGCCACATTTAGCCCGAGCTAGCCGCGCCATGCCAAGCGCGCTCTGCCTTGGCCTAGCTACGCAAATCATGCAACCCTGGCCTAATTGGCCACGCATGCCATTGGCACATGCCAACATGCTCATTGGTAGCTTTTCCTACCCAGAGCGACCCAAATTGGCCACACATGCCATTGGAACATGCCAACACGCTCATTTGGTAGCTTTTTCTACCAAGGCGCGACCCAAATTGGCCACGCATGCCATTGGCACATGCCAACACGCTCGATGGTAGCTTTTCCTACCGGGCGCAACCCAAATTGGCCACGCATGCCATTTGGAACATGCCAACATGCTGCTGTTGGTAGCTTTCTCTACCAAGGCGCGACCCAAATTGTCCACGCATGCCATTGGCACATGACAACACGCTCGTTGGTAGCTTTTCCCTCAGTAGCGACCCAAATTGGCCACGCATGCCATTGGCACATGCCAACACGCTCGCTGGTGCTTTTTCTACCAAGGCGCGACCCAAATTGGCCACGCATGCCATTGGCACATGCCAACACGCTCGCTGGTAGCTTTTCCTACAGGCGCGACCCAAATTGTACGCATGCCATTGGCACATGCCAACACGCTCGCTGGTGGCTTTTTCTACCAAGTAGCGACCCAAATTGACCACGCGTGCCATTGGCACATGCCAACACGCTCATTTGGTAGCTTTTCCTACCAGGCGCGACCCAAATTGGCCACGCATGCCATTGGCACATGCCAACACGCTCGCTGGTAGCTTTTTCTACCAAGGCGCGACCCAAATTGGCCACGCATGCCATTGGCACATGCCAACACGCTCATTTGGTATTTGCACTGCGTGCACGGTAGCGACCCAAATTATACGCATGCCATTGGCACATGCCAACACGCTCGTTGGTAGCTTTTCCTACCGGGCGCGACCCAAATTGGCCACGCATGCCATTGGCACATGCAAACACCCTCATTTGGTAGCTATTTCTACCAAGGCGCGACCCAAATTACCACGCATGCCATTGGCACATGCCAACACGCTCGTTGGTAGCTTTTCTGCCGGGCGCGACCCAAATTGGCCACGCATGCCATTGGCGCATGCAAAACACGCATGCCAGTAGCCCAACTTGCAGTCGTGCAACCTAGGCCAACAGCGTAGCGCCATTGGCACATGCCAAAACCCAAGGTGGTAGCCTAACTTGCAAACCGTGCGACCCTCAGCCAAGGCATTCCGCACATGCCATTGGCACATGCCACACACGCCACTAGCCGCTCTATGCATTGCCACTTACACTCAACGTACAACCTACCACCAAGGTATTCCACACATGACATTGGCACATGCCACACACGCCACTAGCAGCTCAGGCATTGCCACTTGCGCTCGAGGTGCAACTCGAAACAAAGGCATTCCGCACATGCCATTGGCACATGCCACATGCGCCCTAGCAGCACCACTTGCACTCAAGATGCAACAAACACTCGAGACATCAACACAAAGCTGGGGATGCTTTCCGGGGTCTTGGTTTGGCGGTCTGACTTGCGGCGTACACTACGCTCACATTAAGAAAGCGTGAATATGAATAAAGCGGTCAAATAAATGAGGAAATAATGGTGAAAACGTTTTCACCCATAATAAAATTGCGGTTACCACCTCCTCCCATTATTTCACCCTTTACTCTCTTCTTCCTTCATGAGGCGGGGGTACGTTTCAATCTCGACTTGTATAAATAGTTCTTACCTATTTCCACCGGACAACAAGTCTCGGTCGGAGAAAAATACAACACTCTCGGAAAAGGCAAGTCGAGACACTACTCTCCCGAGGTATTCTGGTCTCAACACCTTTCTTTGCTTCCCTCCCCAAATCAACCCTTCTCCTCCACTTTGTGACCGAAGCAAGTCTGAAACGGCCATTTCTTGGTTTTAGGCCGGACTTGTGCAGATTGATCTCTCGAATTTATAAAGTGCTCCACGTGCGGCACATTTGTTTAGGGTTTAAACCAGTTTCTCACTCACCTACCGAATTTACTAAAATCGGCGGAAAGCGATTTTACCCATAAACAATTGGCGACCGCTTGTGGGAGGATTGATCTATCGGTTACAATACCAACTCCGACTCGATTTCGTTTCCCGACGTCAAATCCCAACATGGTGGAACTCGAGTCCGGAGCGCTGCAGAGAATACCGGCCAGAACGCATCCACGATGTTATCGTCTCTCCAAATAACGTTGTTGCATCACTGCTGCTACGGTAACATCGAATGTACCCCCTCAAGTGTAACACCGCCAATCACCGGGGCCAGAGCCGCTGCCTCCTCTAGTGTCTCTGCACAACCCTCTAATCATGGCAACGAAAATATCTCTTGGGTGTCACGCCACCGATCCACGGGGCTAGAGCCGCCGCTCGACCCCAAATGCTTCGTCTAGCATGGCATCTCCGACCACAACTAAGGTTCCAACTACCTGCCGGCGGGACGACGAGGGAGGAGGGACTAGAGGAAGTCGTCCTTATGTCACCATCACGATTTGATGGAACGACAAGAGATGCTCGCGAGCCCCAGGGACGTACATGGTTTCAGCGCGAAGGAGAGGTACTCATCTTTCTCAAGACCACGACGGAGAGCGACTACTACGTGAGTCGCGTCCTTGAGCCGCTTAGGAACGTCTCCAACAACCCCGACGCCAGCACCTTGGCGGAGCACACCTCCACGGATGAGGAAACTCGCTAGAATCCCGTTGGAAGGAAATCAGCCGCCAACCGTCACGAGAGAAGATTTGGAACAACTTCTACGCAACCGAATCAAGAATGATGAGTTGGACGTGCATCATCACCAACCTCCTTACCCATCCGAAATGTAGAGAATCCCTCTCCCAAGGGGTACTCTTCTCCTCAATTTACCATACGATAGTGCAAGGAATGCACATGAGCATGTCTCTCGTTTCTGGAATACCTAGGTGAACATGAATATAATCACGTTCTTCGTTTAAGGAATTCTCAAAATCACTTCTTTGGAAGGGCGTATACATGGTACTCTGACATCCCACGACAGCATTCCCAATTTGGAGTAGCATGGTCAACTGCGTTTTACAAAGAAATACTTCTTCGTGTCCGAACAAGTTACTTTCTCCAGACCTCGGAAGAATGTACCGGTGGGATAACGAACATCGAATGATTTCGTCAAAGGTTCGAGGTTCAAGCACTCGGTTTATCACGACCCAAAGCGTGGCCAAGGCAACAATTGGTGAACGCATTCATCAATGGTATGGTTCAATTTATCGCGCCTGCTAGAAAACTTGCGCTTCCAAGCGTTCTCGAACTCCATGAAGGCGCCGGACGATGCAGCTCGCGGCGACCCGGCATTCTTGGAAATAGCTAAGCCAAATCAGGCCGAAGACACGCGTGAAACTCGTGGGAACAGACGCCTCATCAACAAAATTTAATGCCGGCTCATCCTCCGTGAACATAGTAAACGAAAGGGGAAAAAGGAAAGCCCCAACTACGAGCCACCGAGCCAAGACGTGAAGCCTTTGGCGCAGCAGGAACCCCTACCACGAAAGACCGTCACTAAAACTCCCATGCGGCATCATGAGACCGAAGGAAATACCTTTGATTTCCGTTTCCCATCTAGGAGGAGATTGACCTCCTAGAAGCCTGGGTTCAAGATGATATTATCATAATGCCACCTCCCAGACGTCTACCAGCGAGGCCGAGATGGCGAACCCCAATCTTGCCACTACCACAGAGTTCGTTCACCACCCGACCAGCGGTGCAACAGACTAAAGCATATTTTCAAAGAAAGGATAGAAGCGGAAGGACTCCAACCAGGAGATGAAAGAGTGCATCGAGACCCACTCCCAATAAGAAGCTGCGGGTCCTCACGGGGACTCAGGTGCACGAGACTGTACAATCCATGATGCAACATGTATGCAAAATTCTCTATCTTTCCAAGGTGCGGCGCCAAGATATTTTCGCAGCTCTCAATCATGTTGTATCCGGCAAACGACTTTTCTCTCCTCGGAATCCACGCCGAGGTCCCAAGCTTTCCAAACAGGCGGAACCAAAAGGAGAGCTGGGACTGATGACCATGTCTGTTTAAGAGGTAACAAATTTGACGACACGCTCATCGACACGGCCTCTGACCACAACATCATTACTTTCAAGATACTAAAGTCAGCAGGATTTACAAAAAAAGACGCTACCTATTCCCCGTCTGTGATTAAGAGCTTGAGAGGAGAAACTTTGAAGCGCGCATGGCTACATCAACCTAGAGATCAAGATGGGAGACGCTATAACGCATAGCAAGTTCCATATTGTCAAAGAACTAGATAATGACATGATATTGGGACGCTTATGGGTGCTCGACAACAAAGCGAAAGTGGATGTACACCTCTGCCGACGTCCACGCCCGAAGGAATTCCCAACAAATCATCCCACGGGTTATCGCATCAACGAGCTATTGAAGGAAACCCGAGGCATCCGGAGAGGACCCGTTGGCGCTAGCTCATAGTTTTCAAATGCAAGTAAGTCACGACCAAGCAACCTTTTCTGCAACCAGTCTTTCCTTCCCCATTCCGTCATGGGGACTCGGGCGCGATTACATCTTGGCACAAAGCGGCTGTCAAAGAAATGTGAATGGGGAGCTGGACCATTTGAACACTTTGCAAGAAGCTTGGAAACTTCTATTGAAGCCAACGAAGCGAAGACTCAAACAGTTTACTGACGTCTAAACCCGTTTTCAATTGGAGATGTAGTGGTTAAGGAAAGCTCGTTTCAAGTTGGGAAGATGACAGTAAAATGGATTTGCCCAATGAAGGAGAAGACGAGCTGTATCAGTTGCGGATACCCTTTTGGGAGGATATTGCAAGCTCATCAATGCAGCCACACTGGGAAGGCGTGATAATTCACTCGCGATGGCTCAAGGAATCAATCCCTAAAATCTTTGTACTTCCCAATCACTCCCCGTTTTAGTATTTCCTTTAACAATTCCTCTTAATAGTTGTAATTCCCCAATATGAATACACCGTTTGTATTTTCCCTAGGGATTCCCTTTTGTCAAAAAAAAAAAAAAACATAAATACATCTCTTTCCAAGCGAATCCTCCGGATATCGAGAGAAATACATCGAGATAAACCCCAGAAAACCATTGCAGAGCCATCATACCACAACCTCTTTCAAAACATATATATGATGCAAAATGTTGGTGATGAAGAAGAAGGAAAAGACGAGTTTACAAAAAAAAAAAAGGGGACACCGGGGGAACTAAAGCGACTAACGGGGAATAACAAAGGGAAGAACTAGCCCTCGAAGGACGGAGTACAAGTCCCTCGGGTAAGACTATCTTCAAGCATTTCCCAAAGCAATCCCTCGGGCAACAAAGTTTCCATTCAACGGTATTAGCAGCAGCAACCTCAACATCCCATCCAGAAGCAACCACGGTGACAACGGTGTCCTCCCTGACGACCGGTCAAGATACGCCACCATGACCCCTCCGGTATCACCAACGACACCTTTGGCATCAACTTCGGAGGGTATCTCGTTTCTGTCATATGCTCCTTGAAGGTTTTCTCGGCGACACTTCGGAGAAAGTTTTTGATTCATCCACATCGAGTCAGAATCATGGCGCTCTCCTCTAAGACCACCACACGTTCACCTTTCCGTCGTTTCAACCTAGAAACGGTCCGATCCGCCCCATACCCGGATCGAGGAAAGGCTTTGCCGCACTGAAACCTCTCAACATGCCAAGACTCTTCCTTGTTCTCTTGCCCCTCCTCCATGCTCACTGAACCCAAGAAAGTCCGAACATGCACCCGTTCTTCATGGGGATAGATGGAAGGGAGGTCCTTAATGATTTCACTAGCTTCGTGGAATGGGGATTCAATCCCAACCAATGCCTCCTCTAGAAGAAGATCGATCTCCGCCAAGTCTGAAGCCCTTCTCCGAAGAGTTAAAGTGAAATGACCATCCTGGAGGGTCCCATCATACACTTTGCCAAAAGATGGGAAAAATGATCCGGTTCCATCATATCTATACACATATAAAAGAGGATAACACGAACGGAGAAGAAGAAAACATACCAGTATGATCTTCTTAGCCCGAATAACCTAGTCGGGGTGATTTTGCAAAGTCGGACCTCGCGCCTTCACTGGAGAATCGGATGGTTAGAAGATGATTAATGCGTGTGCGACATGACGAAGAGGGAAAAATTCAACAAGAAGAACCCTTTCTCAAACGAGGGAGATGATGCAATTACGTTGGATATGAATACGGAAACTTAAAGAAGGAAAGGAAGTAATGATGGACGTAACGCTTCCAGATTTTTGGCATGGATGATGCCACGATTGAAGCGCGCGTGAAGGAAGGCAAAATAAGGAAACTTTGCTATATGTAGAAACACTTACTCCCTCCTTGTTTTCACTCGGTCCCATCAAGCTTGCCGATCTCACCAAACTTCCCAAAAACCGCCCAAGTCGCGGCTAGCACGCTCGGCTTCCCCATCTTACGCTTAGGGTCCCTTGACTAGGCACGATCAACTTCACACTTTGCGCAGTCCGGCCCGGAAAGCACGTTCGGCTTCCCCACCTTACGCTGGTCTCACCAGCTAGCACACTCGAGTTTCCCAAATCGCAACAACTTCTCAATGCCTTGACTTCTGTCTCTCACGACACTAACTTGTTGTGCCGACCTCACGATTTACTTAAAGCACTGAGGCAAGGATTCCAAATCCTATTTATAAAAAGGTCGGACGAGCCTCCTCAATTTACTTTACAGTTTCTTTGTTGATAGTTTGTCACCATCTTATGCTTACCTCGCAACAAAGCTCCTGTTCAGAGCTAAGCAGGGGACTTAATGTTGATGGTGGTTTTTAAACAAAGGGTAAAATCGTAAAACCCCAAATAACCTAATGTCACCAGTGACACATTTATTAGGACATTTAATGCATGTAATCAATAATTAATAGGGGTATTTTTTCAAATTAGGGTTCTGACAGACAAAACCCTAATTCCCCTCGTGTCAATGGAAAATCATGCAAGCCACACCTAGCCCAAGCTAGCACCTCGTGCCAATGGAAAATCATGCCAGCCACACCAAAATCGCCAAAGCATGCCAACCATGCTTCACCGCACCAGCATGCCAATGGAAAATCATGCCCATACCTAGCCCAAGCTATCAGCGCCATGCCAAATGCGCTCTGCCTTGGCCTAGCTAACGCTAATCATACCATGCCAAGCCAAACACACTTACCTTGGCCCTATCCACACCTCGTGACAATGGCAAATCATGCCGACCACACCAAAAGCAGCAGCCAAAGCATGCCAACCATCTTTGGCGCACCTCTCATGCCAATGGCAAATCATGCCGGCCACACCTAGCCCAAGCTAGCCGCGCAGTGCCAAATGCACTCTGCCTTGGCCCTAGCTACGCTAATCACACCACGCCAAGCCAAACAGTTTACCTTGGCCCTATCACACCTCTGTGCCAATGGCAAATCATGCCATCCACACCAAAATGCGCCAAAGCATGCCAACTATGTTAACGCACCTCCGTGCCAATGGCGAATCATACCCGGCCACACCTAGCCCAAGTTAGCCGCACCTCGTGCCGATGGCAAATCATACCATCCACACCTGTGCCAAAGCATGCCAACCATGCTAGCCGCACCTCTCCGTGCCAATGGCAAATCATATCGACCACATTTAGCCGAAGCTAGCCGCGCCATGCCAAACGCACTCTTGCCTTGGCCTAGCTACGCTAGTCACGTCACGCCAAGCCAAGCACACTTACCTTGGCACTAACCATGCCATGCCAAAATGGCGCCCACGCCTAGGCTTGCAAATCATGCAACATAGGACAAATTGGCCGAGGCATGCCATTGGCACATGCCAACACGCTCGCGGTAGCTTTTCTGCCGGGCGCGGCCCAAATTAATACGCATGCCATTGAGATGCCAAACACGCTCGCTGGTAGCTTTTTCTACCAGGTGCGACCCAAATTTGCCACGCATGCCATTGGCACATGCCCAACACGCTCGATAGCTTTTCCTACCCGGTAGCGACCCAAATTGACCCACGTATGCCATTGGCACATGCCAACCACGCTCGTTGATAGCTTTTTCTACCAAGTAGCGACCCAAATTGGCCAGCGTGCCATTGGTACATGCCAACACGCTTCTGGTAGCTTTTCCTACCATGGCGCGACCCAGGTGTACATGCCATTGATACATGCCAACACGCTGTTGGTAGCTTTTTCTACCAAAGGCGCGACCCAAATTGCCCACGCATGCCAACACGCTCATTTGGCGACTTTGCGTACAAGGCGCGACCCAAATTAGTACGCATGCCATTGGCACATGCCAACACGCTCAAGCTGGTAGCTTTTTCCTACCAGGGCAGGACCCAAATTAGCCACCATGCCATTGGCACATGCCAACACGCTCGCTGGTAGCTTTTTCTACCAGGCGCGACCCAAATTGTACGCATGCCATTGGCACATGCCAACACGCTCAACAGTAGCTTTCACCTTGACAGCGACCCAAATTGCCCACGCATGCCATTGGCACATGCCTGACACGCTCGCTAGTAGCTTTTCCACCAGGCGCGACCCAAATTGGCCACGCATGCCATTGGCACATGCCAACACGCTCGCTGGTAGCTTTTCCTGCAGGAGGCGACCCAAATTACCCACGCATGCCATTGGCACATGCCACCTGCACGCTTCTTTGGTAGCTTTTTCTACCAAGCGCGACCCAAATTGCCACGCATGCCATTGGCACATGCCAACACGCTCATTTGGTAGCTTTTCCTACCGGGACGTGACCCAAATTGGCCACGCATGCCATTGGCACATGCCAACACGCTCATTTGGTAGCTTTTTCTACCAAAGTAGCGACCCAAATTAGCCACGCATGCCATTGGCACATGCAACCGCAGCTGTTGGTAGCTTTCCCTACCAGGTAGCGACCCAAATTGCCACGCATGCCATTGGCACATGCCAACAAGCTCGCTGGTAGCTTTTCCCTGCGGGCGCGACCCAAATTGTACGCATGCCATTGGCACATGCCAGCACGCTCGCTGGTATCTTTTCCTGCAGTAGCGACCCAAATTAGCCACGCATGCTATTGGCACATGCCAACAGCTCAGCTTGGTAGGTTTTCTGCCCGGGCGCGACCCAAATTGGACACGCATGCCATTGGCACATGCCAACCACGCTCGCTAGTAGCTTTTTCTACCAAGGCGCGACCCAAATTGGTACGCATGCCATTGGCACATGCCAACACTTTCGTGGTAGCTTTTCCTACGGTAGCGACCCAAATTGTACGCATGCCATTGATACATGCCAACACGCTCGCTGGTAGCTTTTTCTACCAAGGCATGACCCAAATTGGCCACGCATGCCATTGGCTACATGCCAACACGCTCATTGGCAGCTTTGCGTACAAGGCGCGACCCAAATTGGCCACGCATGCCATTGGCACATGCCAACACGCTCGCTGGTAGCTTTTCCTACAGGACGGGACCCAAATTGGCCACCCATGCCATTGGCACATGCCAACACGCTCGCTGGTAGCTTTTTCTACCAAGGCGCGACCCAAATTGGCCACGCATGCCATTGGCACATGCCAACACGCTCGGCTGGTAGCTTTTCACGGGCGCGACCCAAATTGGCCACGCATGCCATTGGCACATGCCAACACGCTCGCTAGTAGCTTTTTCTACCAAGGCGCGACCCAAATTGGCCACGCATGCCATTTGGCACATGCCAACACGCTCATTTGGTAGCTTTTCCCACAGGCGCGACCCAAATTGGTTACGCATGCCTTTGGCACATGCCAACACGCTCATTTGGTAGCTTTTTCTACCCAGCGCGACCCAATTTAGCACGCGTGCCATTGGCACATGCCAACACGCTCGCTGGTAGCTTTTCCTACCAGGGCGCGACCCAAATTGGCCACGCATGCCATTGGCGCATACAAAACACGCATGCCGGTAGCCCAACTTGCAAGCCGTGCAACCTAGGCCAACTTGGCCGTACGCGCCATTGTGGATGCCAAAACCCTTGCTGGTAGCCTTACTTGCAAACCGTGCAACCTACCGCCAAGGTATTCCGGACATGCCATTGGCACATGCCACACACGCCACTAGCAGCTCTATGCATTGCCACTTACACTCAACGTACAACCTACCACAAAGGCATTCACACATGCCATTGGCACATGCCACATACGCCACTAGCGACTACGGCATTGCCACTTGCTCTCGAGGTGCAACTCTCAACAAAGGCATTCCGCACATGCCATTGGCACATGCCACATGCGCCCCTAGCAGCACCACTTGCACTCAAGATGCAACCAACACTCGAGACATCAACACAAGGCGGGGATGCTTTCCGGGGTCTTGGTTTGGCGGTCAAAGCTTGCGGCGTACACTACGCTCACATTAAGAAAGCGTGAATAGGAATAAAGCGGTCAAATTAATGTGAAATAATGGTGAAAACGTTTTCACCCATAAACACCTGCGGTTACCACCTACTCCCATTATTTCACCCTTTACTCTCTTCCTTCATGAGGCCGAGGTACGTTTCAATCTCGACTTGTATAAATAGGTCTTACCTATTTCCACCCAGACAACAAGTCTCGGTCGGGGAGAAAAATACAACACTCTCGGAAAAGGCAACTTTGCAAGCTCTCCAAAAGCTTTCATATCTTGCAAGCTTCCTAAGCTTTCACTTTCGATACAAGTCGAGACCTACTCTCCCGAGTTATTAGGTCTCAACACCTTTCATTGCTTCCCTCCCCAAATTAACCCTTCTCCTCGACTTTGTGACCGAAGCAAGTCTGGAAGCGGCCATTTCTTGGTTTAGGCGGGACTTATGCAGATTGATCTCTCGAATCTATAAAGTGCTCACGTGCAGCACATTTGTTTAGGGTTTAAACCGGTTTCTCACTCACCTACGAATTTACTAAAATCGGCGGAAATGATTTTTACCCATAAACACGGGGATAAGGTATTCAATCGAAAGCATCTTTGCTCTCTGGCAATGAACTTAAAGAACTCGTGTCAACATAGAATTCAATCAATTACCCTAACTAATTTGTAAAAATTAGGGCTTTCGCCTTGCGAGTATATTAGACCTTACTTGTCGAAATTAAGCCTAGGAAAACTAGGTAATTAATCCTCCATGGATTAGTAGGTGCAAAATCTTTCCCAGTAATCGAGAGAAAACAAGGAGTCGCGAGAATAGGAGCGGCGACAAAGGGAGGAGTGGCCATGCGTTAAGCCATTAGCACCATTGGCCATGCCCCATCCTAAACCGGCCATATTTCCCTCGACCAATCAAGTCGCCTTAAACTCGCCACACGCACATAAGTTGTGGCTGGGCCCATACTTGCCGGCCCCATTTCCCATTGACCAATCAGTCGCTCTAAAGCCGCCACACTCACATCGGAAGTGTAGCCACGCCCATGCTTGGCCGACCCTCTTTTTGACCAATCAAAGTTGCTCTAAACTTGTCACGAGTGTTGAAAGGGAAGCGTGCCCAGATAGTCACGAAGCCAATCGTCTTTCCAAAAACCGCGCCAATATGCCAAACGTGCCATGTTGCGTCAATGAGATGAGCAGCATGCCAACATGCCACTTTGTGGTAGCATGCCAAAACATGCCATAAATAGCGCTTTGCGTGCTAACCTACCTCCTGTTCGTGGCCAACGCCATGATAAGCTTAAATTTGGGTTTTCTAGTGGAAGCCTTTGACCCGCATTAACCAAATCCTAATTTCCAGTCATGGCACAAATTATGCCACTTGACCCCACAACATTCCACGAGCCATGTGGGACCCAGGAAGCCCTAGGAATGGCGCCATATCATAGCCACCCACGGCAATCCTTACTCCCCTGGCCGTTTCCACAACATGGCCTTGCTATAGTTCCTTTGGCACAGCTATGGCACAATTTGCACCCAGTGTCGCCATGACGCGTCCGCATGCCACAGCGTACTAATTAGGGTTTCGGCATGCCAAACCCTAATTTAGGCAAAGTTGCTATGCCAACCAAGCCAAGTAACGTTCCCTAGAGCATTGAGATTGATATGGCAACAAGGAAAATGTTGCCACGCTATATTCTGGTCTAACACCAATGTGCCAAAATCTAGCGGCCATGGCTACGCCGGGCGCTACTTGCATCATCGTGCCATTGGCATCTTTTTGACTATGCCGAAACGCCAGCCAGACCGCGGCGCACGTGCTAATTAAAGTTTCGATCCGCCAAACCCTAGTTAAGCTAAAGTCGTTATGCCAACTAGGTTAAGTGATTCTCCCAAGGCCTTAAGTTTAACTTAGCAATAGGGCCAATGTTGCCAGAGCCATATTTGGGTCTAACACTAATATGCAAAAACGTCTGCCACAGCTACGCCACTGGCATGCCGCTATGCCATGGAAGCATGGGTTTCTGACGGTTATACGTTACTCCACTCTTCCATCACCCAATCGTTCCCACTTCCTACGAGACCGGTACGTTTAAATATGACTTGTATAAATAGGCTTCACCTATTTTCCACTAAAAAAGAACAAGTTTTGGTCGGCAGCAACATAGTATCCAGAAATCACCAAGAACTAATAGATTTTCACTCTGCAAGCCAGTTCCACTTTCTGATACAAGTCATAAAACAAGCCACATTTTCAGAATTAACCATTATGGTCTCAACACTTTGTTCGCTTCCCTCCTAAAACCAACCCTTATCCTTCACTTTGTGACCGAAGCAAGCCTGGAACGACCATTTCTTGGTTTAGGCAGGATTGTACAAATTGATCTCTCAAATCAAAAGTACTCCCGTGCAGTGCATTGTTTAGGGTTTAGATTTGTTTCTCATCCACACACCCAAAATTACCAAAACCAGTAGAAACAGTTTTCACCCACAAATAATTGGCGACTACAGTGAGAGGTTAATCTCTCGGTTTAAAATTTAACTCTCAATTCCATCATCCTACCAGTGAATGCAATGCTTTGAAGCGCATCGTCCAAGAAAAGATGGATTCAGGAGAATTACGTTTGGGGACTAGAGATTCTTCGCCTTACCGCGGATCGACATAAACATGTTCCACAGAAAATAAAGAATGTATTTGGGGATTTCGTGGCAAGGAGGGCGTCACATAAAGACTCGGATTTACTCCTGAAGATTCGAGTTTTGGTGAACGACCCTAAAGTGAGTAAGTTTTATCGGACAATGTTTACACGATCTATTGTTTGGGTTTTCACATTTACAATGGAAGCCGATAACCCAATCATCCCAAGATTTCATATCTTTCCTTTTATCATGCTACATTCACGGTTTCATAATTTTCCCGAATAATTTTGCTACTTACATTCACAATTCAGATTTTGACATATCGATTGATCAAAGGACCATTATTCCAAAATAATCCAAAAAAATCTTATAAGAAACAATCATCTATCAATGCAAAAACCTTAAAAACCAAACCATAAACTAGGCATTTCTTTTGCCTTTCAAAAAAATAAAAATCTAAGAAAAGGAAGTTCGGAAAATAAAAACATTCAAGGAAAATTGCCTAACAAAACTCGTTCTTCTTGGAGAAAATGTCCTTCATGCTTTGAAGAGCCTTTGTTCGGCTTAAACTCCAGGACAACTTCTCGACTTTTGCCTCCTGTTGATTAATCAAATCCGCGGAAGGACCATCAACCGCTTCAGCCTGCAGCCTTTGGATCTCGGAAAATCCCTCACAGAACCAGGAGGCGTTAAACTCAAAGTTTACACACATATCCCGGTGGAACTTCCAGCTTGAGATTACATCTCCAGAAACAGTGTGACCAGTCACGTTGCACATATCATGAATTGAAGATAATGTTTCTTCCACCCGCTTAACCAACGCAAACCGGCTGGTGATCTTTTTGGTTGTTGCGATATGACCATACCTTTCCCATATTCTGGTATACAACTCCGTATACTTAGATGGTACTTTTGAAGCCTACGATTATCACATGATCTTCATGAGGAGTCAAAAATGGAGGGTCGAAAGTGGCGCCTGCAAATGATTCTCGCGACCAGCGAGGATTCCTTGGCAACAATCGCTTTGTAGCCATGAGAGCGTTTTCCGTCATACGAAACATAGCAAAGCATCTTGGACGATCAATCTCCATCTCGGGTTGCTTGTGCAGTACGACTTCCATGATTGGAGATAAAACCACATCTTCATCACGAAGAATCTCTATCGGGGTTATCTCCGATGGCCTCTTCCTGTGATAACACCGATTGAGTATTTATTTCGAATAAATAAATGTCTTAAAAAAGTGTGGAAAACTCACTGACTCATTTGTGGGCCCACTGAAAGAAGACTCGTTGTTACATTCTGAAGTGCTCCTCTCGTCACCGAATCTTGAGCTTTCTTCCTCTTCGGATTCTTCTTCAAGAGATTCAGTCTTGTCGCCTCCTTTCTCAAGAGGCACCGTCTATTGGCCGTGGGCAAGTCTGGAAAAGACATTCGGAGTTCACGAGACCACTGAGTCAAAAAGGAAAAAGAGTCGGCCGCGAAATAGAGAATCTATAGGATTCGACCAAGCCCGAGAAACAAAATCATACGTACTTTCATATTGAACGAACTGAAAGTCACAAGAGCCGTCGAATCCGATTGGAAGCCACCAGAACGATTTTTCGACCTTTGCTCCCTTTCCTTGGGACTGTCTTCATCCGAGCTAGAGGATTTTTGCTTGCCCGAAGGAAGATGTTTCAACAATTTATGCTTTGCTAGAACCGCAGAGAAAGGTTTTCTATGTGGATTTGTCACAACATCCTGCATGAACTGATGAATGGCGAGAAACTCATCTTGCCGAGAAGACATTATATTTGGGAGTCGTCACGGGTTTTCATTAAGAGCAAGAAAGGGAGACTTTTATCCCGGTGCAAAAGCTCGTGTAATCAAGAATGGCGGGTAGAAATTAATCGGGAGCTGCCGTGGGCGACAAATGGGACTCTCACGATCAAAGCCTATGTCGAGAATCCCTGTCAATGTTGTAAGAGACTACTCCACAAGATCCTACGAAAAAAAATGGCATATACCCAGGTATGCAGCTTCACAAGAACAAAGTTTCTCCAATGATCATATTCCGTTGCGAATGTAATATCACGTTCGGTGCGGAAGCAAAAGTGTCTGGTTGAACTATAGAGGCGTGGACCGAGCCCAATGACGAAAGTTAGCTGCATGCACATTGTAAAGAAAATTAATGACCTTTGAGCCAGGTCTTGGACGCCTCTCCAACCAACGGAGTATCCTAGAACCGCCATATGTATCAGAAATGAGGTTTTCGGGTTAGGAGCGTAATTTTGAAATGCTCCCACAACCATGCTTGGAGAAAGGCGACATGTATATACGAGTCCACTTTCATGTACCCATTAGAGACGTACATATCTTCTACTAAGTGATCCAGATGGGTGTACAAAGAGCCAAGAAACAAACGTAGATGGGAAGAGCAATGCCTTTTGCTAGTTTGATAGCAAATTTGATGAGTCAGCCTTATCTCCTTCTTGCCGAGCCATCATCAAATATGTCTACGGATAACCACAGAACTAAAAATATAGCAACATGGAGTGTATCATCCAGCACTTGATCCAACTCGGCTCAGGAGGAACCACTCGGACACCAACTTGATTATAGAAGCACTTTTCCTCATAATTCTTTTCGAACATATCATGTTTCTTTCATGACCACAATGGCATGTATTTCTTATTCTTCTCGAGACAAGACAACGTAAAGTATCCCAATTATTGGAAGACTCAACAGAACAGCTACGCTTTTTCCAAAGAAATAGTCATCTCACCCATCTACATATAGCCGTGTGAGTTTCCAGACACCATCTGGAGATGAAAGTAATCAAGCATGCAACATCTTTTCTGATTTGAAGTGTTGCAGAAGCCATGACAGCATTCACGATTTGCGCCCGGTCGAGTTAGCTCTTACATGTTCTTGGCTCATCATGAACTTCATCAATTTGTCATAAGAGCACAATGGACTATGACAGATTTTGAAGTCTATGGGAGAAGCCAGATACTCTTTCTTCTCAAGGCAAAACCTCATTATACGCCCGGGATAGGTCGATTTGGACTTCTCCATCATTCTCTAAACCAGTCGGAGAAGAGTTGCCACGAATTTGGGATGGGTCCTTGTAAACGTATGTGAGACTTCGTAAAGAAATCATCATCTGCGTTCGGCTTAGAGTTGTTAGCACTTCTCGATGCGGTGGCAGAACTTCTTTCGGTGACATCTTAACAAAATTCCTTATGCTACTCTTACTTTCGAACTAACTACAACGGAGCAAAAAATAAAAGTTACTATCTTGAAAGAAATCATACACGGAGATTTTTATAAAAATTGGGTAAAATAATTAAGAGCCGATAATAAAAATTCTACGGGAAGCTTTCGTGGCCACATGATTATGGCGCTCACGGCCAAGAGGAATGGCACCAGCCCCCTCCAACAAACACATGTGACGTTGCGGGAATTGTGTTCATGGGCAAAACCTAGGGCTAAGTTTTACGGAAGAAAGAGCAAACAGTGGCCATTCATGCATAGATTTCGCCCGCCCTACTAATGGTGCCCGCTCCAACCTACGCCGGATGCCACTATGCCAATGGCGCCACTTTGCTATACAATAAGATATGGCCATAATCAATGGCCATCCTTTCTCATGAGATGCAATCTCGTCTATCCAAATTCGCCACCGAACTGAAAGACTTGTGGAAAGTTTTAGGCGACCAGCCTCTTAAATCTCGTGGCCATGGCTACGCCGGCGCAACTTATACCACACCGTGCTGGCGCATACACGAGCTATACCGGTCATGCCGCAGTGACACTGGAATACACCAAAAACGCCACTTTGTGCCATTACTAGGCGCCAACGAAGGTAACCATAATCAACAGCTAACCTTCCTCATGAGATGCAATTTTGACCATCCAAGTTCGCCACCGGCGGCGGACTTGTGGCAAGTTTTAGGCGACCAACCAAGGCGTGCCTAATAGCATCACATGCTATTTTTTCTTGGCAAAACTCTTGACTTTGACTTGCCGAACACAGCGATGACCTGCTACACGTTTTACACAAAAACACTCGAGACATCAAACATGTCAAAAATGGGGATACTCATCGGGGTATTAGTACGGCGGTTTACACACCGGCGTGCAATACGCCCGTTATAAGAAAGTGTCATGAAGCGGGACAATTAGTGGCGGCAGAAGTAACGGGTGTAAACGGATCCACTTCCTTCATCATGGAATCATGGGTTTATAGCGGTTATCGTTACTCCACTCTTCCATCACCCAATCGTTCTCACTTCCTACGAGACCGAGAATGCGTTTAAATATGACTTGTATAAATAGGCTTCACCTATTTTCCACCAAAAAAGAACAAGTTTTTGGTCGGCAGCAACATAGTATCCAGAAATCACCATAAACTGATAACTTTTCACTCTGCAAGCCAGTTCCACTTTCTGATACAAGTCATAAAACAAGCCACAGCTTCAGAATTAACTATTATCGTCTCAACAGTTTCTTCGCTTCCCTCCCTAAGACCAACCCTTATCCCTCACTTGTGACCATTTCTTGGTTTAGGCCAGATTGTACAGATTGATCTCTCGAATCAAAAGTACTCCCGTGCAATACATTGTTTAGGGTTTAGATTTGTTTCTCATCCACAGACCCAAAATTACCAAAACCAGCAGAAACATTTTTTCACCCACAAACAACATTATAGCTGTTTACTTTAATAAAGTAAATAACACTTGTACGTTAAATCCTAATCACTTGATATTGATCCTATAGTAAATCGGTTTTGGACCATTACTATTGTCAAGTGAATACCTTGTTGTTGTATTGTCTCGACTTTGTCCATAGACGATCACACTTGGTATCAGACTTATAGGTTGAAACGAAAAAGCGTGGTTTTTTGGGTACCCTCATTATTTCACTAATTCAAGTTTTGGATAGGTTATAATTGTAGTTGGGTATCATAGATCACGCTTGAATGCGAAGATTAACGAAGATAATTGGAGAACTTCTATGTATCGGTATGTGAAGACCGAACCATTCTAATTTACTCACTATATCGCCATTCTATCTATCGAGCCTATGTCGTATTACTTATAGTATATTTACAAAAAGATGTTTAGAGTCAAGCTTGTCTTTTGAAAAATCTCGAAATATGATTTAGCTTAGATGTTCAAATTTCCTTAACAATATTAGTTCCATGAATTTATTTGTGGATCAATTGAAAATTGCCCATGCAAATGAGATATGAACTTACCGAAATTTCTACTCAAGGTAGGTTGGCGAACCGATTCGCAATCCGAGATATAGAAATACTGAAAAGGTTAGCGAACCCGATTCATGCAAACCGTAAGTTCGATTAGGCACGATTCACGAACCCGGTTGGCAAACCGTGGTGAACTGATTTTATAAGTTTGATAAATTGGCTAGCAGTTGGCGAACCCGGTTCACGAACCATATCACCCTGACTCGTGAACAAGCTAGACCTACGGTTGGCAAACCGTTGTACCGACTTTCCCGACAATGTTTAGCAGAAGCTCAAAGGATTATTATTTTAATATGTTTAGCATTAATAGAACTCTCTTGAACACGTATAAGACTTCATTGATCACTTAAACACTTATGTGTGTGAACTATGATTAATTTCTTTGGTGTTTCAATGAACGTCAAATAACTTATAGTTCTTTGGCTAACTTGCCAAACCGAACAGTCATTATACACAGTTCTGTAACCGAACCTATGTGTATAATCTGCTATTGTAGTTCGAAGAACTATATTGTTTGCTTGATTCTCAAGTTATCTTATCTTGAATTCTAAGCTAACAATGGTCTTTGAAAACTATAAATAAAACATCTTTGTCAACTAGGAAAATAAATCCTGTCACTTTGTGTCCTAGATAGTTTATTCTAGGGTGCCCCTATTGACCTTTTAGGTCTCGACTAAAATAATTCGCAGGGATTCATGAAGCAAGGTCCGACTATCTTTACCTTGAAAGTTAAGTGTATCATGATCTTGTTTTTCCATTTATCGAGGTTTTCGTAATCTCTTTCAGGCAAGATAAATAGTAATCATTAAGTTATCTTCGTCTCAGAATTTGTGATTCCTCAAGATAGATATTTAAAACCTGATCTTTATACGATTGTTCTTGAGAAGTGGTTAAGAATCTAGGATGCCCTTCGGGAGTCGTAAGCTTCGTATTTGTGAGGTTTGCTAGCTTTTTTATTAGAAACAGATTTCCACACCTTGATATTTGATCTGACAGAAATCAAATAGGCTTATCTTATAGAGGAAGATTGGTACCAAAAGTATTTTTTACGGCTGATCGAAGCAACTCTTAGGATATAAAAGACGTCATCTAAAGGGAATCAAGTGCGTAGAATCTTGTGAGGTTTAACAAACGTAAGGAGCACTACTGTGGTTGAATCACTTAGAGGGTGTATTCGGTCTCAACTAAATTCTAGCCATAAATCTGATAGTAGGCTAGTGTCTGTAGCGTCTTAATACATTATGGTGTTTAATCTGGACGAGGTCCCGGGGTTTTTCTGCTATTGTAGTTTCTTATTTAATAGAACTCGTGTGTGTGATTTTTACTTTTCCGCATATTTTGATTGTTAAAAGTATTACATACGTTCATACTCCTATCAAAACCAAAAGTTGGGTGTATTTGGTATACCCTGCGTTCTCAAAATAACTTCTTTGTTTTTATCTCTTATTAAGCATCATTAGAAATTCTTATTAGTGCATTCTTGGACGAGTCGGCTTCATTGTGTCCTCATGGAAATATTCATTTACTATATTGTACTCCCGAATTCTATTCGGAATGGTCAAATATTTGTCTAAAACTCTCTTAATTAAGTCTTGAAGTCGAAAGTACAACATTTCTTTTTCGAAGCAGAAACCACAACTATCTGTTAGTGTTTTTTATCCTCCTATTTGGGCCAAATTTTCCAACATGTTAAGTCTCTACAAAGCCTCATTCTTTGCATTCGAAAGCGAAGATATTTTTGACGAATCTCAATAGCTTACTGTTAGACCTCTAAATGTGAGTTTATATACATGACGGATCCACACTCAATGGTCAACAAACATATGAGGCATGCATTGGAACTTCCTTTGCAATAGAGAGCGCCAAGTTGTAAGATTGGTTGGTTCTTAGCCATTCATATATGCCGTCAGCCCAGTATCGTAAAAGAATTGGATCCTTTCTAGTTTGAATTTACCAAGTTAGATTTTAACATGGTCCAACCAACATACCGGCATGAACTCATACATGTAGGTAAGTACATTATTTCGTGCCTTATTTTTTGTTTTTTGTTTTTTGTTCCTTGAGACATTTGATTTTTTAAGTGACATTAACAACGACATAATGGTAACTTGCTGAATCACCAAAATTCTTCCAGAGGATATATGGTGGCATTTGTAGGTCTTATTCACCCTGCACTATGAAAATTTTTCATTACTATACTGTATTAATTTACGCATCTAATATATCTTCTTTTGTTTACATTAACACGTAATATTGTGTTTTCCAAACTGTTTGTGCAAATCTTATGGATGTCTGTCCATTTTTGGACTGTCCAATTAAGTCCATTTGACTTGGTTTGTAAACTTATAGGTATTTGATGCTTTGCCTTCAATTAGTATTATATCGAGCATATAAATAGCATATGCGCACACTCAAGTTCTTTGTAAAGCATCTTTAGTTGATTGCTTGACCAATTGTGTACCATCAATATTGTTTTGGGAAGCAACTCTACATTTCTTATTTACATGTTTGGCCCATAGTGTCACCTAACTATATATATATAAATTGTTTTTAGTTTTGGTTCATATGACACTTAAAACCCTGAACTAGTAATATCTTATTCCATATGAGACAGTATTGCCTGACACTTAAAACCCTGAACTAGTAATATCTTATTACATATGAGACTGTATTGCCTCTGTTTGGGGAGAAAATAAGCCGTGATAAGCACGCGTAAGTGCAACAAAATTATATCCATAACTACATTAACTAGGCCTCTCTATTTTCGCTGATAAGATTATTTTGATTCATTTATAGGAAATACAAGAAGAATCCATTTGTAGATGGGGAAAACGATTTCTTTGGTTTTTAGGGAGGTGAAGAGACGAGCGTGCGGACGAGACTCCTCAACCGAGCAACTGCGTTTAACGTCACACATATGCACTACAAAGGGAGTGTTTAAATTCGAGGGATCAATATGTAGGACTCAGACTAAACCAAGTCAATGGTGGATTTCCACACGATCAATTCGGTCACAAAGAGGGAGATGGGTTGATCCAGAGGAGGAAGTGAGAATTGTGTGGGATCAATGATGATCAAGGATTGTGGATGTGTTGTGGGTTTCTTCAAAAATTGATGAGCTCTTTGAATGTTGAGTTATGTGAGTAAGTTTCAATCGAGTTGTTGTATAGGCGAATGTTTTCGTGTAAAGCGAATGTTGTAAAACACGAATGATGTCTTTTTCCTCGATTTAGGACTTATTTAAATTGCGAGAATAATGAACACATTGATCCATGTAAGTGTGACGGTTTCTTGAGTGAAAGAATAAGAAAGTGGGAGATCATGGTGAAACCGAGTTCAGTCGTGCGGAGACTTGGTTAACCATCCACCCACTACTTTTCTAACCTCGTTCAACCGGTTGCAAGACTTACTCATATTTCTCATCGTGGATGAATCCACGTGCCGTGAACCGTCGGACCAAAACCCTAATTGATATCCCCCATGTGACGTGATTGATGTCTCACGAATCGTGGAGTCTGCATGACAGACGTGTATTTAATTAGTCAGTTGTTGTCTGTTTAGACAATGAGTCTAGGTTTTGTTGAATTGAGCATGAGTGACGAATGCTCAGTGATTCATGGATTGAACATGTTTGTATAGTTCTTGTGTTGATATTGCTCGTCTGAGCAAATATTGTAAATTCGATGAATTGTTGAATATTGAGTTGAATCAATATTGGCGGAATATTGATAGTTAGATCAATATTCGAGCAACTGAGCAAGTATTGCTTAATTCGACGAATTGCTGAATATTGATAGTTGGATCAATATTCGAGCGACTGAGCAAGTATTTCTCAATTCGAAGAACTACTGATAAATTCTTGAATATTGATAGTTGGATCAATATTCAAGCAAGCTGAGCAAGTATTGCTCAATTCGACGAATTATTTATTAGTAGCGTGCCCCAATAAATAATTAAAATAGGTAGACTACTAGAATATTATATAATTAATCCACTGCGGATCAACATAAGTTTATTAGTGTTTGAACTTGCTCAAAAAGTGATTTTTGGGCGTTTGTTGAAACCTAATTTTTGATCAATTGTTCGTCAATTGATGAATTGTTGAAAATAGGTCATGAGTGAGGGAGGGACTAACCACATGGGATAATGGACGACCATATGATGCCCAATTGCTAGAGTGAGCGTGCACTAGGGTTACGAGTTGACGATTGGTGAAAAAATGATGATTAAATGCAGTTTCATCATTTATTAAAATAGTGCTTCGTCTGGGCATTAGATAATAAAACCTAATTTATGGAGAAGTGAGGGACCGACCAAGTGGACATGAAACCAGCTCATTAGTGGTCGTGGACCAACTAATCGCCGTTTGAGCAAATTCCAAGTTGGTTGGAAAGAGTTTGGACCCAATATGAGCAATCAAGCAAATTAGGTCAAAATTATAAGAATGTGTGGGACCGGCTCCTTGCAAGCCTTAGGGACGGCCTTGGTCAAGGAAGCATGCCCGTGTCACCATAATGTCCGTGTCTCAGTCCTGAGAGTTTCAGTATTTTTGATGTACGTTTGAGCAATATTTTGAATTTTTGAAGTGTTCGATCTTTAATCAAATTCTCGATTTTTGCTCGAATGAGCAAGTCGAACCTTGCTTATTAGATAAAAACTTGGAAAATATTAAAATAATAATATTTTATTATTTGGCGTGAGTAGCCTATAGTCGGTCATGTGACCATTTGACTTTTGGCCTTTTCATGGTTTGAGCAATATTTGAGAAAATACGAAGAAACCATGATTTTTTTGCTCAAACGGAGGAGTTTCTTAAGATGAGGGAAATAATAAGGGGTTTTTGAGTTTCCCCCTAAACAAATTAGTGATCTGACATTGCCCCCTAATTTGCTAATACTAGCAACTTGCCCCCTAAACTATAATTTTAGACAAAAATATCCCTACCATTGTAATTAGTATCGTTATAGAACAATTACCAAGCTACCTTACTTGCGATTTGAAGTGTGATTGAGATGTTACCAATGATGGTTGATCATTAGTCCTCTCAAAAATAGGGTAACTGTATGATTGGTGAAACAACGGTTTTAAAACCATTCATTTGCATAGAAAACACGAAATGTTGAACAACTAATCTATTTATAAAACTTTGTAGAAATTGTCTTATACAACTCAAACTAATTAAAACCAATGGTGGGAATGGAATCCAAACGGCAAAGCATCTGACAAGTTGAAACATTTCTTATCTTTTTTTTTCTCTCTTAGAAATTCGAATTCAGAACTAGCCGACGACGTTGGGTACAAACTTGTTTAATTTAGCTACGGTAAGCACTGTATTATCACATGAACATGAGAGCTAAAACAAATGATAAGATTTTTCAACATAGTGTCGTACCAAGCAGTTAGGATACATAGGCTGCCGCCTAAGGCCCCCGGATGACAGAGGCCCCCATTTTTTTCCTTTTTGTTTTGTCTGTAAGCATACTAATTCCTACGTATTTCACCCATTTGAGAAAAAAATGAAACTACTATGGTGTATAGTAATTTTTACAAAATCCTAAAGTTTCTTGTTAGTTGAGCTAAGTTCTATATAATTTCGACCAATAAGACATTTTATCTTTGGCAGCAATTGCTATCCAACTTTTTACTATACAAAAGTAAAACCCTCACTAGCTAAATAAGTTATATTATTCTGATGATAGCTCTTGAAAAGTACTTGTATCAAGCTTCAACAATATTATCTAAAGCACGAATGATATTGATGGGCATGACTTGTATCCGAATTGAAAGTTCTAAAAAGTTGTTTGCGGAAGAAATTGTAAGGGGAGTTGAAGTATTGACTTTTAAAAAAATTCTTAAACAATATAGAAGGTTGCTACCCAAATGCAAAAATCTTATACAATTTTTATTGACGTTTTATTGAAGGTTTGATTATAGTTGCCTCTGCGAAAGAAGTTTTCCAGATTGAAGGCGACGAAGTCTTACCTTGATCGACAAAGCGTCACAAAAAGATTGAGTGACATAGCAATATTATTTATCGGGGGTAGATATATATGGCGAACAAAATTGATTCTGATGCAATAATTGATGAATTTGCAATGAGGAGGCCGGGAAGGTCAATTTTTGGTAGATTAACTACTTTTACGTAGTTATTTCTATTTGCAAATTTTATTATGTGTTTTTCTTTTTTTGAAATGATCAGAGAATTTTTTTTAGGGCCCCATTTTTGATTTTTGCCTCCATTTTTGATTTTTGCCTAGGACCTCTAAAAAGTTTGGTACGGCTATTGGTACACATCTCGATCTTCCAAGCGACGAAATACCACCTTTCCTTCAAAATATTGGTATGTATTTGTACTCCTCCCAGATTGAGTAACAATTCCTCTTGAGAGGGGCGACTTCCTTGCATATGCAGTACGGCTTTTAACATGTTTTGGATCCAGACTCTCGATGCACGTATAACAAATTTAAGGTATATGTTAGAATACGGGCATCCAACTCAAAACTAATTGGCAATGAGTGGAGAGGCCTAAGAGATTATAAACCGCAGGATCTTAGATAATCCAACCATGTGGGACTAATAATCTCAACACGCCCCCTCACGTGTAGCCTCATAGGGTCTAACATGTGGACAACAATAAATCGGTTGACGCGGAGTAAAGGCGCGGTCAAATGACTAAATCATAAAATAGCCTGCTCACGATACCATGTTAGAATACGGGCATCCAACTTAAAACCAATTGGCAATGAGTGGAGAGGCCCTAAGAGATAAGAGATTATAAACCATGAGAATCTTAGATAACCCAACCATATGGGACTAATAATCTCAACAGTATAAGCCGTTTTTGTTAATTGATTAAGGTATAAGTAGTTTTTTCTGATTGAAGAAGAATAATGTTGCCGATAAAATCTTTAATTTACCAATCCAAAAAAAACAATGATCATTGATAATATTGTCAGACTAGCGCATGAGATATATCTAACTGCGTACTACTGTTAGACAAATGTATTACATTTACTTTTCTATCTTCTTTTCGTATTGATTGTAACCATCTGTTCGTCATAATATGATTTGAAAACTAAAAGAAAATGGAACGTTAAATCTCACATTTTCATGATAAGGGTATTTTCGCCCAAAATTATAGTTTAGGGGGCAAAGTTGCTACAATTTAAAAATTAGGGGGTAATGTCAGATTACTAATTTGTTTAGGGTGGAAAGATCAAAAACCCAAATATAATAATTATGAAAACAAGGGATTGCAAGGTGTGGGACCGGTCACGGCTAGGGCATGGCACTGCTTGCTAGGTAGCTTGAGGTCGCAACATTTTCTCTATTTTATTATTTTTCATGGCTTAGTGAAAATATGAAGAAACCGTAAGTTTTGCTCAAACAAGGAAAGTTGCTTGAATGAAGGAGTTTTAATGAGTTCATGAAAATAGTAAGAAAATAATAATAAAAAATAAAGGGAAGAGGCGTGGGGGACCGGCCATGCCGGTGGGCCCGGTCCCTAGGCGCCTCTTTATTATTTTTATATTATTTTCTCTCTCCTATTTTGTGTAGGATTCCTCATTTGTCCATATTTTCGAATGCTCGTTCGTGCATCATTGTTGAATACACTTGCACCATTTTATGGGGCTTACTCAGTGATAGTCCAGGATATAGGTTGTTGAGTATTTATTACTAATTCATGAAATTGAGAGAATGTGATTCATGAAACTGAGTAATAAAGGTGAGTAGTTTTTATTATCAATCCATAAGATCGGTCGTGGATTCGATCATGGATTCAAAATAATAAAATGAGCATTACCATCCCATAGGATCGTGGATTCGACTACGAGAATCGAAGTAATAAAATTATCTATTACCATTCCATGAGATCAGTAGTGATTTCGATCATGAAATCGGAGTAATGAGATTATCTATTACCATTCCATGAGATCGGCCTTGGATTCGATCATGAAATCGAGTAATGAGATAAAATAGATTATCTTCTAGGAATTCGGTGGTGAATGTCATGGTAGAATTAATCAATTGCGAAGGAATATTAGCCGGTTAAAGCGTCATACCCGTTACGAAAGGTGCATAGTCGGGAACGAGAGAGTGTTGCTGATGTCACGAAGGCGTTTACCCTCTCAACAATTATATATGGAGAACCTTTGAATTTATACACGGTCTCTCTACATAGTCGAGGAACAGTGAGTGTCACCGAAGTCTGAAGGCGTTAAGCTCTCAATCATACGAGAGAACCTTCCAATCGTTCTTCTATGTATAGGGGGTCTCACTATGTATTCGAGGAACAGTGAGTATCAGAGGCGTCTGAAGGCGTTAAGCTCTCAATCATACGGAGAACGGCCCAACTATGTTATTCTACATAGAGGTCATGATGAAATGCGAGGCATCGAACGCTCGGCTAGTGGAGGCCTTCGAGAAACATATGCATCATGGCTCGTAAAATATGAATCGTCACATGCGTTCTGAAGCCGTGTCGAAACATACAGTATCATGATTTTACGATTTTGACCTTTTTTGAAAATTCACCATCAACACCGACCACCGGAGGATAAATAGTTAAATGGAACCCTAAATGGCGTTTGCGATAAAATGCAATCAAAGTTGCTTCTCATGGCACCAATGGAATTAACTTGGTTGTCATTTCTTGTTGCCTCACCACCCATATGATAGACTAAAGTGGGTCGGGTACTCGAGCAATAGTGCATATGATGTAAATTGGCGTTCTTGTTTTGGGATCCTAGTCCCACATTGGTTACATGGGGCTTGATTAGTAATTTATAAGTCAATGAGTTCCCTCATCTAGTCAACCAGTTTTCGAGTTGAGTTCTACCCATCGGCTTATAACGAGTTTAGGGTCGGTACCTAACATTTGGTATCGAGCCAACCACTACGACCCATGCCCGCTCCACGGAAGGGGTGACCTATAGGCTAGAATAAAGTGTTGGGGCACCTATGTATGGGTGTAGTTGTCACTGCATTGAATACGATAGGGAGTGAAGCCGCCATAAGAGAAAGGGCTACCTTCGGTTTAGTGTCGATAGAGTGGGCCAACGAGGACGTTGGAGTGCAGAAGTGTGGTGGGATGTTGGGATCCTAGTCCCACATTGGTTAGATGGGGCTTAAGTAGTTTATAAGTCAATGAGTTCCCTCATCTAGTCAACCGGTTTTCGAGTTGAGTTCTACCCATGGGCTTATGACGAGTTTAGGATCCCAACAGATTGCCACTGTGAGAAATTAACATGCATGTTAACTGATTGATGAAATTACTCGTAGGAATTTAGTTTGTTCCTCATGGAGGACGAGTTTCAATGGGATTCTGTTAGGGATGGGAGCAAAAGACAATTGAATGGGATTTAAAATCTCTGGTCATATATGTTAACTGATTGATAAATTTTCTTTTCATGATTTCTGGCTAGAAGCCATGTCTTTAAATGTAAAAGGTTTCAATATTCCATACAATTTCAGTGAGATTTTGATTATATGACTCTGAACCCATGTCATTGAAGGCAATTGCTGCTCTTGAGTTGTCTAGTAATTTTGTGTTCACATTTTGTTATGAATTTTAGGTGTTATATGTGAGCGCAATACGAATGGCTCTCTGCTTATTGCAACCAATGGAGGGCTAAACCAACAAAGAACTAGGGTAAGTGAAGCTTTTCCTTATCTTGCATCTGAATCTTTGTACTGTGACAGTGAAGAGCTGTTTGACAAATAAGGCGGTTATCGCTAATGAGATTAATAATGATCAAGACTCTCTTTTTGTTGTATGCTTAGTGCAATTACTAGAACACTTGCAAAGAAGGCGATTATTGCCTTTCCCAGCTAATCTAGTATCATGGGTTTCATTCACTGACTTGTCTCGTTATAGCTAATTTTGTATGTAATAATGTTATGCAAATAGGCAGTTGACGCTGGACTATTTTTACTTCTATCATCATGATTTGTGTATTACTGTAGATATATGCTTGTGAAATATTATAGCTAGTTAGCTACTGGTTGGCTGGCTAGGGGTCAAGTATCCACTAAAGAATTCAGAGGTTTAATTTTCTGCATCGTGATAATCATCTGTCATGCTTATTTCGATTTTGCGGCTTGCTGTAATTTTGGTGATACGATTCATGTATATTAAATTCAGGAGAAGAGAAAGAAGTGGGCACAGCATCATTGACGTTATGTTTGTTTAAGTTTGACTTTCCATTACCAGAACATTTGGCCTTGTGTCCAGAACCTATAGGTGTTATTATCTTTCTGTTCAGTATAACCATGTAGACATCATTTTCCATTGGTTAGGGACTTGCTATTTAAAGGATCTCTGAAGGGTTGCTGGTATTCAGAGAAAGACAGCCTAATTTTTCATGATATAGAAAAGGCAGCCTTGTTTTGTTAGGATTGTAGTGGGGAAATCTGTGTATTCCACTTTAACTTCCCCGTTAGCCAAAAGAGTTATTATTTTACAAGCTACTCTTTGGCTGTGTGCGTAGAGTGTGGACTCTGAATTAAGGAGTATTGCTTGCTGAAAAGCCAAGTAAGTTTCTCCTGGAATGTTTTTCACTTGTAGATTGTTAATTTCAGTATTTT
Organism: Papaver armeniacum; assembly: GCA_023531295.1. Classification (NCBI taxonomy): domain Eukaryota; kingdom Viridiplantae; phylum Streptophyta; class Magnoliopsida; order Ranunculales; family Papaveraceae; genus Papaver; species Papaver armeniacum. The sequence goes on from JAJJWW010010885.1 coordinate 94,791, forward strand.
CCTGTAGCATGACTACACTTGTTCATCGTCTTATCATGGACTTTGTCTTCAATATTGTCATTATGTGATATGAGGTATGCTTACAGTAGATATGCAACTGGCAATCCTTATCTAACAAAAACCATTGTGTTTTGGGTTAAACATAGTTTTGATGTCATTTCCTTTTTACATTACATGGAAACCCTTTTCATTGTTTCTACAGTTTCTTAACAACTATTGCTCATTTCTCTTGTTGCAGAGTTGTCTGGTGATTTCTCCTATAACCAGATGAGATCCGAATTGGAGCTAAACACCATAAACTTAAGCGCAAGTAAAAAATAATCACCCTGAACATTTTTATGTACTTAAAGTCGAGGAATTTTATTCCATCAAACACCACAAAATAAAAAGTAACTATCAAGACAGTCGGATGAGAGGAGAAATTATAACGCTGATCACCTGAGTCTGAAACGCGACAGTCGGATGAGAGGTGATATTGTAATGCTGATCACCTATCACCTGAGTCTGAAACGTGACAGTCGGATGAGAGGAGATATCGTAATGCTGATCACCTGAATCTGAAACGCATCGTATCAACTTCCTCACCCAGAGCAACTCGGTCTAACTCATCAATAACATCATCCCATGGAGTACGAACCCGACGTGGACGAACTGTATATTTCTTGGAATTTTCTCCCATAGCTTCCAAAGATGCAAAGGTGTTCACGTGAGCAATTGCATCGATATCTTCGAAATAATCGGTTGACGCTTCATTGGAAATCATATTAACAACTGTTGTTTTCATGTCATAACTGTATAGCACAGATTCGGCATGTAAGAATATGATTTCTCCGTTGTGTGTAAGTAAAATCGGCTTAAAAGTCCTTTCACGAGAACCTACTACGGCTTCATAATCTATATCAAACTCCATACGCCAGGTCCCATTCGAGTCCCTACTTTCCTTCAACGACCAGATTTCCACCCGCAACTTATCCATATAAAAACACAAATGCCTTCCAAGTACTACAACACCATATCTAACTTTGTTCTGACGGTTTTGCATACAAGGAGGGAAAGATAGCAACCGAAACTCCTCATGAGCCAAGTCAAAGGCCACAACTTTGTTGTTTATAAGCCAATAAATAGCATCATTTGCATAGGTACCCCTACCCCCTCCCATAGTCGACAGTCGATAGGAAATTTTACCCACAGATCTCCAGCCACAACCACTGCCAAGTGTGTATACCTCCACAATCCCGTCCTTATAGTCGAGGTAATGGATTCTAACAACCTTGTACTCCTTGGTTGACCGAACATACCCAAATCCACATGCTGTATGGCCAAACATGTCCTCCTCTCCTAATACACGATAAGGACGAATGTCTTCCTTCTTCACAACTAGTTGAGGAAGATAAACATATTCTCTGGTAAGGGGATTACAAATATAGATGGGATCCTGAATTGTATTGTGTCGTTGAAATGCACAGACCAAACCATTGCAGGAGCCAACTAGGTGATCACATAAACCTTTATCATGCAAAGGAGGATGATAGATCCTTTTTAGATTTTGATTGTAAATATATTTCTCATCGTTGCTGATCCTATCACCTACATGTCCTCCATGGTAAAGTAAAGTTTTGTAGACGTCCGGATCATCAATGCGACATGCAAGAAAGAGACACGATTCCACCTTTGCAGCCAGATTTTCATTGTCGTCGTCGCCACTGTACAGATGATTAAGCTGCTCACTGAGGTGCATATTAGCAAAGTTACTTTCACGGATAAGAGTTACCCATTTCTTACAAACTAATTTGCACTCTAAAACGGATTCAGCTGGAACCAGAGAAAGTATTTCTTGTACGATATCCGAGGGAAGAGACTCCATTGGCGGATGTGCTTTTCTACAATGCCAAACCTTGTTATTATTTATAGGCTTCAATGATTCCAAAAACAACACCGAGACTGCAAAAAAGAAATCATCCGAACTGGGAACTATAAAAAGTAAATCACCTAGTTTCGCAATCAAACTAAAACCTAAGACAACTGAATCCTTGTGAGAGACAAATTGACCGACTTGAGAAGAAGGTTACATGAAGAACATCAACAAGAAGAAGGGTATTCATAAGTATTGAAACTGTGGCATTTCCAGAGACGTTGCTTCATCCTCACATTCAATTCGAGTTTACAGCAACGAAGGTCATGAGTTGTGTTTGATTCATTGCATTCTTGGCCACAGTTTTGAAGCCAGTAAACAGCTGAGAGCTACCTCAATGATAAGCCGGGAAGATGAGGAAGGATTTTGAATTATCTTATTTTCTATACTGGAATACCAAGAAATTGGCCGGAAATGGTGAACTAAAAAATCCTGTTCCAAATATTTAGTGTATACCAAAGCATTATAGTTAAGCAGGTGATGTCATGAAAATCTATAGGCCAACCATTCCCATTCCAATATAAACTCTAGTTCCATCTTTAACTAGGGAAGGGAAGTCCTGTTGGATTTGTTTTTGTTTTCTGTTTTCGATCCAAATTCAAAAAGATTTATTTATTCATATAAAAACCCAGAGTACCACAGACGGAATTCATATATAATCATGATCAGCCAAGTACTAAAACACGAACGAGAACAAGAAGAAGAAGATCCGAAGATGAACGAGAATGGAACCATGAATGAAAAGTTATTAGTGCCGTATCTGCCAGAAGAAATTATCATGGAAATTCATTCAAGGTTACCTCCTAATTCTCTCTTAAAATTCAGGTGTGTATCAAAATCTTGGAGCGTCTATACAATAACCTAAACTTATCGACATGATCAAATTTAACTTCAATATCATGGTTGTATGTAACATAAAAATGTACTCTATAGATAGTGAATCATTATCATCAAAACCATTACTTGATGGTATGGAGAAGATTCATCCCAGACGTTGAGTATTACTATCGGACTAGATTTGTGGGTTGTTGTAATGGCTTGGTTTGCATACACATTGATGATCAGGGACTGTCAACTGATTTTAACATATGGAATCCATCTACTGGGGACTGCAAACGGCTACCAAATCCACCTGATCAGTTTGAATTTGATTTCTCTTTACATAACTACTTACCACTGATGGGATATGGGTTTGGTTATGATTCGAAGAGTGATGATTACAAGTTTGTATGTATTACAACCGATCCACACTGTAACCTATCAGCAGTTCAGATCTATTCACTTATGTCGGATTCATGGAAACAAGTGAAACGAACTCATAATATCCCTTGGCTATTATCATTCACACCCCAGACCGAGAGACCCCAGTACGGGGTGTTTTGTAATGGAGCACTTCATTGGCAGTCTTCCTCTTCATCCAAAGCCTTAATTGCTTTATGCATGACAGATGAGCTCATTAGAGGAATCTCACCACCAGAAAACTCAAATGTAGAGAAGTTCAATGACAGTGTATCCATTGATGTGGTGGATGGTTGTCTTTCCATGCTTTATGGTAGTGAAACCCTTGGTATTGAAGTGTGGTTGATGAAAGATTATGGAAAGAAAGAGTCATGGACAAAAATTTACAGCATTTCAAAACTGACATCACTCGGGAAGAAGGTGTATGGAAATTGTGCTTGAGAAGGATCAAGTGTTTAAAAAGTGGAGAGATTCTATTAGAGGTTTGTTACCGCGGCCAGAATTATAAAAAGGCTTTGGTTTTATATGATTCAAAGAACGAAACGTCTACGACTTTGATAGAAGATGAGGATGAGTACGGTTCAAATTCACTATCATTCCATAGTTATGTGAAGAGCTCCGTTTCAGTTTCTTGGAGCACTATTGCTGGCTAATTATGATGGAACTTAGTTTCTCAAAACTGATCACCAGCTTAACATTGACATCTATCATTCTCATTAATCTTCTGCAGCGATGAACTTTGTAAATGAAATTTATTATGATTATCCGTAACATCTTTCTTAATTTGTATTGAAGAATAAAACTTTGATCAGTAACAGATGACTGGTAGTCTTTTCTATCAGGGGGGTTATCCATCCCCCGGTCAGGATTTAACATATGAGGATTTTATTTTATGCGTGCATTTCTTACTTGAAACTCTATTGGTTGATCGGCTTATACTCAAAACTCTTTAAACCAACCATCATACGAACCGGCCTTAGAAGCAGAGGTAAGGCACCAACAGAAAATCCAATAGAACACAAGGGAACAAATCAAATGGAAGCTGAATGGTATCTCTGGAGATACTACTTTTTTTTACGTGGGTATCTCTGGAGTTCCAACTCCATCTCTAGATTGTAAAACATTGACTTGTTTGTGTGATGTTTTTCATAGCATTGATGTACGACTTCGGGAAAATGGAAAGAGCTTTTACACTGATTTTTATTGGTCTTCTCCTTCCTTGTCTCGCTGACAAGATATTTGATGTGCTTTCGTGCTATGTACTTTGAAACACCAGAATGCTTCTTGTAACATTGTATTTTTATTTTTATTTTTTTTGATCGAGAAAGGGGTATTTATTGCAGAGAAAGAAAGAATTACGGATTGCAAGACAAAAAGAGAAAAACAAGAAAAGAAGAGAACACAAACAGGGGATACAGTCCATCATATGTGATGGAAGTAAAACAGAAACAAACTCTTAAGTTACTATGTTAGTGAAACATGCTATCCCAGGAGAAAACACACCAATCAAGCCTGAAGTTAAAGTTTCTGTTGAAGGCGGAACTCCAAGCTAGAATTGATGCTTTCACCTCCACGCTGACTTGGAAGTGAGAAAGAGATTTCTCGTCGAAAATTCTCCGATTGCGTTCATTCCATAAAGCCCATATCACGGCAGCTGGTACTAGGTCCCATATTTCTTTCGCTGGACCTAAAATACCTTTAGAAGACCAAGTTTGAGCTAGTTGAAGAACTGTTAGAGGAGGAATCCACCACCGCGTACCTGGGAGGATTAAGGACCATACTTTGCGAGAGAAATGACAGGTCAGAAGAAGGTGTTCAGTTGATTCACATTCAACAAGGCAAAGAGGACATCTGCTTGCAAGCTTGAAGTTCCGATGCTGAAGAGAGTCTTGGGTGGCAATCTTATTATGAGCTGCTGTCCAATAGAAGAAACATATTTTTGGTGGGATATGTGGATTCCAAATGGCCTTATATGGGAAATTAGGAACTGAAACATCTTGAGCATTCTCCACCAAGGATTTATAGGTGGACTTTACAGTGAAAGAACCTGTTGTTGATGGAGTCCAAACTCTTGAGTCAGGTTGACTGGAAAGAGGTGGTGGAGAATCACCTATGGATACAAGCATGGCAGCTAATTGGTTTACTTCAGATTCCTTCAGAATTCTCTTGAAGTGGAAAGACCAACTGGTACCATCCAATGAAATGTGCTCATGAATAGAGCCTTGTTTGAGACCAGCAATTTTGAAGAGTGTTGGATACATGTCCCGTAGACATGCATCAGAATTCCAATTGTCTAGCCAGAATGAGATGGTTAAACCGTTGCCAATTGAGATACTGGAGAGAGAGGTTACCTGCTGGAATTGAGTTGTGACATGCTTCCATATCGAGCATCCATAAGAAGAAGAAGGAATTTGAGGGGTCCATATGGATTGCGGCCCTCCATATTTGTCTCGAATGATTCTGTGCCACAAAGAATGAGTTTCTTCTCCAAATCTCCAACCCCATTTAGCTATGAGAGCTTGATTCATCATTCGAAGGTTCTTTATGCCTAACCCACCTATTTTGAGGGGTTTGCAGAGATCCTCCCACTTGATCAAATGTAAACTTTTAGTTTCACCACTGTCCCATATGAAGTTCCTCATGATCTTCTCTAATGTCTTTATAACTGAAACGGCAATAAACACGACAATATTGATTAACACTGCTTTCACTAATGTGACTCCACCGGCTCTTGTAAGAAAGACTTTTTTCCAAGACGCAAGCCTCGATTCGAATTTTTCCACGATTGGATCCCAAAGAGATATGGCTTTCGATTGTGCTCCAAGTGGCATACCAAGGTATAAGAAAGGAAGTGATTCAGTTACACATCCAAGCCTATTTGCCCAAAGAGATTGTATTGATTTCGAAACGTCTTCTCTCTTCGGTTCATCCTATACAAGACTACGTACTAAATCCGCAGATCAATATAAATAATTCACAGATTAGTTAGTTGTTCTTTTCCTCCCCCTGGTTTTAGGTTTGTTCATTTTTTTTGGCTTGGTTCTATTGACTGTGATCTTATAAATTCACAATTTATATTTTATACCGAGTCAGAAGTCATATATCTCTTGTTAGTCTCAGTCCATTTCGATTAAAAGGAGACGTATACAACCAACCAAGTTATCTCTCCTACTTTAAGGGATTTTTTGTTGGAAAATTTTGTTAAAAAGATGGAAAAACTGTACTTTGAATCTTCGATCATATTTTATATACCAATTCGAAAGTAGCACATATGGGAGGAATTTTTGCGAAGTCCTCAAACATGAACGGGAGCAAGATGGGAACGATGGACGACAAGGAAAGCATGAATGAAAAGCAGCTATTATTAATGCCGCATCTTCCGGAAGAAATTATCATCGAAATCCATTCGAGGTTATCTCCTAGATATCTCTTAAAATTCAGGTGTGTATCAAAACCATGGAGTGTCCTATTTAATAACCCTAAACTTGTTGACATGATAAAAAATCACTTCATCATCATGGTTAGAAGTGGCAACGATATGTACTCTATAGATAACGAATCATTATCACAATCATCATCATTACTTGATGATATTGACAGCCGGATTGAGAAGATTCATTGCCCAGTCGTTGATAATTACTTCGGGATTAATTTTGTGGCTTGTTGTAATGGCTTATTCTGCATACGCACTGCTAAATGCCATGATTTTAGTTTATGGAACCCATCTAATGGGGACTACAAACGAATACCAAGTCCACCTGATCAATTTCAAGTTGTTAAGTCTTTACGTAGCCTCTCAACATTGATAGGATGTGGGCTTGGTTATGACTCCAGGAGTGATGATTACAAGTTTGTATGTATCATAAGCAATTTAACCTTAAACCAATCTGAAGCTACAATATATTCGCTTAGATCGAATTTATGGAAACCAATCCAACATATCTCTTATATACTATCTCGGCAACCACACAAGTATGGAGTGTTTTGTAATGGAGCTCTTCATTGGCAGTCATCCTCTTCTCCCAAAGCCTTAATTGCTCTTGGATTTGATGATAACTTCCTTGAGGAGAAATGTTCTCCTTGGAAAGAATATATATAAAACCTTAACAATATCTTTTGTGTTTACAACCAAAGTAAATGAGAATAATCTTCTAACGGTAAATGAAAATAATCTCATAACAGTAAATAAGGTAACTTGATAATATAAACTCTATTACACCCCCTTAGTCTGAGCGGGAGAGGAACAAACGCTGAGACTAGAACGAAATCGAACAAATAATTGTCGAGGAAGTCCCTTGGTGAAGATGTCGACATCTTTGGTTCTCGGAGGGACGTGTAAGACTTGAATGGCACCAATACTGAACTCGTTCACGAACAAAATGTATATCAATCTCCACATGTTTGGTACGTTGATGTTGCACGGGATCTCCAGGACATATATATCGCATTTACATTGTCTGATGAGACAATAGTAGCACGGCGTAGAGGTAGATGGAGCTCTAGAAGAAGGTTGCGAAGCCATGTTGTTTCGGAGCTGCATTTGCTACTCCCCCGTATTCGGCTTGACCTTTGGATCGAGAGGCTGTTGCTTGACGCTTGGAGGACCAGAAATGAGATTGTCACCAAGAAAGACACAAAAACCGGATGTCGATCGTCGAGAATCGGGACGACCCGCTTGATCGGCATCGAGTATGCTATTATTAAGAGAGATAGAGGAGACCGAGAGAAACAATCCGTGGTTGATGGTGCCACGAAGATAGCGAAGGATTCGCTTGAGGGCATGCGGGTGAGGCTCACGGGGTCATGCATAAAAATACATATCTGCTGAACCGCGTATGCAATATCCAAGCCGAGTAAAGGTGAGGTCTTGAAGAGCACTGCTGAGGCTTCACGTATAGAGTGGGATCCGAAAGTCTTTGGACCGGAGGTTGCACTAAGCTTCGAATCGGTGTCATTTGGAGTAGCTGGATTGGATTACATTTTGTCATGGAGGCACGAGCGATGATATCTGTGCATATAATGATTGAGACAAAAATAATCCACGAGGATAAACAAGTGTGATGATACCCGAGAAAATGATGTAGTGGGCCAAGGTCGGACATAGCAAACTCTCTCTTCATCAAATCAATGAAGCGCGGCACGGAGAGCATCGGTAGAGGCGAGTCAAAATAATGTCATCAACATATAAAAGTAAGTATGCCGTTTCGAGATCCCGATTGATAAACAAAGAGTGAGGATCACATACACTACCCGGAAACCACAACCGGTGATAAACTTGGCAAACCTACGAAACCACGCCCAGGAGCACGCTTGAGGCCATATAGAGATCTACGTAATCTACATACGTAATCAGGGTGAGCATGGTCAACAAATCCTGGAGGATGATGCATATAGACTGTCTCGGTTAGATCACCATGAAGAAAAGCGTTCTTGACATCTAGTTGATGTATGGGCCAAGATCGTGATGTAGCAATAGTGAGAACAGTACGAATAGTAGCAGGTTTAACAACCGGACTAAACGTTTCAAAACAATCAACTCCAACTTGTTGAGATTTGCCATTAGCAACAAGACGAGCCTTGTGTCGTTGTAGGGATCCATCAGCATTATATTTATGACGAAACAACCACATGGAACGAATAACATGAGCATCACGTGGTCGTGGTACAAGTTCCCAAGTATTAGTTTTCATCATGGCATTGTACTCATCTTTCATGGCAGCATTCAGTTTATGTCCCTAAGAGCATACAAGTGAGAACGGGGAAGAGGAGAGATATGGCGTAAGGCTTGGACATGAAGGTTAAGACGATTGACTGGGCGGAATATGCCACGAGAGGCACGAGTGATAGGGCGGGAAGGAGCTGCGGTTATGGGAGGAGGCTGTGGGCTGTGGGTGACACGGTGGTAGGAGAAATAGAGGCGGGGGACAGTAGAGGAGGTGGGAGCGGTAGGTGCAGGTGATGTTGTAGAGTTGGGAGTGGAGACAAGTAGTGGGTAAGGAAGACGTTGTGGGGACTATATTAGGAATGGAAGGTTACGTAGTGTGTACGGAAGAAGTTGTGGGGACTATAGTGGGGGCGGGAGGTGTAGGTGATGTTGAAGTGGTAGGAAGGTGAGCAGGCGTGGAAGTGGTTGACTGATGCATAGAGGAAGTTGGAGGACGTGGAGTAGGTGATTGGACAGATGTGGGAGGCTGGACGGACGGATGTGGAAGTTCCCCGAGAGTTACGAGTTGGTGTGTTAGAAGAGTGGGAACGGCGGTGGGGAGGAGTGTACGATCCCGGGGAGGGGAAGTGCGGACGACATCGGGGAAGGATAAGAGACATTATATAAAGGATGAGTGAGATAAGAGGAGACTCAACGTTAGGAGGAATATTTGGATGGAGATTTGTGAAGGGAAAGACATTTTCATCAAAAAGTTACGTGACGAGAGATAATGATTTTGTTTGTGGAAAAATCAAGGCAGCGGTATCCACGGTGGGTGGGAGGAAAGCCAAGAAAGACACATTTAGTGGAGCGGGGGGCAAGTTTGTGAGGAGTTGTATAGGAGAGATTTGGATAGCATAGACAACCAAACGTACGAAGATGGTCATATGTTGGTTGGCGTTGATAGAGAATAGACACGGGAGAGGAAAATTGTAAGACTTTTGTGGGAAGAATATTATGAAGATAAACAGCCATAAGGAGAGAATAGACCCAAAATTTTGGTGGAACGGAAGCGTGGGACATAAGAGTGCGGGTGATATCATTGACACGGCGAATCATGCGTTCGGCCTTGCCATTTTGAGAGGAAGTTTGGGGCAAGATAACCGAAAAACTAGACCATTAGTACGAGCAAAATTGTGAAAAGAAGAGTTGTCAAATTCACGTCCCATGTCGCATTGAAAACTTTTTATTTGACGCTCAAATTGGGTTTGAACAAGAGAACGAAATTCCAAAAACTTGTCATAGACTTGGGATTTAAATTTTAAAGGATAAACCCAAAGATAGTTGGTGAAATCATCCAGTAAGATAAGATAATAACGAAAACCGGTATCAACATGTAATGGAGAGGTCCATAAATCACTGTGAATGATATCAAATGGAGCAAAAGTATTGGAATTTGATTCAAAAAAAGGTAATCGAACATGTTTACTAACTTGACATGAATGACAAAGTTTAGAATGTTGATTCTTATTACAATGAATAGAATTATTGGTACGAAGAACATCTAAAACAGCCTTGCCCTTAGGGGTGACCAAGGCGGCTATGCCAAATATCGGCGAAAAGACAGCAAGAGAAATGGGGAAGACTGGGGACGATTTTTGTGGTGGCATGGCAGAGTTGGTAATAGGGTAAAGATCCCAGGAACTATTGCAATAGAAGGATAATCCTCCTCGAAGTCGGATCTTTCTGAGAAAAACCCAGACGGATCAAACTCACGGACACACGATTATCGGTGGTGAACTTACGACGAGAAACTAAGTTCTTGATAATATCGGGAACAACAAGAGTATTTTTGAGTTGAAGGGTGCGAGAAGGGAGATTTATGAGCTTGGTACCACTAGCACTAAGCTCGGAATGCTATTGCCATTGCCAACTAAGATAGACCTTATAGTACTAGAGTTGGAAACGTTATGTAAAGTACTGAATCAGCGGTGAGATGCGAGGTAGCACCGGTATCCATGTAGAAAGCATCATCGGGTTCTGTAGATGCATAGAACTATATGCCTCGGCAATGTACGTGAGCTTGATTGTTCCGTCGCAATTGATTTTAATGGTTTAGAGAAAATAGGATCGTAGGAGGGCTGATACCATCTTGGATTCGATGATAACTTCCTTGAGAGAAATGTTCTCCTTGGAAAGAATATATATAAAACCTTAACAATATCTTTTGTGTTTACAACCAAAGTAAATGAGAATAATCTTCTAACGGTAAATGAAAATAATCTCCTAACGGTAAATAAGGTAACTTGATAATATAAACTCTATTAATTGCTTTAGATATGACAGATGAGCTTATCAGAGGAATCTCACCACCAGAAAATCCGAATTTCGAGAATATCGGTGACACTGCATGTATCGATGCGTTGGATGGGTGTCTTGGCATGCTTTATTGCAATGTAAACATTGGTTTTGAAGTATGGTTGATGAAGGACTATGGAAAGAAAGAGTCATGGACTAAAGTTTACAGCATTCCGAAACTGGCAATATCACTTGAAATGGGAAGGTTTGGGGTCTTGAGAAGGATCAAGTGTTTAAAAACTGGAGAGATTCTATTAGAGGTTTATCACCACAGCATGAATGGGGGTACTAGAGAGGCTTTGGTTCTATACGATCCAAAGAATGAAACGTCAAAGTTTTTGAAGCACGATAAGGATAAAAAGTCTTCAAGTTCATTATCATTCCATAGTTATGTTAAGAGCTCGGTTTCAGTTTCCACGCGGCACTAATGCCGGCTCTTTATACAACGGATTAAGTTTTTCCAGATCACCAGCTTAACATTAATCAAATGGCAATACAATTAGCAACAACCCGATCAAACCTATGGTTACTTTTTATGTGGGTGGAAGCTGAAACCACAATAATCGACAAAATCTAGTTTTTTACGTGAGTATCTCTTGAATTCCAACTCCATCTCTAGGTTGTAAAACATTGACTTGTTCGTGTGATGTTTTCGAAGAATTGATGTACGACTTTGGGAAAATGGAAAGGGCTTTAGACTGATTTTTATTATTGATCTTCGTCTTCCATGTTTTGTTGATAAGATATTTCATGTGCTTTCGTCCTAAGTACTTACCAGAATGCTTTCGAAACGTCTTCTCTCTTCGGTTCATCCTATACAAGATTACATACAAAATCGGCAGATCGATATAAATAATTCACAGATTAGTTAGTTGTTCTTTTTTACCCCCTTGTTCTAGGTTTGTTCATTTTTTTTTTGTTGCAACAACCCTATCAAACCTATGGTTACTTTTTATGTGGTGGAAGCTGAATGGTATCTCTGGAGATACTAGTTTTTTACGTGGGTATCTCTGGAGTTCCCAATTCCATCTCTAGATTGTAAAACATTGACTTGTTTGTGTGATGTTTTTCATAGCATTGATGTACGACTTCGAGAAAATGGAAAGAGCTTTTACACTGATTTTATTGGTCTTCTCCTTCCTTGTCTCGCTGACAAGATATTTGATGTGCTTTCGTGCTATGTACTTTGAAACACCAGAATGCTTTTGTAACATTGTGTTGTGTTGACTTGAAACTGTTGAGATTATTAGTCCCACATTGTATGGGTTATCTAAGATCCTGCGGTTTATAATTCCTTAGGGCCACTCCACTCATTGCCAATTGGTTTTGAGTTGGATGCCCATATTCTAACAAGAAACACTTGATCTCTCGGATTGCTCCATGAACCTTACTACGATCTAGGATAAGAAGAAGAGAAAGAGAACCACACAGATGCAAGCCATAAATCAAAGCAACAAGAGTAAAGTACTCACGGATTTAACGTGGTTCAACAATTAATATACACAATGTGTGTAATATTGTCTACATCCACCAAACGGTTACGACCTCTTTATTCATTATAGAATCACCACTAGAGTCAACCCATCGACTCACCAACACAAGAACTCTCACAAGCACCCTATAAGATCCAAAGTAGCGTCTTCACCCATACGAGATAACGTTTACCACATTATCTACCACAACAAGATGATCTTCTCTGCACACCCTGATATAGATTACCATGGACGCCTTTAGCTCAACACCAATAATCTAATCCAGCACCACCAAGATGATCTTCTCTTCAACAAGATGTCTTACCAACATCTCCATATGAATACTCCATAACGACATATCTTCCAACATCGATAAGTATCCCATAATTAAGCACCATAATGGTGTACTCCTTCCACCATTAGGTCTCTCACATAACCACCTCAATAGGTGGGATGAATCCCCTCACATCTCTACGAGATTTACATTGAGGATTCCATAACCTTGCTATGATACCAATTTTTGGGACAATTGGATCGCTCTGATACCAATTGTTGGAATTCAGAGCTATCTACGTGCTAATCTTGCGGTTTATAATTCCTTAGGGCCACTCCACTCATTGCCAATTGGTTTTGAGTTGGATGCCCATATTCTAACATGGTATCAGAGCAGGCTATTTGTGTCGAGTCAATTGACCGCACCTTTACTCCGCGTCACCCGATTTGTTGATGTCCACGTGTTAGACCCAACGAGGCTACACGTGAGGGGGCGTGTTGAGATTATTAGTCCCACATTGTATGGGTTATCTAAGATCCTGCGGTTTATAATTCCTTAGGGCCACTCCACTCATTGCCAATTGATTTTGAGTTGGATGCCCATATTCTAACAGAAACGTCTTCTCTCTTCAGTTCATCCTATACAAGATTATACATATAAAGTCATTTGCAATCGCAAGACATTAGTTAGAGGTGTAAAAGTATGTGCCATGCCGGCACATTTATATCACAGCAAAACATGCACGTTGTAAAAGAATTGCATGCATGAAGAGAAAGAATTCGGGAGACCTTGTCTAATACGCGTGGAACATATCACAATGAGGTGCCCAAAAAGAGAATTGCAAGGAGAGAAAAGAATTGATTCAACAAAAAGGATTTAATTAGATCGGTAAGTAAGCGCAAAAGAAAAAAAGTATTATACGGCCAATTCCATTTATGCTTTGATGGGAGAGTGGTCGTTTCACTTTGCAGGCCTATTTCCTTCTTCCCAAGGGGCGAAGTAACCGATGTTACTAGCGTATAACCAAGTGTTTTGATGTTGTTCACTACTGGGTCGGAGTCGGAAGAGGTGGCAAGTTCCACCTTTGCAAACACTTTTATCGATAAAAAATTAATTGATAAATAATATTATTCTTTCTTGATAAGAAAAAGATTATACTTTCTTGTTTAGGCATTTCTACACACTTAAGCTAAACATAAAATGATTATCGATAGGCACGAAAGGAAATACATATTCGATTGATATGAACTGAAGTTGGTTGATTTAGACATTTTAAGTACTCCCTCCGCCTTTAAAAGATAGGCAAACCCGTCTATCTTTTAAAGTTTTTAAGATTCAATTACACACAAACCTACCTATTTTTAGAGACGGAAGGAGTAGTTTTTAAGCAGTTTTTTTAGATTCAATTATTCTCCCCCTTGATCTTTTCTTTTCCCATATCCAATTTTTTCCTCCTATTAACAAAGACTCTCTTTTTCTCTTTACTCTTTACTCCCGCATAGAATAATAGGGGGCTAGGTAATTAACAAAAGGGATATTTTGACTTTGGGTCCCAACTTTGTGACCAGTGTTGCATTTGGGTCTTAGAAAATTACAAATTAGAGTTTGGATCCCAGGACCACAGTTGACCGTCTTGATAGTTAGAAAAATAATTTTATATATAAATTAATTTACATTACTTAACGTCGTTGATTATTCGGTTATAAATCCACTGAATCACATGTGAAGGGTGAGAACATAGAATCCAACGGTCCGACTTCTTTTTCTGGTTCTAGAAAACTTACTCCTTCAATTCCATTAATGGAGGTTGAAAACGAATTACTCAGAACTTAGAGCATCTCCAACGGAATATCGTCTCTAAAAATATTGAAGCCACCTAGGATTTTAGAAACTCTAAACACAAAAAACCTCTCCAATGGTCGTTGGATATTAAAATTTTAATCGACGGAAGTTTGAGTTTGGAAGAGAGTATGGGTTTTTAGAGACTCTCATCCATACCCACGTCATCACTATTTGTTTTTATTTTATTTATTTTGTTAGATTTTGTGGATTAACTTTCTACAAATAAGTGACAAGTGTTTCAAAATAGGTATGGATACAACTACCACTGGAGATGCTTATCAAAACCAAAAAAATTATTTGATTCTATGTTGTTAAATACTTCTTTTCTAGGTCTCCACATGGGATAAATATCCATACACCATTAAAGATGCTCTCAGATGGCAAAACAGTTCCCTTTTTAGGGTTGTATAAAATTCCTAAAAAGTAGCCATTTTTTTCTTTCTACTAGTAAAGACACGTGTATGATGCACATGTTTGAATGTATACTCATCCAATTATACTAAATTTGAAAACCATGAATTTTTTTTCTAAAACAACAATTTACTATTCTTATTTGTACTTATCAAGTAGATAATTGAAAGAGCTTTCCGAATATATAAATTTTTGAAAAATCCGGTGTATATTTTGAAAGATATTAAGTATTTAAAATTTTTGATCTATTTTTAAAACAATGATATTTATGTAAATATATAAAAAAATGGGGACAACGAAGTAATTTAGGCGGATTCCTAGCAAAATAAATTTTTTTCTTTATATTAGTAAGATTTTGTTGTAGTTGTATAAATAGCATTTTTTTTCTTTCTTTCTTGTTGAATTAGTTGGAGCCTAAAGACTAAAATAAATTTTTTATATATTTACTTCAATTTTTTATAGTTGGAGTTAGACAACAAATTTTACTTGGCATTTTTAGGGGCGACCCCAAAAGAATTAGGGGCGACACAAAATGACAAAAAAGGCCACCCAAACCTAAAACAAAACCACCCCTTATCTCAAATTTTTCGAAATGGCAAATATGCCTCCATAATCCTTAGTTAAGTCTACAATCGGGAGAAATTTGTTATATAGAGGAGATTTCATTTTCATATGATTGAGAATTTCCACAATCGGTAGTTTCATGATGTTTATTGCCTCCCGATTATGGTAGTAGCCCTAAATGAGAAATTTTCAAAAACCAATAGGAATTTTAGATTGAGAATTTCCGCAATCGGTAGTTTCATAATGTTTATTGCCTCACGATTATGGTAATAGCCCCAAATTCGAAATTATCAAAAACCAATAGGAATTTTAGATTTCTCTATTTCCACAATCGGTAGTTTTATGATGTTTATTGCCTACCGAATGTACAATCGGTAGTTTCATAATGTTTATTGCCTCCCGATTATGATAATAGCTCCAAATTCGAAATTTTCAAACACCAATAGGAATTTTAGATTTCACTATTTCCACAATCGGTAGTTTCATGATGTTTATTGCCTACCGATTGTACAATCGGTAGTTTTATAATGTTTATTGCCACCCGATTATGGCCGTAGCCCCAAATTCGAAATTTTTAAAAACCAATAGGAATTTTAGATTTCCCTATTTCCACAATCGGTAGTTTCATGATGTTTATTGCCTACCGATTGTACAATAGGTAGTTTCATAATGTTTATTGCCTCCCGATTATGATAATAGCCCCAAATTCGAAATTTTCAAAAACCAATAGGAATTTTAGATTTCGCTATTTCCACAATCGGTAGTTTCACGATGTTTATTGCCTACCGATTGTACAATCGGTAGTTTCATAATGTTTATTGCCACTCGATTATGGTCGTAGCCCCAAATTCGAAATTTTTAAAAACCAATAGGAATTTTAAATTTCCCTATTTCCACAATCGGTAGTTTCATGATGTTTATTGCATACCGATTGTACAATAGGTAGTTTCATTATGTTTATTGCCTCCCGATTATGGTCGTAGCCCCAAATTCGAAATTTTCAAAAACCAAAGCTAGGAAGAAAAGAACATAATCACAATCGGTAGATAATTTTTTTTCTAAACTACCGATTATGAAGGGACATATAAGTATTTTCAACCTATTTTGTCATTTTGTGTCGCCCCTAATTCTTTCGTGGTCGCCTCTAAAAATGCCAGGAAATCTTACTTCAATTTTGAATTGTACAAACTTTTTCTACATAGAGAGGAACAATGAAAGTGCATTTGTCGTAGCCATCATGGAACAGTAATAAGCAAAAATAAAAATCCGTCATTGTTTGATTCATCCGTCATTGTTTTGACTCCTAAACATTTAGGAGTAATGAGTTTCATGCATGCTAAGTAATAAGCAAAAATAAAAATCTGTCAAGTGTCTCAAAGATGTGTTCCATACTTCCATAGTCCCATGGGGAAATTTCGTTCCATCTAGTAAAAGGGTGCTAAGAGGGTGGTTTACATTACAATATTAGATTAGATGGTCCTGAAGACAATAGTGTCACCCAAACCTCTAGCATGAATACACAATATAAACATGTGAGCCACTCTACTCACTAGTCACTACATCCGTATTGAGTTGGATTGCCCACGTGTATCTATAAGCCCACATAGTAAGAAAACAGGAAACTGGGGAACTTATTGCATCTTAGGCTTATTTCTAGAGTCGTATAAAAATGGAAATTGTAATATCGCGGTATTCGATCGTGGTTGGCCGAATGGAATATTGTTTATCCTTTCTTAATGCCGAGGTCTGATGGGTTCACTTAACTGAATTGTGGGAAAAATATTTCAGTTAAATGTGTTCGGACGGGAGTAGTCACAGGATGGGTAACCTCTCGGGAAGCTGTTGCTGGATGACCGCAAAGGAAGGGTGACCTCTTGGGAAGCTGTTGCTGGATGGCCGTAGTAGTGCCGCTAAATTCCCACACTACTGGATGACCGCAGTGGGTAAGTGGGAACTGGATAACTGCACTGGGTAAGTGGGAACAATATCAGTGTTAGTTTGGATACAACTATGGATGGGTCGATTGTGCTCGGGTGGGAGAATATGTTGGGATGTTATGCCAGATATTGATCGCATAAGAGGCAAGGAACGTCTACATTATCCCGAGGTCTTTTCAGCACAATTGGATCCAGAGATGGCAGAAAACTCTGCAGTTAAGCATGCTCGGGCGGGATCAATCCTTGGATAGGTGACATCGCGGAAAGTTGTTGCTGGATGACCGCAGCGACGCCCGTTAAAAATTTGCACTGTCGAATAACAGCAGTGCCTAAGTGGGAACGGTGACCTCGCGGAAAGTTATTGTTGGATGACCGTAGCAGACACCCGTAAAAAATTCCACATTGTCGAATAACTGCAGTGGCTAAGTGGGGACAATATCAATAGAAGGATTACAAAAATAATATATGTTGAAGCCGTTCTGTAACTGAGACTGTAAGTCTGTGCTATGTAACAGTGAGGTGAGGACAAATTATACATGGGTGGACGATACTATTTAATTGGGCCGACCGAGCGAAGAGTCGGAGGACCTTTATATGGCCATTTTTTTGTTAAATATAAGTGAACAATTGACACAAAAAGATGGGAAATGGTTAGGGCTGAAAAACCAAAAATGTCACTCTCTTTTAGTCCAATTACTATATTTCTTTGTGTATCCTATCTTTTCAGGGGTATAATTGGAAAACAAACTTTAATATAACATATCTAAAAATCCCCTCCTTGGAATTTTACAAAATTTATCTCGTTGGAAAGGTTATAAAAAACTCTACGCAACAAGTATAAACAACAATATAAAATTTAGAGTTTTACGAAAAATTGCAGGTATTTATCATTTTAGGCACAATTTTAGAAAATTAAATGTATTTCTATTATGCAAACCACCACAAAAGATACATAATACTTTATGTAGCAAAATTTTGGTTTATGCGTCAACTAATTTTCCGTTGCAACTAATAAAACAATGTACTCCCTCCGTTTAAAAAAAAATGATACTTTAATTTTTAGGCACAATTCTCGAAAATTGAATGCAAAGCCATTATGCAAACCACCACAAAGGGTGCATAAAACATCATGCGACCATATTTTGTTTTATGGATCGACTAATTTTCCGTTTATGAAAAAGTGATACTTTCGCCCAGTTTGGAAAAAGTATCACTTTTTCCGAAACAGGGTGAAAGTATCACCTTTTCTTAAACGGGACGAAAGTAGTCGCAGACGAACCCCATGTTCAGATTCTTTTTCGGTCGGCCCTCCCACCGTGACAACGGTTATACTAGTAGGTAGAAACGCCCTCATATTTGACGTGGGTGGACAATATCATTTGTATTTAATAAGAAGAAATGGTTAGAATTAGAACCATCTATTGATTCCCATGTCAGGTTCTTTTAGGTTTGTTTTGTGGCGGTGTTTCATTATTTTTTTTTATTTTTTTATTTTTTTGATAGTTAGGCATATTTCTTTGCACATGGTTAAAATAACCTGTTTGGCATATCTAGTGGCATGGCAAACGAGTTTTGTCACTATGAGAAAACCATTGAGCGATGGAATTTTCAGCGGACGAAATTCGTTAAAGTGATAGCGATAATGTGAGTATCTCTGGCATCATAGGTATCATCACTCGATTTTCGTTATATCGCTCGTTGACACTATATCGCTCAACGTTTATTTATAACGGCTATTTCCCCCCTTTTTTTCCTATATATACGCCCATGTACTTCTTCAAATCGCTCACACCTACTTTTACATATATTTTACTAATTTCTGTATTTGTGTCCACAATTTTAAATTTCATAATCATCAATGGAGAGCTCCAATGAAGAGAGGAATGTTCTTATGAATCGGTTTAGATTACAGCAACAAATGCATCAGAGGAGGTTGCAAGAACTTGACGATGAGGAAGCTGAAGATAATAAACTAATCGACACTCTGATGCTTGTACAATCATGTCAAATACCTAGAGTTCCAGAGCCAAAAGAAGTATTCTCAAGAAGATGTACGTATCGAGGAAGGGAAATTTACCACCAAAAGCTGATGCACGATTATTTTCTTCCCAGTTGTGTGTACTCTGATAAAATTTTGAAGATCTATTATGCATGCCTCGGCATATGGTGAAAAAGATTATTGAAGAGCTTTGTCAAGTACAACCTCAATTTAATTATCAGTTTGATGCACAGAATATTAGAGGACGTAGTCCTGAACAAAAAGTTACTTCGGCTTTGAGGATCTAGCTTATGGAAAACCAGCGGATGCGAATGATAAGTACCTTCGTATGGGTAAGACAACTTCATTCACTTACCTTTTATTATTATGTGAATTAATGATTAAGCATTTTGGTCCAACATATTTACGAAAACCAACCAAGGAAGATGTTAGACAAATATTGATGGATAATGGGGAAACAGGATTCCCAAGAATGCTAGGTAGTCTTGATTAATTTTATGTATTGGGTATGGAAAGGATGCCCTGTTTATTTGGCTAGTAAATATAAGGGTCATATATGAAACCAACCGTTATCCTTGAAGTTACTGCTTCTTATGATTGTTGGATATCATGCTTTTTTTGGTCTTCCGGATTCACAAATGACATTAATATTTTTCATAAGTCGCCTTTGTTTGAAAATCTGAAGTAAGGAATTTGTCCCCAAGTCCGTTTCATGATCAACGGCCATCAGTAAACTCATGGGTATTATCTTGAGGATGGTAAGTACCCAAAATGGTCAACCTTGGTTCAATGTTAACGACAGTCCCATGTCGATGCATTGGGTCATTCATACCGACATTTTAACGAAGGAAAAATGGCGGTCAGGAAGGATGTGGAATGAGCTTTTAGAATTTTAAAGAGGAAGTTCGCTATCATTTTTGGGCCATATCGTAGGTTGAGTCCTCGTGAAATAAACAAGGATATGCTCACTTGCATTATTCTACATAACATGGTACTTCAGGAAATCCGTCACGATATAGGAGCATACTAATTATGAAGATATAGATCCGAGGCCTGAGATTCAGCCACAAAAAGGCGTGCCTGCAAGAAATTATGCTCAAATGACTAACTACATTTAGAAACAAAATTTGTATAACAGTGTAAGAGAAAATATGAGAGTGAATCTTTGGACAGGGTATGAAAGAGCGGGTGGGCGTAATTATTAAGTGATGTATTTTAGTTTAAACTGTTGATTTGTTTGTAGTTTGTTTTATTCAATATTAAATTAATGAGTGAAACATATTTAAGTACACTACAACAACATTTCAAATTAATCAACTTTTCATTTCAAACTAATATTAAGTAGAATGCAACAACATTTCAAATTAAAATGCAACACTTTAAATTAAAACTTAAATTAATACATTGATTATCTAGAGGTTCTACTACATCGAACTCATCATCATCATCATCACCACCAGGTTGGTTGTTATTAAATCCATCTTTTTGTTCAATCTGTGCTTAAATCCTGTCAATGATTTTTCACGGATGTTTTTCTTGGGGGTTCATAATTGAAGTGTCACCTTGAACAATGTTATGCTTGTCATAGTCATTCACAAATTTTTCTTGAGAAAGGCGACTTTTTTTACTCTCTCTGTTTTGAAATTTCCTATCAACCGCTCTTTGCTTCTCGAAGGTCTTCTGATATTCCATAAACTCTGTCATGTTAAATCCATCGGAGCTTCCACCTTCTTGAGCTAATTTTATAGTAAGTGTTGCTCTGTTTCTTCCTATAAGTTTTTTATTACAATCACCATTATTGAGAACTAAGTTGACATTTGATTTTCATGGGGTATCTGGTGAAGAATTCGATGAACCTGCTGAAAGTGGTGATGAATTGTATGGTGACCTTTCAGGTACTTGTTGATTAGCTTCCAACACTTCTGGATTATATTTTGTCAACACCTTCAAAATATGATAACAATTTTCGAAAGAAATTTTTTTGCCATTTTTTCGCTACCATGTTGTATGAATCACAATATCGATGAAACATATATAAGAGGCGACTTCCCTATTGATTAAAATAAAGCGTTCTGAAAACCATTTTGCATCACGACTACTGATGTTCATGGTTTGTTCTTCATATTTATTAAATATGTTATCCCACATGGTTTTACCATGTTGTTGTGCACCATCGATACAATCTTGGGTAAAAATAATTACGACAAATGCATTCATCTTCTGTAATTTTGTATTTTGCACTCCGGACTTTTTTCTTCTTACCTTTTCCTTGGCTTTGAGATTGTGAATCCACATTACAAGAAATTAAAAAGTGTAGAAAAGGTGTGATTGTTGTATACTGGAAGAAGATTGAAAAATTGAGAAATTTTGGTGTGAGTTAAAATGAGTTTAAAGTTAGCTATTTATAGAGGGGGGGAAATTGTAGTCGTTGGATGAAGAACTGACGAGCGATGATCAGCCCAACAAGCGACATCATGACTATCGCTGGTGATGGAATGACCAACAAGAGATATTATGACCATATAATGATGGACACTCTATCACTCGTTGGAGACTCTGTCGTGTATACCTAAGTGGTATTTCAGGCACTTAGGCAGATGTGTTTGGCACTTTGACATACCCATAGTGGGTGCCAAAGTGAAAAAATCAGCTCATTGACATGTGCATAGGAATAGGTCTTAAAACCTACAAAAATCTTTATCTGTGATATCGGGACCCACCGCGTGGCTTTTTAAATCTAAAGCTTGGTTAAGTGCCACTTCATAGAGTAAAATAGGGAAAGACGTTGGGTTATATGGCAGGGGTAATAGTGATGCGTATCGTAACAAAACGAACACTAGGGATGGCAGAGACGAGTGAGACTCACAATGACAGTGGTCAGGTCGAGGGAAAAGTGATAATAATATAAAATCTACACATCCCACCATTTCAAAAGTTAAAATCAACGAAACCTTAAAAGGTTCATCATAGAGAAAAATTCTGCAAACCCTCTCCCCACAACTAAATCCAGCATGCCTTCAACAAAGTATAATTTAGAAATGTCTAAAACATCACCAACTAGTAGTACTTATTCTCCATCGTCAACATTATCACCAATTAATACTTCATCTCATCCATCAAATGTTTCACTTAGTAAATGATACTACAACACCACTTAGTAATGATAGTGCATCTTTTCCTACTGCATCAGAAGCATCAGTTTCAATGAACCTAGCTTTTGTCTTCTATAAAAGAAGGTACAAATGTTTTATGAATAATTGAAACATAATAAGAGAAATTGAGTTAATTTTGATCTTTTTTTTGTCTTATCGAAAGAAAATTTTCCCAAAAGTAACATAGTATTAAATAAAGATGCAAATTTAATGATATTATCCCCAATTAAAAAATCTAGGTATATGTTAATATATAACCAGATATGTGTTATAAACAACAGTTTATCATGTAGATACCCACTTTAGTGGGACCCCATTACTTGGGCACCAAGTCTGTAAAGTCTATAAATAATGTCCCAAACCTTTGTAAACATGTACATGAATAATATTTCTCTCTCTTCTTCCTCTCTATTTTGTGTCTCTTGTTCTCTGTCTTCTATATTACAAGACGTTATCACGCACGTTGCTCCACCAAGTGATCATGGGAACAAACAAAATAACCAACTGATCATCGGAACAAAAAAAAAAGAAGATTAATTCATCTATATCTAATCTTTTCTTCCTGTTTGATTTCTTTTATTTCTATTGCTTCGATATATTAAATAGATTTTAACTAAACTTTTATTGGATTTATATAGGTCTAACACGAGATCATTATCTCAACATGAGTGTACAAGCAATGCTACTGGGTCTAATAAATCTACAGTGACAACAATCACTTTATGGAGGGTTCTTATGGAGTCTAGACGGTGATGCTATGGCCCATATGGTGCTACACCGTGTTTTGGATTGATATCGATTGGTCGGATGTAATATATTTCTAATAACGAGTTTTTTTTATTTTATTTTTACGCATAGTTTATGTTGATTTGATATTATTGCATATCACTATGTATGGGTGATCAAGTATCCATAATAAAAAAAAATTCTCTTAAAATCCATCGAAAGATGGTTTACAGTTTCTATATTCCATTAATGAAACTGTGATCACCAAGATTCGGTGTTGATTCATACTCGATCGCCTTTACAGTAATGAATCACCTGCATGGTAGAAAAACCTACGGCCAATTGAATTTGGTATCTTTATTCGTTGGATTTAGATCATGTGATTTTTATCTTTGGTTTCCATTTATTTACAAGAAACCATTTGTCGGACATAAGATGGAAAACGACTATATCCTTTAATTTGTCGATACAATTTTTTTTTTTTAATTGTACAAACCGATTAATGTTGGTTTTTCTCCAACAACTCTCTATAATGAGTTGTAAAAATTGGCATTCGAATTTTTTTAACCAATTTTGGTTATTGATTTCTATTTCTTTAAAGAAATCTTTGTCAACCAAAAAGTAGATTTTTCTCTACAAAGAATACGATAGTTTCTTTATTTTTCTTAAAAGAAATTGGAATTAGATTTCTCTATGGATCCTAAAAGGATGAGATTAGTTATCACGTATTCACAATTTCAAACATCAATGAGATGGAGAATTGCTGCATTCCTGAGGGATATTTAGTTCTCTTCCTTGTATTATTCTCCAAAATTTGAAGTTTATCCACTTGTAGTTGGAATTGGACACTAAAGATCAAGGGGTGCGCACCCAGCTTATTAGCCTATATAATTAGTCTTTAAATGACTTAATTGATCTTTCTATAAATTTCTTTTGCTAACATAAGTGTCCATAATTTTATTCTAATTTTTTTTTTGGAGAGTTCGCATATTATATATGCCTTTGTACCAATTAATTTTGGGTTCCAAATGTACTCCATGGTTGATGTTAGATATGTATATCTATTAAGAGGACATTTTTTTCTTATGTCGGAAGACATTTCCTAATGAGTATATGTCTCGAATTAATTGGATAATACTTTACGAAACTTGAAGTTTTCGTATATGAGATAAAAAGAAAATTTCCACTATCAGAATCTTGTGTTAATTAACTTAAAAGTTATATCAATTTCTCTCCCAGCATGCTCAAATCGAAAAAAGGCTGTCACTATCAATAGGTGTGAAATATCTCATTTTGCTTTTATATAAGCTTTTGCCTATTGAAAGGCAAATCCAATCACATATAACAAAAAGTAGCATTTTAGAATAAGCTATATATATTACTTTAATATAGTCTATCAAAACAAGATCCACATTCTCATAGTTCATATCTCCTCACTGGAAGATGGGGAGATTATAATGCCCGCGGGCGCTGGTACTAGTATTTCTGTAAATTTTTCAAGATATGCATATACTTGAGAATTGTGTGGGATCATAGTTAGTTAACATTGTCGAATATTAATTTACAATAGCTACTGAAATAATAAAATATGGTGGTTGTTAACCCCTCTACAGGGAAATATCGACATATGTGATTGGTTGGCATACAACCCAAGTTAGGTTGGATTAATTTCTTGATGCAATTTTGGATCCAAAGTTAACACCTTAAATATGCCAAGCCTATTAATTACAGGTTGGTGTAGTCATATTGCGTCTTTATACGAGAAATTTCTTCGTTGTAAAAACGATTTGAGGGTTCTATTTTTTCTCAGATCCTAGGATTGATTCAATAAATTTTTGTTGTCCATGTAGGATGCTTTTGGCGTGGTAGTCCTTGAAGGACTCGTATTGCATTTACACAAAAAATGTGGTTGGGAACATATTCAAATTTGTTATCCTTGTAGGATTCAAATTATATTTTGGCAGCCACCTGACTCGATTATATATGTCAGATTGAACAATCCTCTACGTGTTTTTATAATTAGATATAAAACTAAGAATATGGATTAATTAGTTGATGCTATCAACTTTATGGGTATCTTGACGAGTCCTTAAAAACACAAAATCCACTCTTTAGCTGCATAAATTCTATTTTTTTTTTCTTTCTTAAATCTGCAGTTAGAATTATGCTAGCTTAAAATCTTCTTTTATATAGGGTAGAGTTATTATTTTGGTGCTTGTCTTATATAAAACCCATGTAGTTGGGTTAGCATCCATATTTACGTCAAAAGTTGTAAACTATTCCATTCATTTCAGGTTTTGTCCCATGTGATTTTCCTGACAAGGTTTTAACGAGGCAACATCTAGTAGACGTTTAAATTTCTTTCAAGAATGTTGATATTTGTTCTCTTTTTCCTTCGTCCAAAATTTTTCCCATTGGGTTTTTACTGACAAGGTTTTAGTGAGACAATTTCATTCAACATGGTGGTCATCCAAGGGGGAATTGTATCAATTTCAGTTATTTGGTGGATTCCCACCATTAACTATGTCATTTTGTTAGACCAAATGAATATTACAAGCCCTTTAGGAATTTGGATAAATTCTGATCCATATATAAGGTATGATCATAAACTTTGCTCACCTTTGGTACTATAACTTCGTATTGGCACTTTGTTGAAGAAACTACATCAACTACTTGTGCTAATCATCTCCGAGCAGCTAGCTATCCAAGAAGCAAGTCCTCAATGTATTTAAAAAAGCATGAAGATTTGAGAACACTAACATTAGAAGACTAACACAAAAGAAGACTTCATCAACTGAAAAATTTCACTTGAAAGCATTGTTATCTCCAGCATTCAAGAAATTCTTTCATCGAAATTGGGAAGTGTCGACTCGAAGATTTGCAAGCCAAGATTTAAGTGAAGTACTTATCAGGGGGAGCATCATAGTAAAAGGTATTTTACTGGACTACCACGTTGTACTCTTTTTCCTTCGTCAAGGTTTTGTCCCATCGGGATTTCCTCGTCAAGGTTTTAACGAGGCAACAGATGCATGTCTAACTCTGTTATAAATTTTCTCATAATTGTACTCTTTTCCCTTCGATCAGGTTTTCTCCCTTTTGGATTTTCCTGACAAAGGTTTTAACGAGGCAATTACTTAGATACAGTTGTCATCTAAGGGGAGTGTTATAAACTACAGTTCATCATGTAGATGTGCACTTTAGTGGGACCCCATTACCTGTTCACCAAGTCTGTAAAGTCTATAATTAGCGTCCCAAACCTTTGTAAACATGTACATGAATAATATTTCTCTCTTGTCTTCCTCTATATTTTGTGTCTCTTGTTCTCTGTCTTCTATATTACAAGAATATGTTAATTATTCTGATTTGGATATATTAACATATATTCGTAATATATTTGTTAACCATCCTACATAGTTAACAAATATGTTCATATGTTATTAGGATATATTCAAATATATGTTAACATAATATTATTAGTAATAATATTTATGGTATCATAAGTCATAATAATGATGATACTATTCATTAATAGTATTAACTAATAGTAGAGTATACTATTAGTATCAATGTAGTAATTAAAAGGTTCATCATATAGAAAAATTCTGCAAACCCTCTCCCCAAAACTAAATCCAGCATCCCTTCAACAAAGTATAATGGAGAAATGTCAAAAACATCACCAACCAGTAGTACTTATTCTCCACCGTCGACATCATCACCAACTAATACTTCATCTCCTCCATCAAATATTTCACTTAGTAAATGGTACTACAACACCACTTAGTAATGATAGTGCATCTTTTCCTACTGCATCAGAAGCATCAGTTTCGATGAACCTAGCTTTTGTCTTCTATGAAAGAAGGTACAATTTTTTTTATGAATAATTGAAACATAATAAGATAAATTGAATTAATTTTGATCTATTTCGTGTCTTATCGAAAGAAAATTTTCCCAAAAGTAACATAGTATTAACTAAATGATGCAAGTTAATAATATTATTCCCAATTAAAAGATCTAGGTATATGTTAATATATAACCAGATATGTTAATTATTCTGATTTGGATATATTAACATATATTCTTAATATATTTGTTAACCATCCTACATAGTTAACAAATATGTTCATATGTTATTAGGATTTGTTCATATGTTAACATAATATTATTAGTAATAATATTTATGGTATCATGAGTCATAATAATCATGATACTATTCATTAATAGTATTAACTAATAGTAGAGTATATTATTAGTATTAATGTTATATGGATGGTATATTAGAGTATATGATAGCTAGTATGTGAGAGTACCAGGGATTCACCCATATCGTAACGACATGGGAAAGAATATGTGTTCAAATATATCCCTTGGTTCTTATATATGTCGTAGCTGTTTGCGGGAAATCTATCTAATATATTTGTGCTAACAGTAAGAAGATGAATTTAGGAGTTGATTACTTACAAACATGTTTGTAAGTCATACAACCCTTTAGGATAAACATAATTACAATAGTTGTTAGAGAAAATCATATGGGTAGTAAAGCACTACTTTTGTTCACTATTTCAAAACTAAGTAATACCCCTATTTCAGGAAGAGAAGAGAAGAGAGAAAAAAAAAAAAAAAAAGGAAAAAAAAAAACTAGAGGTCATGAGGTCATTCACCAAATTTGTAACAAAATTAAGAACATCCAAAATTACTTCAAAATCAATCTAATTAATCTTACAAAATCGTTTGCTTTAAACTTTACTTTTTTCTTTAGAAATACACCCCTTTAGGATAAACATAATTAGTTGTTAGTGAAAATTAAATCATATAAGTAGTAGAACACTATTTGAAAACGATGTAATACTAGAGGTCATCTACCAAATATTTGTTAGAGCAAATATATGGAATGAATGGGATAGTAAATTTGTTTCTGTAATAAATTTTATAGTCAAGTCTACTTTGATGATGTGGTGCTCTAACTTAGACATGCACCTTCAAGGTGGTCTAATTTATGGATTAAGTGGTCGTTTGAGGCCCTAATCGTAGTCGGAACACAAGCATAACAATTGCACGATAGTTCTACAAGCAGTAACATACGGGAAATTATATTGGAAAATCGCAAGATTTGACATCAGTTACATATTCGAGTTACAGTTCAATACCCAAAGTAAAGAGGTGAATACTTTACCTGTAGTCCAAAGGGGGTTCATTCAAGTCCCAAAGAAGACCTCTTCATCACTTGTAATCACTCACTGTGAATGTTAGAGAATGCCTCATGCCATCATTCTCTGGTACACGTTTTCCAACTGTTTCCATTATCCTCTACTTGCTCGCCATGAATCCTGCCAGAGCTCCTTGTGATCCTCCAAACTTTTGAAGCTCTGTCAATGAGATTAGCATATCAAAATTGCAGCGAGTTTGAGACTTGAATGCTTTGCATTGTGCCTTCTACAATGCTTTGCTGCTCTATCAGATAATATAAAACTTCTCTTAACATAATCTAATCTTGAGAAAGAAAAATTGTTCATGAGAAATTGACAGTTATTTAATATAGTTTGAGTAAACCAACATAGTTGGTTGTTATTATTATTCAAATAAGTGACTGCACTTTTTTTTTTGCATCCATCCACTCAACCAAAGAAGTCATATAAAACTTCTTATGTGTTTGTCTTCCATCCATATTATCCTTCTAATATGGAAATACATTTTGCTTTATATGTTGTTCTTCCTACTCCTTTGATGAGTTTGCATCTTTCAAAGGTCCCTGACATATAGTTAAAACAAGTGCATAACCTGCTTCATTATTATCTTTGTCATAACTTGCACCAAAGTGAAGTATACTACACATATGGGAAGGCCATCGTTGTTCGGGGCCTGAATAGGTGCAGGTAATATAACATGTTGAGTATTTGGAACAAGTGTACTACGATCTATGTCTGTTATCGGTTTCATGCATAGTTGGAAGTATTCATCAAAATGGGAGTTTTATTTTGTAAAATCCGAAAACAACTATCTCTCAAAATGCACCAAACCGTGACAAATATCAATTGCTTTAATGCTAAACTATTACTACTCTTCAACCAATGAACAAATCAGCTTCTTATATTTACGTCAGATGATTCCTCCTCCTGAAAATAAATAAAGAGACAAAATGGAAAGTTGTCCCAAACAGATTTCGCATAAGGGAAGAAAAGAAAAAGATGTTCAGCTGTTTCAGCAAAATTGGTATCACACAGGCAACACGAATCGGTTTGGGTTCTACATTGCATGAGTCGGCATTGGTAGGAAAATGTTTTCTATGCATTTCCATATAAAGAGTTCTATTTTGGGTAGTGTGGAAAGCTCCAAAAGCTCCGAATGTAAGTTGACTAGGATGGGGTTCTGCATAAATTAAAATCTCACCTGCTAGAGCCTTATAGGCTGTTCTCCCTTTGAGAAATCACCACTTTTAGTATGCATACCAATATGTCATTCAGTGAGATTCTGATCAAAAAATATTTTGTGCATTTTTAACTGTGAATAAGCTATTGATAAGTTATACATTCCATGTCCTAGTATTAACTACATTGAAATCAGCAACTAGCATCGGATTGGGATAAGTATGACAAAGAGGAAGAAAATCTCCCGATATCCATTGCCAATGAATGCATGAATGCTTAAACCATTCCGAACTTCCGGATTGATTTTGTTTAGTGATTTATAAACTCACTTATATACCCTTCCATAAAAGATGAATCTAATGGTTTCCTAGCATGCAACGGATAACAGTTTTGAAATATTTACATTTCAAAATTTGACCCACAACTCATTCGGTGAGTGGATGATAGCCGGGCTAGTCTGGCAAGCATAACTCTATTAAGATTCTTAAGTCTTTAAAGACCAAACCACCTTAACATTTATGAAAACAAACATTCATCCAATTTTTTATGTAAATTATTTTTGCCCCAACAAAAATCCCTCAGGGTAGTTTTCCCATTTTTGTATAATTGTGCTCATACAGTATAAAAGTATTCATGTGGTATATTAGAGAGGATTTCAAAACATGTTGCACCATTATGGATCTTCAGCTTGTCAAAAATTTTTTCCTTTTCATTTTTCAACTCTTTTATCAAAATGCTCAAGAAGATGACTAAATGACTCTTTTTTTATTTCTATTAATAAACAATGGAATGCCTAGATATTTTTCTTTAAGATCGATTTTCTTAACTACCAAAGCATTGATAAGCGAGACAACATGTTCTGGATGAAAGTTTTGCTAAAGAAACAACCTGATTTGTCAAGGTTAATGACTTGACTAAGATACTGCTAAAATCTTTGATCAAGCGCCATCAAGTTATCAACATGCTCATGGGAAGCTTTGACAAATATTATGCAATCATGTTGAAGAACAAGTGTTAACACTAGGGATCTCTTTATTGATCGTATCCACAGAATTAGTTTGTTGTTTTCGGCATGATGAGGATATCTAGTTAACTATTCCGTACATAAAATAAAGAGGGGGATAATCCCCTTGTCTTAAACCTCTAGTTGGTTTGAAGAGGAACATTGAGATCCATTAAGCATGATAAAAATGTTGGTGGTTCTAATATTGATAAATAAAGAGCGCACCAATCTTGCCAAAATCAAAGCATTTGAGAATATCAATCAAAAATTCAACTCTATCAAAGGCCTTAGACATATAAGTTTAAGGCCCATGACACGTTCTATCATTTTCTTTTTCCTTTCCTTTTCATAGTATGAACTATCTTTTGTGCTTTGACAACATTGTCAGAAATGTCTCTTAGCACTCTGCTTGACTTAGTAAGGAGAGATTAGTTTACTAAGTAAAGAGCTTCATCCCTTTACAAAGAAATTTGGAAAGTATCTTGTAACTAGTGTTATAAAGAAATCGGCCTAAATAGAGACGGAGAGAGGGTTGCTTACTTTAGGAATAAGCAATAGAAACTTATGATTCACGGATTTAAGTAATTGCTTAGACTCGAAAAAGTCAGATATTTTCCGGACATCTCCAGTTAAACCATTTCTAAATTGTGCTTTTGTTCAGTTTCCATTTCATTGGAGCTCCAGGCACTTGGAACCAAATCATTAGCAGATGATCTATACTATAGGCTATAGGCAAAGTCATAACATTGATACACCTCATGTTCACCTAAAAAGGCTACAGGTGAAATGAAATGGGTATCATACCAACATCGCATTAATGGTGGAGCACATTTCATTTCCATACTCAATCGAGGAAGGGGGAGTGTCACTTAAAAGAAATGGACTGGGCAAGAATTGAACCGGTATATGATTTCCAGCTTAAGTGACGGTTGAAGTCTCTGCAAGATGAATTGTCTTCTGGCGAATTGCAGCCAGATGTATAAGTTTGAGCTCTTATCAAAAGAAAATTAGTTGAAGTAGTTGCACAACACCAAAGAAAATATACTTTGAGCTCTTATCAAAACAAAATTCTCAGTAATAAAATATTAATGATAAGAAAGGAACATTAATAATAATTTTAGAAATAGTGAGAATCAAACCATTGAAGTTGATTCAAGCAGATTACTGATTGAGCCCAAAACTGACTGAACCTGAACATGGCCCAGTTGGAGATGCCGTTACAATTACTGCTAACAAGTTGGATGGTAGTCAATTCTTCGTGATTGTAGAGGTTAGGTATCTAAGCGAGTACAAGTTCGATGAACATGTATCGGATAGATCTTGGTGCGATCTAGTAATTGCCTTGTTCAGAGATCTTAGCGCTGGATGCAGAGTTCTGAAGTTTTCCTGAATTGAGTGACCATGAGCTTTACAGAATTCCTGAAAGTGCAAACAAACAAATGTTAAGTTGTTAACCTATACTCTAAATTTGTGGAAAGCAAGATTCAGAGAAAGTCAAACTGTAAGACAAACCTGACACCACCGAAGAATAAACTCCAGGTACGGAGAATTTTCCAACAGGTTTGATAGTGCTTCCATTAGCCTCTGTAAATATCTGAAGGGGATTGATGAAGCAACAGCTGGTATGTCTGTTGGTTTTACAGACATTATACAATGTTTAATTAGAGAATCCTCGTTTAGACGGAAACTGAGCAACAAAGCCCTCTGGTGTTGATCCTCAGATAGAGCTTTTTCAACTGCCTACGCAACAACAAGGTGAAGGGACATCAGGATGAGAAAAAAAGGAAACCAAGAGAAAAAAGCTATAAACATGAAGAAATAAGTACCTCTGGTGTAACATCCATGTCAAGATCTGTGGGATCAAAAACAAAAGATTCATCCATGGAATAGATTAAAACACCCTCTGTCGTAGCAGCTGCCCAACCGGCCAGTTGGTGCAATTTTTAGGCACTTTGTCCGAATAATAGGCCTTCCATTGTTTGGCATGGACCCCGGCAGATTATAGGCCAACTTTGTCCTGGTTTGTTTGTCAATGCCTTCCTCTACATCACTATCATCATCATCAATTAAATCCATTGGCCCAGCATCAGTCATCTTTTTAGAGTTTAAAAGTCCAAAACCCCATCAGAGAAAGGTTGAGGTTATTTGAAATCTTCGTAACAATACCTGTAGTATGGCACAACTCAACTCATAAGCTGACCTGATAATACTACGGCAAGCAACTAGTTTATAGAAGGTAATTTCATTGCAAACACCTCATATTGATGTATCATAGTATTCATTTGTAACCAAACAGGGAAACAGCAATTATAAGGTAATTATAACCAGCACAAGACAAGTAGAGATAGAAAACCAACCTGATCTGCAATGTAAGTACACATATATACTTGCTACTTCCCGCAGCCAACATATAACTGCCATCAGCAGAGTAACACAAGCTTGTGAAACACTTTCCTGAGCTTGAGTTAGCTGATGTTCTCCTATCAGTCATGAGACGTCCCCCAGCAATGTCTCGTCGGCCCTCAATCGTATACATTAAAATCCCATCTGGGATCCCAGAAATGGATCTGACCATCTAACGTACTGCAAGCTAATTGTTTTCCATCTGGACGATATACAACTGTAAGAACATCATGTGTATGTGTGAATGTTTCGCCAGGCACCTTTTCCTTCAAATACATCCCACAGGCGAACAGATTTGTCCCATGAAGATGAAGCTAAGACCGCCTGAACGATATAAACGAACATTTAATTTAGTTATTCCCGTGTGTAAGGGGAGGCTATCATTATGAATTTAAAAAGTTAGTGCGGATTCTTAAGTAGGTAGAAAAGTATAAATGAAAATAGCAGGAAATTGATTTTGTCACATGACATGTTAATTGTTGTAGGCTGTCGATATGAATTAAAAAGCAAGCCAATTTTTATTTCAAACAGACCAGGAGATTGGGAGTATAATTATAAATGACCGCAAATGCAGATTGTAATATGGAAATATCAAAGTTCAAAAAGAACAAGACCTACATTTGTAGGAGAAAACATCAATACATGCACAGGCCCTTCGTGACCACTAAGAACGTCCAACAAAGCGCCCCGTTTTCATCGACCATACATAAATCTAGAAACATCAACAAAATTGTCAGAATATAGCTTCTAACCTTCTAGGTAATTGTATGCTATCAGAAGCATCCAAGACACTGAGAAAGAAAGCATACCTCAAAGAATCAAGAGTTCCAGCACAAATTACTTCACCACTCTGATCCGCTGCTAGAGAAACAAATTGCCTAGAAGATGGTGTAGTAAATGTCCTGAAATTCCGATAACGTAACATATCCCATGCACGGACAGTGCCATCTAAAGATGCACTTAGGAGAGCATTGTTGTTCCCAGTAAATTGCAGTGCAGTGATTGCATTGGTGTGTTCAGAGAAGCGTTACAAAACAAAAACCGATGAAGCCGTCCATACCTGTGATGCGAAATATTAAAGCAGCAGAATAAAGTCTAAATGTAACAAGAAGGAAGAGATATAAAAGAACAAAAAAAAACAGTAAAAGCAACATCACCAGCATAAAAACATAGCAAAATAAGACAAGGTTAGGTGTCGATCATCTTGTAACACTGCTATGCTTCTGTATAAGAAAAAGGAGAGAACTCATGTACCAAGACATTCAACAATCTATTTTTACCATATTTACTCAACTACACTTGTGTCCAATCTAGCCCATACTTCAGTGGAACAGAACTTAAATATCGATGTGGCGTATGTTGCTGTATTTGCACTTGGTAGCAAATAACTTAATAACTTACAGAAGCAAATGACTGAGACATGTATTCATCGAGAATATACGCCTGTTTTTATGTTCAGGACATTCACCATGTCTGACACTTCTATATTATAGTCAGACAATGACACTCTTACACGATTTAATGCTATGTTCAAAAAAAGAAACTGAACCAAATTGGGAGTATGTGTGACATAAAACGTGTAAAATCAGGCTTCTAACAAAAAGAATCAGCCCTACCTAAAACAGGGTGAGGGCTTTCAGACATCCATGCTAAACTTATGCAAGTTCTAACTAAAACCAGAACAGCTGCATTATCTAAGAACCATGTAAAATGTCAACCGTTCTTGCCATAATGTATGCAAGGGTTCGTTTTAACATCGAGAAAGATCAAAAATCATAAGATATCAAGATTTCAAATAAACTCTGCAGCTCTGAATGACACTGGAGTTAGTTTCAATTTTGGTAAACAAAATAGCTGACGCAACAATAAAAATCTAAATCTAGAACATGAAGTCTTACATGAATGTGTAGCATAAACCAAGAAGGACAATGTTATCTTTTGGAAAAGCCAAAATTAACAATTTCAAGCTAAAATCTAGAAATTTTATAAGTGCTCTATAATGATCATTTTTACCTTGATTTTATTGTCATCTGCTCCAGTAGCCAAAAGCTGTGAATCCTGGGAATACGCCAGGCAGTTCACATCAAAATAATGACCTTGTTGTTTCAAGACATAACTCTCTGACCGCCACTCCCAAACAAGCAACTGCCCGAGTTTGGCACACCCAAATGTCAACCAGTTCCCAAGATCATTAAACACAGAGGTAGTAATCTTCTCTCTTGATATCGAAAGCAAATGAATACACACAAAATCAGGCATTTGATAGAGCCCAAAAACACCATTCGAAAACCCTGCAACTACTAGTTCAAGACCTCGATGGTAATCACAAGAAGTCAATCTCGCTGGAGCTTGACCAAAGTTATCTTTCCTTAATAATTCCCACTTTCCTCTATGAAGATTAAACTCACTTTCTTCATCAACATTCCCACCAAATCTCCTCCTCTTCTTCTTACCATCATTACCATTCACACCCACAATTTCATTTCCATCCCCTCCCTTCTCTGGTGTGCCCGGAGAAGGTGGATCCGAAAATTCCATCTCCATATCATCAACTTTCCACCTTCATTACCAACATATTTCCAGCTACATATCAAACAATCCCTCGATATCGTATCGCCCTAGAAACCTCTCCCGTACCCTTATCAGGACTAAAAAACACCCCCAAAATCGTATCCCTATGAGATAAAAACATATAAGGTTTATTAAATCCCTTCAATTTCTTCAAACAAAACACTCTAACAGCCAAATCTTTCGACCCAGCAATAACATAATTACTATCAGGACTCCAATCCAATGCTGTCACCGCTCCATTACACTCCGCAAACGTCCTAACCAGCTGAAACGGAAAAAAACTCTTCTGAAAACCCGGCGACCGCCATATTTGAAGCAATTTACCAGTACCAATAACAATCAATCCACCATCAGGACTAAATTTAATCGAAGAAATCGGTTTTTTTAAATGAAATACGATGTAAAATCACACGGCGGCTGAGATTAAGCCGACAAAAATCGATTGTTTTCATCAACACATAAGAAATTTACCATCAGGAGATACAGCGATTTTGGAGATATTAGATGATGTTTGACATGGTAAAGTTGATGTTTCAGATTTAATAAGATCAGTTACTGAGATTCGATTACCAACTGGTGAAATAAGCTGAGAGTTGCCGGAGATTATCACGTTTCCGCCTCTGTATGGAGCTCTAAGGATTCTGGAACCGGAAATTCATTGATGTCGGAAGTCTGTCCACCTTGAGGAGGTTTGATTGATTTATTGATTCTAAAGGTTGATTAATTTCAGTGAAAATGGAGGTGGAGGTGAAGGCTAAAACCCTGAACCTCTCTCCAGAAAAGGAAGTTTATGATTTTTCTTTTTTCTGTTTAAACCCTAGATGAAGAGAGAGTAAAAGACTGAAACTGAGGTCATGCCGGCCCGTAAAGTAGGTTCCGGGTCAGGAATGTTGGGCTACACGAGTCAAACTATAAGTAACATCGTATCGGGCTTCTCGAAACAAGGATTCCTAGCTGACTAGGTCGTTGGTTAGGGGTCTTGAGGCAATGGCAATGTCTAGGCTACTCTCGATCCAATAATAAAAACCTAATAATTAAAAAGGGGAGTGAGTTAAGGCCTGAACCATGGATAACCCATAATATGAAGAACACAGTTAAAGAAGTTTAAATCTAGGCCAGGAGTTATTAAAAGACATCCATACCCTTTTATATATTGTCAATGCAATTAAATAAAATTTGAATTTAAGCCCAAAATATTAAAATATAGTAAACATGATGTCACAACCATCTTTACCCAATAAAAATAGCCACCAACCACCACCTCGAGCGACCACCGCCAACCAACCTCACCTAAAGCCTCCATCATAATCGCCAGCCATAAGTCCCTGTGGCCAATGAGAAACCACCACGGACCACCGTTTCCTGTAAACATATGGATGTGTCGAAGTTACATGCGGATGGCATGTGTATCAGTTACATCCATATGGCATGAAACTTGATTACACATGGGTATGTCATGAAGCGGCTAAGTAAATTATGTCGAAGTTACACATGCACATGGCGGTGTATCCAGAGAAGTTACACAACATCCATATGGCATGTGTATCCAGGCGTTACACATCATGTGGCATGTGTAATGAGAAGTTACGTCCAAAAAATAGACATCAAAAAGAAGCATACAAATATATGTATTACTTTAATATTCATTTATAATAAATTCTTAGCATGTGTAACTAGAAGTTACACGCATGTTGTCTAGTGTAATTGAAAGTTACGTATGCATCTATCTAGTGTAATTGAGTTACATGCACATCGACTTGTGTATTCGATCAACTCAGATCAATGAGATAATACCACAAATAAGCAGAATTAGATTTTATGAATTTATCGGAAACTTTGAAATATAACAACAAGTAATCAGTTTTATAAGATTAAATGAACGGTATACAACAATGTATATTCAAATGGCAGGATTCTTATCGTATTCAAGTGTAACTCTCGATTACACACGCTAAAATGCACAAACCTTGTAATAAAACAAATTACACATCTTGGTAGACAAGCTTTATTTTTCATCATTTTCAAATGAAATAGACGTGTTATATGGCATGTTTCATTATTATGTTTGTAGTTTAAAACTCATTAAGTTACTGAAGTCTTATTCATGTGTAACTAATAGTTACACATGATATATGCATGTGTAATTTCAGTTACACAAATGAGATGCATGTGTAACTATGAGTTATCATGTATTTCACTTATGTAATTTGGAGTTACACATGCGCATACACAATGTGTAACTAGGATTCTGAGATACACATTAGGCAAGGGAACCCCAACAAATTAACATCTTATAATCTTCCATAGTAATCTCGGGCACAATCCTAGCAAGCCCTAACTTCTCAAATAATGAAATGTTAAAGGTAATGCAAAGCATGTATCGAGATATACCAAGACCAAAAAAAGTTGAATCAATGTCATGCAAATTGAGAACCGTACTTTTTTATTACCAATAAGATCTCGGCCTTTCATCAAACTAGTCTGACTACTTATACATCATGATGTTACTATCAATCAAACAGAAAAATTATTGTTGACGGTTATATAGCAAGGAAAGGTAACAAATATTCCAAATGCAAAATCATGTCTTGTCTTTGCGAGATTATAAGTAACATTTTCCCTCTTTCAAATCTAGTTTCTTCTTTGCCAAATACCAAATTCCAGTTGAGACTACTTGATTCCAGTACAACTTACTGCCATGATAAGAAAACAACTTGCATGTCAACAAAAGAGATGTTATTTAGATACTCAAAAGTTGAAGCATATTTACTTAGATACTCAAAATTGAATACGCCAATCCATAGAAATATCAAATCTAATAGTATATTCACAACATTATATTACAATCCACCCACCAACAACATCTATGGATGCAATTTAGGCACCATTTGTGTGTCAACAATCTTCTTCCCTTGGTCCTGGCTCCCCTCCCCCAATCCTCATTTCAACATTTGGTGACTCCAATTCCGGGAGACCATCCTACAAAAATACCATAAAAATAAGCGATCAACTTTATTGAGAGTTATTGGCAACTTAAGAGTAACAAAAAACAATAAGATTTTATGAGATCAAAAAAAACACACACAACAATGTATAACTAGTTTTACATGCACTTGACTAATGTAAATAAGAGTTACACATGTATACTTGAGCTAGTGTGGCTGGGAGTTACATCGATAGTGTGGCAGGGATTACAATGCAATTCGGATGCGTAGAAGCATAAGTTACACATGCAATTTGGATGTGTAGGCAGAAAGTTACACATGTTTTGCATAAATCAAAATGAGAAAATTGAAGCACAATGAACAACTCTCTATAGATTGATTACCACTCTGACATCACCATTTGCTCCAACTTTCACCATCACAAACTATAGACTGAAAATTGAAGCATAATCCATAATTTAGTAACCTAATCCATTTAAAAGAATAA
Organism: Papaver armeniacum; assembly: GCA_023531295.1. Lineage (NCBI taxonomy): Eukaryota > Viridiplantae > Streptophyta > Magnoliopsida > Ranunculales > Papaveraceae > Papaver > Papaver armeniacum. Next base: position 134,092 of record JAJJWW010010885.1, read on the forward strand.
CTCTTAAATCTTAACAGGACAACAATACGCCAGAATTATCACATGTAGGACGGTTAGCGCCTTGAAGCGTATTACAATATCGGTACCTTCTCACGAGTTGTTTAACATATAATATTTCGTTTCATATCTCATATAATCAACTAAAATATTTCTTAAATGATTAAGAACAACGGATGAGAAAACATTTATGAGTTTAAACTAGATCGAAATTTGAAAGTGTAAACTCAAATATCGTTTGAGGGTCGCAAGATTAAAAAAGCGACTATGATTTCATAAATGAACTCAAATTATCAATCAAAAATACAAATTAAAAGTTAGATCGAACTTCAATTCGAAACCCTATAAATTTTGTTGACAAAATTTTTCAAAATTTCAATCTTAAAAGAAAGATCAAGATGGAAATAGATATAGATCTATATTCGATCACGTTTTTTGAATGACGATTTCTAGGTAGAAATCGAATAGATTAGGTTTCAAAAATAAATCAAACATATTATTTCCAAAATCGACTTGGAAATCAACAAGTCGATGGCTCAAATCAAATGAAACGTTATGATATGTTAAACTTACCTTTCCCATCGGATTTGATGATTATATCCTCATTTTGGTTGTTCTTGACGATTTTATTAACTTTCTTCTATCGATATGCCCGAAATTCTGAGGAATAGAAGGAGAAGATGCAATCGATCTTTGTTGTTGCGACTGACGAGAAAAATGAATCTGAAACCACAGAAACTATTTTTCATAATGAGAGAGAGAGATAAAGAAAATAGAAAATAGAAAAATAAAAATATCTTATGATATTCCTCTTGTATATATTCAAAAGGGCAGAGTTGTCATTATTAAAATTCGTAATAATTAATTATGGGCCAGATCTGAAGAAAATTTGATTTTTTGGGCCTAGCAATATCATTTTCTTAAAGTATGGAGTTGACAATGAATGATCCATTTAGTGGGGCTTCTATATGATGAACCCATATAGAAGGCGGGTTACAGTATTTTTCACTAATTAAAATGGCTTAGGGCTGAAATGCCACGAGTCGGGAGTGTTGTTGGTGGATATATCTCGATTTTTTAAAATATCCCATTACGTTCACTAAGCGGTAGATTTACTTAGTGGTAGAGTTGCATACATGTAAACTCCCGGCGTGAAGAAAAGTCATTTTAGCTTTATTTTTATTAAATTGACATCTTTTCTTAGAAAATGATTATCCTTAATATTGTAAAATGTGTCACGGTCTCACCACCACTATCATCGTGCCGCCCACCGACCACACTGACAACACTTACGCGTCATAACCACCATTGTCGACACCACCCGATATCGGGACCACATTGCATGCATCATCACGCTACCACCTTGTCGTGGCACCATCGTGCGTCGTCATTATCAACATCGTCAAATCATTGTAAACCTGACACTATCACCACCCCCTTAACCAGACATAAAACCACTTAACCTTGAAGGGTTACTATAGTATTTTCTCACATGTGTGCAAATTCACTCCTTAACTGGATTATATGGAAAAAATAACATGGATTGAGACATCTCAACTTTGAAACTCTAGGGAATTTCCACAACCATGCCTCTCAAATTGGGTCGTTTTGACTATTTTTTCGAACTAAAACCAAAACCTAATTACATTTTACTTCTTCTTCTCCTATTCCTCTTCTCATACGATTTAATTTAATTATTATACCTTTTTCGATTGACAAACACTTTATCGTCTTCGATAAAGCCTCAATTCTGATTTTCTTAATATATGTTCTTCTCCTCGTCGCTCCCATACCCAGTTATTTTATATCGACTTAAACGCATCTTCTTCTTTTGTTTCCTCTTTTTTTCCTCATCCCTAAGATTACATCAAAAGAGCCTATGTCTTTCAAGTCAACGTTCTCATTCAGTGCATGTTTTTAGTGGAATTAATCACATTTATGTCTGTATCAAGTATAAGCATATCATCAACATACAAGCATACAATCACACATGCATCCTTTACAAGTTACTTCTAAATATACTTGTCAGATTCATTAACTTAAATCCACTACACATTATCACATGATCATATTTTCCATGTCACTATTTATGTGCTTATTTGAAAACCATACAAAGATTTGTTCAACTTACAAACTTTGTCTTCATAACCTTTCACTACAAAGTCCTCAGGTTGGTCTATGTAAATTTATTTTTCTAATTCACAGTTTTAGAAAAGTTTTCTTAACATTCATATAATATATTTCCAAGTTTTCTATGGAAGCAATATCAATTAGCATCTCAAGAGAAGTTATTCTCATCACAAGTGAATAAGAATCAAGGAAATCTACACCTTCTTTTAATTTATAGACTTTAGCTACCAACTTAGCCTAATATTTTTCCACAGTTCCAACCACCTAAGTTTCCTCTTAAAGACTCATTTACATCCCATGGTCTTACTACACTGAGGTAAACTAGCAAGCTCAAGAAATTCCGGTTCGATGGAATGAGTCCATTTCACTAATGAAGCTCTACCGAGTGTGGTTTTAGTAGATGTCAAGGCTTCTTTACAAGTCAGAGGCTCAGACTAAGCTAGGCATGTTATGAAGTCGGCTTCATAAGAAGTCTCAAGTCTAATTGTTTTACTTCTCTTAGGCTCAACCTTAATTTCATCTTTCTTTAAGATAAGTTTTGACTATTTGAAAATAAATCTAGGGGATCAACAACACATCTCTAATGAGGTACAGGTTTAAGAATAAACATGTTCAAAGAAATCAACATCCCTAGATTGTGTAACAATATTCACAACAAAGTTAGAAAAATAACACCAAAGTCTAAAAAATCAGAACGCACAACCAAAAATCTATATGTAGAAGTATACTCAGCAAACCCTATATGAGGACACAATCATTGTTTTTGGTTTCTATCTAGTTCTTTTAGGAATAGGAATGACAATCTTAGTCAAACACCTGCAGACTTTGACGCATTCATAAGAAGGCCATCCACCTTTCCATAAATCATATGGAGTTTCATCTGATCCTTAAAAGGGCACTCTATTCAGGATATACTAGTTAAGAGGACTGCCTCTCCCCCACAAGGCCGCATGTAATCTTGAACTAATCAACATGGCAATTATAATCTCCTTAAGGACACGATTGTTATGTTCAAGGGTTCTAATTGGTTTTCAACTTCAATTTTATACATCTTAAGGCTTTTAAGGCATCATCCTTATCCCTAAGCAAGTATACAAGATAGTACCTGTGACAATCATCTACGAAAGTTATAAACCATCTTCTACCATAGTGGTTTTGGGTTGAACTCATGTCAACTAGGCCTAACTGAATTAATTCTAAGGGCTTAGAATTACTCTGAATATTTGTGCTAAAAGATTTTATAGCATATTTTGATTCGACACATATTTCACTTTTGTGTTCAAAATCCAAACTAAATTTGGGTACGCAGCCTATGCTAGTCAGTTTAATCATTGAATTATAAGTTTACGGTTCCAAGTATACAACACAAAACATTCAATCAAACAAAGAAAGCACAAGAATCAACTATGTTAAGCTTATATAGACCCAAAGTCCTATAAATCTTGCTTAAAAAATCACTGCCTAGTTAGAACAAGTTTTCCAAATTCAATTAAAATCTTAAATATTTTACCATCTACAACAGAACAAGATACAAGATTCTTACATATGCTCGACCTTTTTCTTTTATGCAGCCTCTGTTGCAGATGAGTTACTCATAAAGAGTTTCTCGACATCCCCTATACTCTGATAAGAGGTGAACATGTATCTGTTTCAATAAACATTCTTGGTGGCTCCAGAGTCCACCTACTGGTCTCTCACATTGGTTATTAAAATAACTCCCGACATCATGCCACTGAACTCGTTCTAGTTTGTTTCAACTAAATTAGCATTAACTTTCTACTTATTAAGGTTTTTATGTTGTCTACAATTCGTTGTCGTGTGGCCAAGAATTTTACAAACATAACAATCACCCTTAATTAAATTAATGTTGGATTTAGTTTTACGAAACATACCTTTCTTATGAAGAGTACACTTAGAGTTGTGTTTGATGTTCTTTCCTTTTTCATCTTTGTAATAATTGTGTTCATCCACATGCGCCTAGTAGCCATGTCCACGGACACGGTAATTTCCCAATTACCTAATACACCACATCTCACAAACCTTAGTTCCGAATCGAAAAATAAAATATGAGTTTTGAAGATAACATCTAGATCAAACAAACTTAGTTTGAATCACCATTTCAAAAAACTCATGGTTACCCCTTAAAACTAATTTAGTCAACAACAAATTTCTGCTCGTCAAAATTTTTCAAGAACGTTTCTCTGTTTTGTAAAATATCAAAAAAACACTTTTACACCTCCAAAATTCTGAAATTTTGTGTGGGTAACTATCAAGATGTCCACTACATTATGCCAAAAGGGTTCATCGAAATTTCTTCCAGGTTAAGAGAAAAAATCGAAATCCACAGCTGACCAAAAATTCGTTTTTTGTTTTTCACTCCACAATTAACATTCATGATTATTACAAATTCTAATGTCTTAAGATTATTGGGTGCAATAATCAAAAAAATAAAAATCAAATAAGCAAAAGTTATTGATACTTATCTCCTTTATAATGGAAGTGATTGATTTAACGAAACGGAAGAGCTTCCCATATCTCCACAACAGCAACAAGGCAAAACTTTGAAAAATATAGTGAGTTACGTGTTCAACACGCTGTCCTTAAGACATTAGTGCTCGGCTACACCCAAGAGTGATGCTATAGCCCTCACATGACGGATGTCTCCAGGATAGAACACCCTAATACACCTACTACTAGCATATGTTGTAGATGCTCAACTTGATCTTGACAACTCCATAAAACCCTTAAGAAAAATCGCGAACGCTAAAGAAAACAATATAAAATATCTTCCCTTGGGGGTATCTCTAAATTATAGAGATACCCCTTTCCCATAGATTTTACAAAAGTAGAGAATTTGTTTATATAATGGAATAATACAACTTAAAAAGATGAACTCCCGATGTGGGACTAAAAAATTTATATGGTCTTTTAAAACTACTAAAAAGTGGAAACTCCACAATGTGGGACTAATAAGTTTCATTCACAAAAGAAAATTAATTATTTGTTTTATTTAGTTAAAAAACGTTAAACATGTTGTTTTTCCAACACATTATTGTTGTTAGGATTTACGGTGTCAGGCTATGGAGCAGTACTAGGTGAAAGGTTACCATCAAAACAAGCACTTCTAAGGTTGACGAAAAGTTAAAACTTCTCAATAAACTCTCACTTAAAACCATCCAGACTGAATATGGTGATGTTATTGACTGCGTCGATATCTATGAACAAACTGCTTTTGATCATCCTTCTTTGAACAATCACATCCTTCAGGTAAAAAAAAAATAACATTTTTCTTTTATTGTTAGGTGAAGATCACAATTTATTGTTGTCTTTTTTTTGCTGTTGTAACTTATTATGTATATATTGATGCAGATGAAACCAAGCTTTTACCCATCAAATATGAGCAAAAATGGGTCATCCCTACGAGGCATGTCTTAAAGTTGGTGGAAAAGTGGAAGTTGTCATATGGGTACAATACCTATTCGTAGAATCCTAAGACAACAACTACTTAATGGTACCTCTCCCGAGAATTATGGAAGAAAAAAAATCCATATATTGTTCATTCAAATAGGACTACAATAACCCAAGAAACTAATAACACATACATTTAACTTTCTCTGCAAAAATGGAACGTCAAATTTTTCAATGGAATATCAAATAACCTTTACGTTAATCGCTCGGTAAGCTCCCTTCTATTATATAAGACTTGAACTGCTCCATACGATTTATTTTATTATTTATTATTGACTAAGAGCTATTATTCATTTGCAGACTGCAATTGTAATAACTTAAGGATACATTTATATAAAAGATAAAGGAGAGATCAATGTTCTGAATCCATATATTGAAAAGAAAAATGAGTATTTGACAGCAAAAATATGGCTCGTTTCTAGTTCTCGCGAGGGAATGGAGAGTGTCGAAGCTGGATGGATGGTAAGCACACATATGCATGTGACCAAATAAACTTGTTTTTTCTTAACCATTGTTTGGTCCATAGTGTTGAAATGACAAATTCCTAGACTTAAGTTTATTTTATTTTTAAAATTTCATAGTTTTGAACTAGATTAGAACTCGAACATTTTTCATCCATTAAAACACTTTATAACCCATTACCTAATTAATCCGCATCATACCACATTAAAACACATTATAATACCTTATAACATTATGCTTAAATAGACAATCTTGCTTGAAATCCTGACAAAAATCCTTCAAGACTTAATAGCATTCCTCATGCTTAAATTTTTTGTGATGGATAGCCTCATATCGAGAAATGGCAAAAGTTATCTGAAAAACAAATAAATTTTAACTTAGTATCATCAAATATAATATGATGAAGATACTTACTCATCCAAATGGATCGATCACGTAGAATGGCTTTCCTTAACGATGGAAAATTGCTCTTTAAAATCTTTCAATTCTTGGAAGAGCTTATTGAATCATTTTTAATGAATTTGAATGATCTTTTATTTCGATTACCGTCTAGCGCCACAAATACAATACACATATATGGTTCTATAGAGATTGATATAAGTTAGTGTAAAGATCTTCATCATGACATGTGATTGATATCCATTATTTAACAATGACAACGTCTTTTTTAGTAGTGTAAGGATAAACCATGCATGTGTTTTTTTTTTATGATGAAGAAATGAGAAACCATTTACAAGTTTGAGAGGTTTGGGAAAAAGTGTTTGTTGAGGGAAGAGTTTACCCCTACAAAAATCTTTATATGTGCGTAATTTGAGACCCACCTCATTGGTTTTTAAATCTAAAGCTTGGGTGAGTGCCACATCATAGAGAAAATGTTTGGGGAAAGTTGTTGGGATATATGGAAGAGTAGTGATGCATATCGTAACAAACGAACAACGAGGATAAGCAGAGACGGGTGAAACTCACGGTAATCGGTGGTTAGATCGAGGGAAAAAGTAAGAATAAGATAAAATCAACACATCCCACCGCTTTCAAAAATAAAAATCAATGAAAACTTAAAAGGTTCATAATAGAGAAAATTCTGCAACCCCTCTCCCCATGACTAAATCCATGACTTCAACAAAGTATAATGGAGAAATATTTAAAAAATCACCAAAGTAGTACTTCTTCTCCACCGCCAACATCATTACAAACTAATACTTCTTCTCATCCGCTTCTTCTCATCATCATTACAAACTAATACTTCTTCTCCTCCATCAAATGTTTCACTTAGTAAATGGTACTACAACACCATAGTAATGGTAGTGCATCTTTTCATCTTGCATCAAACCGATAGCACCGGTTTATTCATTACCTTTATTCAATACATCATCATCACCGTATCTTCTTCTACATCTGTTTTAATAACTTATTCGCAATCAATGGTTTCACTTGGTAATGATAATGCATCTTTTCACCGCATAGAAGATCCAGTTTGTTCATTGCCTATATATCTTTACCACAAGCATCACCAACATCTTCTTCTATCCATACTTTTCTTTCTGAATTCACCTCTGCACACAAGGGTCAGTGTGGTGGGTTTCGTAAAGTTCCAGTATTAAGCCATCAGGCACATTTCTATTGGGTTATTTCACTATTCTCTTCTATTGTGGTCGATATCCACGCTTCTAACAATGACAACGTCTTTATTAGTAGCGTAAGGAGAAAACATTTTATTTATTTTTAATTTGAAGAAATGAGAAACAATTACAAGTTTGAGAAGTTTGGGAAAAACGTTGAGAGAAGAGTCATATTTACAGATGTTAAAGACTTTACGACCAGTTTTTTTTTTTTTTTTTTTGATAAAACTAGTCGTTCCTTGAAAAAAATACGCATGAGAATAACACATGGTTTAGTTCACTTCCAGGACAATAATGTAATGTCCTAGCCGTAAAAATTTAAAATTCAACAATTTCAGATAATCCAGTTTACAATTAATATGAGTTAAAAAAAATAAAAAAAATAAGGAATGTGTTGTAGGAATACTATTGGTGGTATGGTTGACCACCCCCATGTGTCACTATGCATGGGAAATTTCTATCTTTAATAGACACATGGAGCACTTCTTCTTTGTTGCTCAACACATGTACTCCTACCTTGTATTCATCCCATGTATTTAAAGAGTGAATGTTAATGAGAAAAGACACATGATTTCTCTTCCTCTCTTTCATGATTTGTCTCCTTTATGTTTTGTCTCTTATTTTGCCTACCACTCTAAACATATTTTGTCTACCACTCTAAACACGTTATCAGCACCTTGCCTAACCATTTGAGTATCAATCCTTCAAACAAAAACCAAAAGAAAGTTGTTGGCTTCATTCTCAAACCAAGTAGGATTTTTCCAAAAGAATATGGACCCAATTCGACCAGAAATTTGAACTTTTGGACTCAGCGGGACTTGAGTACCACCATTGGGTATCTGATGTGGAAACCACCTTCTTGGTTAAGGACTACACCTCCACTATCAAGCCATCTGCCGACGCTGCTCCGACAACTGAGAAAGACAAAGCTTATGCTCTTATGTTCCTTAAGAGGCATATCGATCCTAACCTACGTTGGGGTTATCATCACTTGAAAATGCCAAAAGAGCTATGGGATGCTCTAGATAGCCGTTTTGGGAACATTCATGATTCCTTAATACCACAATTGAACGTCCTGTGGAACGAAATCCGTTTCCTCGATTATGTAAAAGTTAATGATTTCCAAAAAGACATGCCGCAAATTCGGGCACGTATGGACTTTTGTGGAAAGAAACTTACGGATGAGGAAATGATTGTAAAACCCTATCGACCTTTCCCACTCGTCCATGATACTAGCGAACCCGGTATCGTTTAGAGGTGGACAAAAAAAGAATCACCACATTCAAGAGGTTGATAAACTTATTGCAAGTGGTCGAAAAGGCACAATGAGATTCTTGTCAATAACAATGCCGTGAGCTGTCGGGAAAGAAAGTTCCCTAAGCTAACCATGGCAAAGTCAATAAGGGAAAGAACCCCAAAGGAAAGAGGGCTCGAAATTCTGATTCACATTCCCATGATCCATACCCATGTGAAGATAATTCCTCTCGTGGAAGAGGACGTAAGGGACATAAGCGAGGTCGAGGATGTAAAGGTCACTCTAATGTTTGAATAGAGAAGGAACTTCGGCCATACAAGGTGGTGATCCTAAGTTCGAGAAAACACCTAAAAATCCCACTAACAAAAAGGATTCAGACGAAAGTGCGCCATGTTTTAGGTGTGGATTTACCGGATATTGTTACAAGCATTGCAAGGCTAGTTCCAATGTAGCTGCGAGCTACAAAAAGTACGGGGAAACTATTGAACAAGAGGCTAACTATATGGAAGAAAATGATGTAACCCCCGACGTCAACCTCACAATTTCGGACTTCCTGGCAATGACGACTTTGCCCCAAACAATGGATGTATTTGATTTTTCTTGGGCATAAGAATTTAGTTTACGGCTTTCTAGACTCATGCATTTTTAGATGCTTTGAAGTTTTTATGTTACCTTAGACTATCGTTTGTTTAATAGTTTGAGTAGGTGTTACCGTTGCTGAACATGTTATGTGTATGGTTTATCTATAAGTACTTATTTTCTATTATGTTCTATAGAATTTTATTTTGTTTATGATAATCTGTTGTTTAGCATGTAAATTAGAATGGAAAGGACGTCATTCTAGTAGAACAAAATTCTCTAAAGGAAGTGAGATAAATTGTTCGTTTTTCTTTGTTTGTAACATTCCTTCCTAATGTATTTGTAGGAATGTCTCCAGGAGAAATTGAATGTCTAGTTGATAGTGCAACCACCCACACTATCCTAAGAAATAGACAATTATTTGTTTTACTCCTTATAATACATCTGTGACTACGATATTTGGATCATCGCAAGTAATAATTGGGCGAGGTACTACTCAATTCTTGTTGCCAAACGGCACAATGATTAAAGTCACAGAAGCTATATATGCACCAATAGCACACCGCACTTTGTTAAGTTTCAAGGATATACGCGCAAATGGTTATCACTTAGAAACTCACCGTGAAAATGGAATTGAGTACATATATGTGACCTCTAGTGAATGCGGAAGGAAGCGCATCTTAGAGAAACTAATGAGTCACTCTAGTGGATTGTATATCACCACTATTAGGATTATCGAATCCATGTGGTTGCAAAGATTTGTTGGCCGGTGACTTATATAAGCTTTGGCACGATCGACTAGGGCACCTATGTCGTGATATGATGATCTGTGTTTTGAAGAACTCACACGGACATCCGTTCTTTCGAATGAAAAAAGAAAATGGGACAAAAGATTGTTATAATGCAGAGTAACAATGTGCATTCTAAAGTAAATGATGCACATTTTATGCCTTCTAAAGCAAGAGAAGTGCAACCTTCGTCTTCCAAAGTAATTGAAGCGCACCCACTGTCCCATTCTTCTTCGTTGTCCTTATCGAAGGCACATCGCTCATTCTCGCAAAAGCTTGTTCTTTAGCAAAGCAGGATCGAGACCCTCCTATGCTAAAGATACCAAACAAAATATTCCATTTTTACAAAGAATACAAGGTGATATTTGTGGACCAATACATCAGAATGCGGACCATTCGGGTATTTTATGGTTTTGGATGATGCTTACCCGTTGGTCACATGTTGCATTGTTGTCCACAAGAAATGTCAGCATTTGTAAAGCTCTAGCACAAATTATATGACTAAGGGCTCACCACTCCTGATCATCCAATCAAGTCTATCGACTTGATAATGCTTGGAGAATTTACATCTAAAGGATTTGATGATTTCGTATGTCTAATGGAATTGACATAGAGCATCCCGTACCCCATGTACACACTCAAAATGGTCTCGCAGAATCTACCATCAAAGGTTCCTGAGATGATAGATAAGGAATTGGTTATGCGTTCCAACTCGCCTATTATCGCCTGGGGTACGCCATATTGCATGCGGCATTACTTATTCGCTTTATACCCACTTTGCTAGCCAACCATTTTATGTGTAGTTGGTAAATCGGATATGAGCTTTGATATTTCACATTTATGCATATTTGGTTGTGCCGTATACGTGCCTATTATGCCCCACATCAGTCTTAAGATGGGTCCACAAAGAGCAGTAGGTATTTATGTTGGATATGAATCCCCAACAATTATCCGCTACTTCGAACCTTTGTAAAGCGATCTCTTTACAGCTAGATTTGCGTATTGTCACTTTGATGAGACAACCTTCCCGTCGTTAGGGGAGGTATGAAAAAGGACTTCCAAAGGGAACGACAGAATTGTCGTGGTGTGTTCCACGTTGTATCATCTTGATCCCCGCACTCCACAATGCGAAAGTGAAGTGAAAAGAATTATCGGTCTTCGAATGTGGCAAATTCAATGCCCGATGCATTTCTCGATATTGCTAAAGTGACGATATCACATATACCACCCGCAAACGTTCCGCAAGGTTGGAAATTCCGACAAGGGAAAAGGTACCATAGATATAGGTACCAAGGCGCACTTAGTGGAAGTGTAGCTGGGTCCGTGGCCCCCAAAAGGAAGAGGGGGGAGACCACTTGGTTCGATCGATACTCAGCCAAGGAAGAAAAGGGAGAGTAAGGCATAAAGCGATCCATATATCATCAATCTGAGATAATCCATCTCATGAAATTGTCTCGATTACGTTATGTCCATGAATCATTCTTGGGGACGCCCGAAGTTTGAATTGATTCAGAGAACAAAGAAATCTCTATGGATTTGAAAGTGCATACGTGTTGATGGAAAGATCCTCCACGCATATTGATGATATATTCGCATATACTGTTGCTCGAGAGATTATCGAGCACGATGATATCGAACCACGCTCTATTGCAGAATTCCAAAATAAAGAAGATTGGCATCAATGGAGACGCAATCCGGGATGAACTAGATTCACTGGCAAAAAGACGGGTATTTGGTGCGGTAGTGCTAAACCCACCAGGTGTAAAGCCTGTAGGACATAAATGGGTATTTGTCATAAAGCGTAATGAGAATAACGAAGTCTTGAGATATAAGGATCGCCTTGTGGCGCAAGGTTTCTCACAACACCCTGAGATTGATTACGAATAAACGTACTCTTCTATAATGGACGTTATAACGTTCCGTTACTAGTCAGATTAGTAGTTTCAGAAGGACTTGAAATGCAACTTATGGATGTGGTTACCGCATATCTCTATGAGGATCTTGATCTGAGAGATATTCATGAAGTTCCGAGATGACTTCCATTGCCCAAATCAAGTAACTCTAAACCACGGAGTGCGTTTGCAATTGATTGAAACGCTCACTTTACTGGATTAAAGGAATCAAGGCGGATGTGGTAAACCCGTCTAAGTGATTATTTGATTGGGAAGGGATATACAAATAATGAATTTTTCCCGCGTGTTTATAAAGAAAACAAGTTCCGAATTTGCTATTATAGTTGTCTATGTCGATTTACATGAACATAGTATGTACTCTTGATGAACTACGAGAAACCGAAGCTATTTGAAATCCGAATTTGAGATGAAAGATCTTTGGAAAACTCGAATGTGTATAGGACTTGAACTAGAACATCGAGCTTGTGGAATATTAATCCATACCGCATATGTCCATAAGATACTCAGGAAATTTAATATGGACAAAGTGCACTCTGCTAGCACTCCCATGGTTGGTCGAACTTTAGATGTACATAAAGATCCATTTCGTCCAAATGAAGATGGCGAAGATGTATTGGGAGCTGAATATCCGTATCTAAGTGCAATAGGCGCATGATTGTACTTAGCACAATGTACTCGACCAGATATCTCATTCTCAGTGAATTTTTAGCTAGATATAGTTCAACGCAAATGCAGCGTCATTGGAACGGTATAAAAAATATCTTTAGATACCTAAAGGGAACAATTGACTTGGGTTTGTTTTATCCCTACGAAGACGAAAGAAGAGATGCTAATGTAATTGCGACTCCTTACACCGTAACCCCAAATAATGTTTTGGTTGGTTTTCTTGATCTTGGGTACCTCTCGAACCCACACAAGGTCGATCACAAACTGGATACGTGTTCACTATCGGGAATACAACGATATCCTGGAGATCGACCAAGCAAACCATTGTGGCTACCTCCACGAACCACTCTGAGATCATTGCCCTACATGAGGCGGTTCGTGAGTGTATATAGTTAAGGTATATCATTACACATATTCGAGGGACATGTGGTTTGAGTTCTACCACTGAAGAACCAACTTGCATTTATGAAGATAATGAAGCTTGCATCGAACAGATGAAGCAAGGGTACATTAAGGGTGATAATACGAAACATATATCACCAATGTTTTTTTACAATCAGCAACAACAATGTCTTATAAACATTCAAGTCAGTAAAGTAAAATCTGACGAAAATGTGGCAGACTTATTTACTAAGTCATTACCTAAGTCCACATTTGAAAAACATGTGAGAAGTATAGGACTAAAGAAAATGTCCGAACTTCCATGACTCCATAGGACTAAAGGAATTGTCCACCCCCATGACTGTATTAGACTAAAGAAATTGTCATGAATTAGGGGGAGCATCAAATGGTACGTTGAACTCTTTTCCTTCACCGAGGTTACTTTTTCCCACTGGGTTTTGTTACTCGAAAAGGTTTTTAATGAGACAACAATAATACCATAAATGCAAATCACGGAGAGATGTCGACATCAGGTGGATCATCTAGAGATGCACTGATGACATCAAAGTGTGTTGTACTCTTTTCCTTCATCGAGGTTACTTTTTCCCACGGGGTTTTGTTACTCGACGAGGTTTTTAATGAGACAACAAAACATTAGAGATACAACTTCGGTTGAGGTTATTCTTCTCCATATAAGTGTTCAGGTTTTTTCTGCGAAATATTTTTTCCTGAAACGGTTCTACAAAGGATAAGAGTCCTGACAAGTGACGCCATTTTAGAAGCTCAAGTGTCGATCTCCTTTAACCAGTTTTTCATCAACAGACATTTTCTGGAAAGGTTTTGACAAAGCAGTTAGTTTGCAATGGTGGTCATCCAAGGGGGAGTGTTGTAGGAATACTATTGGTGGTATGGTTGACCACCCCCATGTGTCACTATGCATGAGAAATTTCTATCTTTAATAGACACATGGAGCACTTCTTCTTTGTTGCTCAACACATGTACTCCTACCTTGTATTCATCACATGTATTTAAAGAGTGAATGTTAATGAGAAAAGACACCTGATTTCTCTTCCTCTCTTTCATGCTTTGTCTCCTTTATGTTTTGTCTCTTATTTTGTCTACCACTCTAAACATATTTTGTCTACCACTCTAAACAGAATGTACGACCATGCATGTCGTTAGTGTTCAAATGAAAAATTCATAGCCGCAGGTGACTATAAAGTTAGAAATTTCATAATTTGGAAATATATTTAGACTTGACATATAAATATCTTTTCATTTATTAAACCACATTATAACGTACCCATTACATAATTAACCCGAATTACAAGAAAATATCTAATTGCCGGCCAGAACAAGTTTACGGGAGGTCCTTTTATATGGCTTTTTTTTGTAAAATCTAAGTGATCAATTACCACAAAAAGATTGGAAATGGTTAGGGCCGAAAAACCAAAAATGTCCCTCACTTTTAGTCCAATTACTATTGTATCCTATATTTTCTGGGGTATAATTGGAAAAAAAAACTTTAATATAACATATCTAAAAATCCGTGCCTTGGAATTTTACAAATTTTATCTCGTTAGAAAGGTTATAAAAAACTCTACGCAACAAGTACAAACAACAATATCAAATTTGGAGTTTTTACGAAAAATTTGGAGATATATATATCATTTTAGGCACAATTTTGGAAAATTAAATGTATATCTATTATGCAAACCATCACAAAGAATACATAATACTTTATGTAGCAAAATATTGGTTTATGCATCAACTAATTTTCCATTGCAACTAATAAACGATGTACTCCATCCGTTTCAACAAAAATGATACTATCATTTTAGGCACAATTCTCGAAAATTGAATGCATAGCCATTATGCAAACCACCACAAAGGATGCATAACACATCATGCAACCATATTTTGGTTTATGGATCGACTAATTTTCCGTTTTAGAAAAAATAATACTTCACATCCCGTTTCAAGAAAATGATACTATCACATCCGTTTCGGAAAAAGTGATACTTTCGTTCGTTCGGGAAAAGTGATACTTTCGTTGTTTAGGAAAAGTGATACTTTTTTCCGTTTCGGAAAATATGATACTTTTGCTTCATTTCAGAAAAAGTATCACTTTGCCTTCTTTATTTTCGTAAGTATTTCTGAACCTTTTTCAGTAACCACATAAGTATTTCTGAACCTTTTTTCAGTAACCACCTTGCCTTCTTTATTTCCGTTCCTTATTACCTTTCTTTTTTTTTCCTTTCCCCCCTAAGGTTTGGCTCCGCAGTCAATCTCAAACTCTTATTTGGCTTCAATTTGACCCCACCCTAAACATTTCCTAGGCAAGTCCTAAAGCTTTTCTAAAGAAAGAGAGTTGTCGTAATTCCCAAACATGATTTTCCATCCACAGACATGTCAATAATTTGGAGAGCATCATGCAGAGCAATAATCATCTCTCCGAAGTGAAGAAGAAAAATCATGTCAGACAATAAAATCTATCCCTAAATGGAAAACAATAACATCAAATTGCTTTTTTGGTAGAATAAATTCCAGGCTGCAACCCCGAAGCTTGTACTAAAGATACTATTGCTTTGTCTTCTTTATCCAAAGGCCAAAAACTCGCCTTATGGTGTTTCAGTTTCGGGACCGTATTTTATGATCCTTCACAAATCATAACAAATCATACAAATGTTAAAGAAAGATAAGACCATGATAAATAAATTAAACAATTTTAGATTTAAATTATTAATTCTGCCCGACAAACCATTGCCGCTCACGAAGATTCGTGACCAAATAAGATTGACCGCTCACCCCAAAGTCTGCCATTCCCTTTTCCAGGAAAAAACATCGTGCTTTCGATAATTTGTATTCCTAGAGGTGGAGGTGGATTCTTATATTTTTCTTTTAGTTTAGGTCATGGAGTTCAACATTTCCCAACCGTATATTAGTGTTTACGGTTAAGGAAATCTTCAATTCCTAGTAGTTAGAAGTTCATAAACAGATTTTTTAATTGATATATTGGTCAAATCTATTCTATTTATGCAACCGAAAACAACAAAATATGTAGAGTGTTATAAACGTGTAATTATGTTAAGAATATCTATGGCAAATCCCGTTTATTACTGGGATGCCCTTGTGTCTAGCACTATAAATAGAGGCTCTAATGTCTGTCTATTGTACATATGAATAAGATTTCTCTCTCCTTCTTCCTCTTTATTTTGTGTCTCTAGATTCTTTGTCTTCTATATCATAACACGTCATCAACACGTTCTACACCGAGTTAATAATGCTCTGACTAATAAAACACATCATCCGGTGATCGGATGCAGCCAAAGATGCATACCCGATACAGAGAGATATTTTTCTTTGACCTTTTGACTATTGTTATTTTCTTAATGTTATATTTACCGTGTCCGTTTGAATCATATGACACTGCTAATTTATTTTTGTCTTCATGTACAGAGGATTGATTTATTACAATCTCTTTTATTCAAACGGAGTACATTAGAATGATCATCAGATTTGACTAGGAACTCGTCACCTTAACAGTAAACTCTATTGGTTTTCTTTTCCTCTTCTCTTATATTACTTTATTAATCATTAAAGGAAGATGATTATTAGTTATTAAATATTATATCCCTTTCTCTATTTGATGGTTA
This sequence comes from Papaver armeniacum, assembly GCA_023531295.1. NCBI lineage: Eukaryota > Viridiplantae > Streptophyta > Magnoliopsida > Ranunculales > Papaveraceae > Papaver > Papaver armeniacum. Next base: position 151,006 of record JAJJWW010010885.1, read on the forward strand.
ACATTAATGGAAGATGATGTTTTCCTTTAACATCGTTGTGTATACCATGGAGATGGATTTTATATCTCTTCACGACCCAAATCATGAGAATAGGATTATACTTATTCTCTATTTTTATTGGGTGCAATTAAAATCCATTGGTTAACCCTAAAAGATAAATAGTCCATATTTTTGGGGCATGGGTAATCAGTCTTATTCTCCCTTCTTCTCTAATTCTGTTTATAGAGAGAATAAAAAAATAATAAAATAGAAAAAAAAACCCATCGAAAGATGGTTTACGGTTTCTATTCCTTTAATGAAGTTTGTAATCACCAAAATTGGTGTTACCGTAATTTAACCACTTTTACGGTATCCGATCACGTGCATGGTTGAAAAACCTCCGGCCAGTTAATATTGGTATCTTTGTCCATTGGACAATGATCATGTGATTCGTATTTGGTTTATATTCTTTACATAAACCATTTTTTTTTACCATACAATGGATTTTTCATAGCAAACGACATTTTTTTTCCAGTCGTCGATACGATTTTGGTATATCGTTTTACCAATCGGTATTAGTTTTCTCCATAAATTCTCTATAATGAGATGTAAAATTGGCATTCTAAGTATTTTTAGTCAATTTTGATTTTTGATTTCTATTCCTCCAGAGAAATCTACATCAACCAAAAACTTTTTTTTCTCTACATAGAAAAACGACTACAATTTCTTTATTTTCTCCAAAAGAAATATATAAACCAATTGGAATTGGTATTCTATCAGTACTATAAAGATTGGATATCGTTATTATGGTATTGACAGTTGCAAATACCAATCAAACGAGGAATTGCTGCGTTCCTGCTGGATATTTTGCAATTTTAATTTTCCCCGTGGTAATTATCTCCAAATTTTGGGATTGTACCAATTGGAATTAGAATATAATTGGACACTCAAGATCAATGGGTGCGCACCCATCTTGTTAGCCTATATTATTAGTCCTTGTAGTGACTAAATTGATCTTGAATTTATTTTCTTTTGAAAAAGAAAGTGTCCATAATCTCATTCTAAATCATTATCTCATTGGCCATAGAGGTCATGGAATTATTTGGAGATTTATTTATATATTTTATATGTTTTGGTTGTAACCAATAAAACCTATGGTTGATGTCAAATTTGTATGTCAAAAAGACTACAATTTAATTTTATTTTTAGGACAATTTTTTATGGCTTTTGAAGTCATTATCATATCCAACCGGTATTGCTAAAATCCAAATTATTTCGAGTATATGTCCTTGATTTAATCGGATAATACTCTATGAAACTAGTTTTCGTATATGAGATGATAATTATTTATTTATTTTACCATGATCGGGGGGGGACATACACTATCAAAATCATGTGTTAATTAACTTAAAAGTTATATCTATTTCTCTCCCAATATGATCAAATCGAAAAAGGCTGCCACTAATAATTGGTGTGAAAATATCTCATATAGCTTATGCCATTTAAAAAGGCAGACTCAATCACATCTAGCAAGCATGTAGCATTTGTATGTATGCTAAAGATAGCTCTAATAGAGTCTATCATAATACGACTCACAATCTCAAATCTCAAAAATTCATATCTACTCATTTGAATAGTATGAGATTATCACGCCCGTGGGCACTGGTACCAGTAAATTTAGATTTTTTCAAAGTATGCATACACTGGAAATTATGTGAGATCGTGATAAGCTAATTTAGTTGTCGAATAACAAAGATAGTGGTTGTTAACCCCTCTGCAGAGGAATATCGACATATGTGATTGGTTGGCATACGATCCAAATTAGGTTGGATTAATTTCTCAGTTAACGCAATTTTGGATCCAAAACTTAACACTATAAATGCCGAGCCTATCAATTACAGGCTAGTGTAGCCATAATGCGTCATACGAGAAATTTTTTCGTTGTAAAAACGATTTAAGGGTTCCATTTTTCTCAGACCCTAGGATTGATTCAATAAATATTTTTGTTCTCCATGTATGATGCTTTTGGCGTGGTAGTCTTTGAAGGACTCATATAGCATTCACACAAGAAATGTGGTCGGAGAACATATTAAATTTGTAATCCTTTAGGCAGCCACCTTATTTGCTTACATAAGGTTTAACAATCCTTTATGTGTTTTTAGAATTTGGTATAAAACCAGGAATCCGGATTAATTAGTTGATGATTTCAACGTTATAGGTCTCTTGAGGAGTCCTTAAAAACACAAAAATCCACGTTTTAGCAGCATAAATTCTTTTTTATTTCTTTCTTAAATCTGCAGTTAGAATTATGCTAGACTAAACTCTTCTTTGAGATAGATTAGAGTTATTATTTTTTTTGATGCTTGTCTTCTGTAAAACTCATATAGTTGAGTTGATTAACATCCATATTTACGTCAAAAGTTGTACTCTTTTCCCTTTGTTTTGTGTTTTGTCTCATGTGGTTTTCCCGACAAGGTTTTAACGAGGAAACATCTTGTTGACGTTTAATTTTCTTTCAAAATGTTGATATTTGTGCTCTCTTTTTTCCTTCGTCCAAATTTTTTCCCATTGGGTTTTATTGGCAAGGTTTTAGTGAGGAAATTTATTCAACATGGTGGTCATCCAAGGGGGAGTTGTATAATTTTGGTTATTTGGTGGATTCCCACCATTAACTAGGTCATTCTGTTTTATTAGACCACATCAACATAAGAACCCTTAGGAATTTGGATATCATTTTGATCCATATATGGTATGATCACAAACTTTACTCACCTATGGTACTATAACTTCATATTGGCACTTTGTTGAAGAAACTACATCAACTACTTTTGCAAATCATCTCCGAGAAGCTAGGAATCCAAGAAGAAAGTCCTCAATGTACTTAAAGAAGCGTGAAGACTCGAGAACACTACCATTAGAAGACTAACACAAAAGAAGACTTCATCAACTTGGAAATTTCTCACGAAAGCATTGGTATCTCCAGCATTCAAGAAATTCGTTTACCGAAATTGGCTCGACTCGAAGATTTGCAAGCCAAGATTTAACTAAAGTACTTATCAGGGGGAGTATCAAATTAAAAGGTATTTTACTGGACTATCACGTTGTACTCTTTTTCCTTCATCAAGGTTTTTCCCATTGGGTTTTCCTTGTCAAGGTTTTAATGAGGCAACATTTGCGTGTCCAAATATTTTCTAAGTTTTCTCAATTGTACTCTTTTCCCTCCGATCAGGTTTTGTCCTTTTGGAATTTCCTGACAAGGTTTTAACGAGGTAATTAGCTTAGACACAATGTCATCAGGGGGGGAGTGTTATAAACGTGTAATTATGTTAAGAATATCTAGGGAAAATCCCGTTTATTACTGGGATGCCCTTGTGTCTAGTACTATAAATAGAGGCTCTAATGTGTGTCTATTGTACACATGAATAAGATTTCTCTCTCCTTCTTCCTATTTATTTTGTGTCACTCGTTCTTTGTCTTCTATATCATAACATAGAGTTGTTTTATTCTTATATTATAAAAGTCATGACTTTAGAGCATCTCCAAGAGAAGGTGCAAAAAATCCTACGTGGATTTTTAATTTAGTCCTTTTATTTATGGGGTCTACACATATAGTAAATATAGGACCTCATATCTAAAATACCATCTCTAAGAGCATCTCCAAGAGAGGGTGGTTCTATTTATTTTTAGTGACACATAGAATTTTAGACCCCGGTTTGGCATAAATCCATCTCCAACAGTAGGTCCTACAAGTAAGGAGGGACCAATTACCAAATATGAAGGTATTTAAGAAAGTGTTATTTACACCTCCGATTGCACCTCCACGTCATGTTTTAAACCAATTTTCTTTTAATTCTAAGGGTTAAAATTCCCACCGTTGGAGATGGTTTTTTAGATATGAGGTCCTATATTTACTCTATGTGTATACTCCATAAATGAAAGGACTAAATAAAAAATCCACGTAGGATTTTTTACACCTTTTGTTGGAGATGCTCTAACAGTGAGAATTTCAACCCATAGAATTAAAAAAAAAAATTAGTTAAAAACATGACGTGGAGGTGCAACCGGGGGGTGTAGATAACACTTTCTTGAACACCTTCATATTTAATAATAGGTCCCTCCTAACTTGTAGAATCCTACTGTTGGAGATGAACTTATGCCAAACGGTGGGTCTAAAATCCTATGTGTCACTAAAAATAAATAAATCTACCCTCTGCTGGAGATGCTCTTAAGATTATCTGCTTGTTGAGGTGGTTCAGCCTCTTGCTCGACCAATTCTGTATTTTTCTCTTGAGGTTCATCATCGAATTTTGGTGGTGGATTAACTACACTTCTTCTTGCTTTTGCATACTGAATCACCTCCAGTCACTTGCTTCAACCGTATCTTATTTCTTTATAGAACAAGTTTAACTGGCGGTGGATAATTTTAAAATCGACAATTAAACATAGTATGAATCATAGTACGAAGAAGAAAATAAAGGAAGATGGACGGAACAAAAGAAGAAGTGAGAAAAAGGAAGGAAAGAAAAAAAAATGTTCCAAGAAAGAAAAAAAAATTAAAGCGTGTTTGAATACAAATATGTTTCTAATTTGGAATGTAATGATCTACCCCTCTCTGAGGATGCCATTCGGACAGCTGAAAAGCTTGGGCCGTTCTATCTTAGCTTGAATCCCCTAGAAGTAGAAGTCAGAAACACAAGTCGCAAAAGTTGATTTTTCTGCTTCTGAAAGTCATTCTGAAATTGTTTACTACAATTAGCTTTTGATTATATATCTTTCAGAAATCAAAAAACAACTTCTGGATGTGTAATCAACTTCGATAATAACACAAATCTGAAAGTCATTTTGACATTTGATGCATATTAGATCCTTTTACCATATTCTAGACGCTTAAATCGAGGCTTCGGGTCCAAGAGCATAGTTCAGTTGTATACCATCAACTCCAGTAAATAGGAAGTCAGGGGTTCAATCCCCGTCTCCGTAAAGGTATGTGGTAGATTAGTTGTATAGTGGGTTGAGCGGTGTTGGGTCTGGCAGTGGGGCCAGTCCAACTGGCTGTGTTCGGGTAGGGGCCTGGGTTCGACTTTCGCGTATCAAAAAAAAAAAAAAAAAATCCAGGCTTCAAAATAAAAAAATACCAACCCCAAATGCAGCCCCAGCCTACCTATTCCCTTGGCAACCCTTATTTTTTTGGAGCGGTTCCTATGGAATGAACAAACTCAGAGTTTGTTCATTTTTCTCCCACTATGGAATGAACAAACATCAAAAATGGATGTTCAAATTAAAAAATCTGTTGCTTTGAACATTGAGTCGGAACATCCAACGCGCGTTTGTGGCGACATTGATACCAACGCTGGCGTCTGAAGGAAAAACGCTAGCGTTTGTACGTCCAACGCGCATCCTTAGTTAGAGCGCTAGCGTTTTTGGTAATGGCGCCGCGTTCTTTCTAAGAGAGACAACTGCTCTTCCCATACCGGCACCATCGTTCCTTTCCTTTCCCTATAAATTCACTTAGTCTACAGACTTAGACTCACACCTTCCTCAACATTACACAATTTACATACCGTCTCTTGTTGGAAAATTGACACTAAAACAGGGTGACGAAAAGAATGTTGTAGGTTCTAGGCTCTAATGAAAGATTTTTTTCAACAATTATTCGACCCTTTCCCAATTGAATTGATGAGTACAAAAAGGTCAATGAATATCGCCGTCAGGATACTTGAAGCCCCACAAAAGTGTCAGATTCAAAGCTTGTACGACCTTGATCCAACCAAGAACACACTGGTTTTGTTTCTGATGATGCTTGTAAGAAAGAAATCTGAGAGAGTTGAGATGTCTTTTGAATGGAAAACAAGTCTCCTATTTAAAAAGGAAATCACACCCTTTGGATATGACTCTTCATCTCTACAGGCATCTTTTCAGAGTGAACAGGCGCGTCTCTTCCTTCAATGCGTCCATTGGTGAAATGAGATTTCTGTTCAGGTTTTCTAACAGACAATAGAAACCATATAACATAAAATTTCCAACGAGACGTTGTCTCACACTCTGCAGGTCGAACCCCGGGAACAGCCTGAATGCCTACAATTCAAGGGTTTGTTGAAAATATCCAACATCTCTAACTTTTCTTTTTCTTTTCAAACAAAACTATTCATATCAATTCAACCTTTGAGAAAAATTTCATCTTTAACAAATATGGCATCCTCACAACAACGATCACAACAACGATCACAACAACAAACACCACAACAAACACCACACCAAACACAACAACAAACACCACAACAAACACAACAAGAAACACAACAATCACAACAAAGGAACACAAGAATTCGTGGTCCCAAGTATACGATGGATGAAGACGAGTCACTTTGCAGAAATTATGTATTATATACATTATATGATATCAATGGTATTATTCAAGAAAAAAAAAACTACTTATGGTAAGATTTTACAAAATTTCGTGAAGAAACCGGTAACATTCATAGTCGTGATGTCGAAGGGTTGTGTCATCATTTTTGCACAATTTCAGGAGCTGTTAGTGAATCTATAGCTTTGATCACTCAAATGTGGAACAAAAGAAGAAGTGGTGAAGGCGAACCGGATGTGGAACAAAGATGTCGAGAAGAGTGGCAAATATCCCATAAAGGTTCAAGCTTCCAACATGAAACTTGTTTCACCATTTTGTGGGTGCTTAACAAGTTTAATCCATACTTGCTGGAAGGTCATCAAGTGCCTGGAAGATTACTACATGGTCCAATCTCGAAGGATTTTTAGAATGGAGGGCATGCTTCCTCACCTGATAGAACTCCAGGTAGTCAGGATCAACACAATAGTAATCTAGACGTTTACACCAACTGCAATAGAAAAAGAGGAGGTGGTGTGAAAGCTGCAAAAGCAGCGAGAGACGCAGAACAACGAGCAGCAAAAGGAGGTTCAAGCGAGTTCAACTATGCTGACCACAAGTTAATAGAGATGCAAATGGAGGCAGATAGAGTCAGGACCATGCCATTTCTTTAAAAAATCAACAGAAAAGTAGTCTTTCGCGAGAACAATACTGTATTGTAAGCTAAACAAGTTACTCTCCTTGGACACCCGCAAAATGAATGAACAACAATATGCTATATGGACTAAGCAAATGGATGCGTCCGAACAACAACAAGTCCACGCCGAACAAGTCCCCCACCAACAAACTGAAGTCTCCCCTCAACAAACTGACCAATATGTAAATATGGAAGACGAAGATGATTCCTCGGAATAAAGCCTACCTGTTTATAAGCTTGAACCATAGTTGACCATTCTAGATAGATTCCGTCTGCTAGATAACCCTGAGTGTAGTGATTAACGTTGATGGTGAAATTACAGTGCAGCGCGAACCTATTCTTAAGATCCTCAAACAATTGTGACTTATATAAAATGTTGAGATCGTTATTTGAACCCGTGAGTCCAAAAAAGGCATGCCAAAACAAACAATCATGAGTAACTGAAGCTTCCAAAATTACAGTTGGTTTTGGATAATGACTCTTACATTGGCCTGCCCATTCTACCGGACACGCATGCCACGTCCAATGCATGCAGTCAAGACTACCTAACATTCCTGGAAAACCCATCTCAGTGTTTTCTACAGTTAATCTTTGAACATCTTCATGAGTAGTCTTTCTTAAAAAGGTTGGACCAAAATGCTCGACTATTGTTTCGCAAAACAGTTTGAGATACCTAAAGGCGGTTGTTTTCCCAATACGGATGTAATGTTCGTGGAATCCGTTGGTGTCCCATAACATAGTATACAGAGGGCCGCATTGACATTTTGTTCGGGACTAAAGCCTCGTATATGTCGTGCATCATACTGATAATTAAATAAAGGTTGTGTAATGACCCAACCCTCCACCGATACTTCCCCCACTTAGCCACTGCGGTCATCCGGAAGTGTGAGGTTTTCAACGGCATCACCTGCGGTAATCGGCCAGAAACTTCAGGATGGTCACCCATCCCGGGATTACTTTTGCCCGAGCACGCTTAACTGCAGTTGCCGCCAACTCGGAGCCACCAATTGTCTTTGAAAGACCTCAAGATAATGTAGACGTTCCTTGACTCTTGTGAGACCAGTATCTAGATCCACGGCTAGCATACTCTCTCATCCAAGCACAAGCGAACCGTCCTTAGTTGTATCCTAACTAACACCGATATTGTTCCTACTTACCCACTGCGGTTATCCAACAGTGTGGGATTTCCCACTTACCCACTGCAGTTATCCAGCAGTGTGGGATTTTAAACGACGCTGTGATAGGTGTCTAAAACACCTAATTTAATATCTAGTATTTATGCTTTCTTTGCGAATTTTCGTGTGAATTATGTATCTTATGTGTGCTTTTGAGTTTATTAGGTGCAATGGAGTCATTTGGAGCAAAAAGACCAATTGGAACTCGTTCAAATACAATATTTCTACTTTTCATTGTGTAGAGGACGAGAAGATGAAGACAATGCCGAAAGAATGGAGTCATTCCAGTTCGTATGAAGAAGTTATGAGCAAAATAAAGAACTTGAAGCATAAAAGAGCAAGTGTTATTGACACCCCAAGTGTAGGTTAAGGGGTAGTATTTCGTTAAGGGGCAATCAAAGGAATTGCTCAAGGGAGTCACGTCATTTATCGAGGGGAAGTTAAAATATTGTTTAAAGCAAAGGGAACCAACTATTTTACTATGGGCACCTTAAATCTTCATATTTGGGCTTTCAGGAACCACCATTACCGGTGATTATTGAGTGCCGTGATGGAGCTCGATAGGGAAGTCCTATGGTTATGGTGGTTTATCGGTATAGTAACGGAGATGATCAATGGCTGCTGGTGAGATGATAACGACATGGAATGATGGTGATGGAATGGGTCTGGTTATGGTTCACGGAAGTGCTGTTGAGGGCATGGAGAAGTGTGTTGCAGTCCGATAAGAGGCTATTGATGGCAATGAGTCAATGAACTGTGAAGCAATGCTCGAATGAGAAACAGGAGATGGCAGCAACGTTGAGGATGAGTCATGTGGACAGAGACGGTTGGTTGGTTATGGAAGGATCATTGGCTGAAATGGAGCTGGGTTAACATAGTTGATGAGAGTATGAGAAGATATTTGCTCGAGCTTGGTGGAAGAGCTAGTGATGTGGGAGCATGGCAGTGAACGTTGTTGCCATTGTGGAGGATGACACCGATGGCTAGAGTTCAGCTCTGAGAAAGGTTGCATGGTTTTGATGGTTCTCGGTGATGGAGATCGTGATTGAATGAGGATTGGCGGAATGGGGGTTGATGGTGCTCGGATGAGACGAAAGAGATATCGTCGTGTGATATAAAAGAGTAAGTAGCTTGAGTCCGTTTCGAGTATGGTGATGACGAGATGGCCTGATCTTGTTGTTGTTGCTTGTCGACGGCGCAGATCGTGGACAAAGTTGAGAGGAATATTAAGCTTAGTCCGGTGGTGGATTGATGGAGCCGATTTGTTGTGGTGTTCAATGGCGGGGATGCTCGTAACGTTGTTAAGATCGTTATTATTAGAGTTGGAATGGAGTCATTTTATGGCAGATGGTGTTATGGGAGTTGGCAGACAGAGATCAAGCGGTAAGGATTAGTGAGAGTTGAAGAACTCGAGCAAGTTCAGTGGAGTCGTTGTCGGGATGATATGGATGAGTTGTCATTGACGATCGGTAGAACTAGATCATGCCAGTGATTAAGGTATTGATGGAGCCTAGAAATAACGATGGAGGAGTATGGCCGAGTTCGTGGGTTCAAGGTATAGGGGCAATCTGCATGATGATCAAGAGAACCTCGAGTATAACAGGGATGGCGATGTCGAGATGGAGAAGTTTCCCTAATCGATGGTCTTGCGGGAATCACTAATGACGATGGCTTGGTGGTTGATTTGTGATCGACGGAAAGGTGGATCGAGAATAGTTGTCGGGCCCACGTAACCGACAAGCCAATAATGAGAAAGTGGGCCGAACTTAACAGTTTGCGAAAGCCTATTAGCTTGGGATGAAATTATTTACACAACCAGACTTTGGACGTGGGATATTGGTGTGAATGGCCAGACTTTGGCAGCCACTTTGCACGGGGTGTGATGCACGAACACTTTCCTATTTTTACTAGGTTTCCTAGTTTCTTCAAGAGGAGGTTACAAAAACTCCATATATATAGAGAAGCCTAGGCACAATTGGGATATCTTGTTTTATTATCTCTTTTCTACTTTATTCTAGGTTTAGAACATGAAACTTCTTTCTTCTTGTGATGAACTCCTTGAATATGAGTACCTAAGTTTATTATTGGTTATGGAATAGTTGATTTCACATAATATGATTCTTTGATTCAATATATTAGTTTTGTCTCATAGTTATCGTTTGCAATTTCTGAAAATATTGTTTCATGATTGATTGATTGTTTTGTCAAGTTGCAAATTGGTAGAACTTCTAATCACATCTATTGCTAGTCTAGGGTTTATTATACGCAAAAGTGATATTCCTTGATACAAGTAGCATAATATGATTATAGTTTGTAGTGATATATTCTTATGATCATATGTGAATCGGAACCTTTGTTAAATCGGATTAGTGCGCTTTCCACGTTCGATTGCTTTGATTGGCTCCGATTTCATAGAACTTAATGCATCTAGGAATTAAACTTGATTAGTGCTTTTACACGTTAGGTTGTTCCTTTAGGTAGAATTCATATTCGCATCTTTTAATGTGTTTGTTGATGACATGAGGAGGTTTTGCGGGATATTCTTGCGATCAAGATATTCTAGGGTCTTTGATAAAAGTTGAGATTAAATATCAATTCTAGTTATTGTGAAAAGCATGTTAGTGAATGAAAACGAAATCCTTAACCAATATCTCTTCTATCTTATTTGTTTGCTTATTTGTTTCTTTGTTTTTATTTTATTTTAGTTTATAAAATCACAAAAACTAGGTGTTTTATATAGGGAACCGAAACAATTTGACAACATAGACCTCTTTGTGGGATCGATCCTTTCTTGCCCTTGCTATATTTATATTTTGAGTAGTAAGAAAGTGTAATTATATTTGTGTCGCTTACGACAGCGATCAAATTTTGGCGCCATTCTTGGGGAGGCAGCGGTTGTTAATTGTTTTGGTTTCTTATTTTGTATTTAGTTTTTGTTTTCTTTTTTCTTATTTTCCGGGGTTCTAACCGTAGTTTTGAGAATTATTTTAGGGTGCTTATTTCTATGGAAGGAGCATATTTGAGCAATCAATACGGGTTTCAATAACCTCAACAATATGATAACTGCCAATTCCATGGGTAAAATCAAAACCAATTCATTGGTTATGACCAATATTCCATGGAACCTTGTGGTTTTCCTCAACAACCTTATGGTGAGTATGTGTGTGAACAACAACAAGGATGGGAGGATTCTTATGCTCTTGAACAAAAAGTCTCTAATTTTATAGATAAAGTTTCCACCTTTTACAAGAGGAATTTCAAAAGCTAAAGAGACTACAAACGAGCAACTCCAAGAACTTCGTGAAAGTATGACTATCTTGCGAAGAGACATTGATCAATACAAGGAAGATATGGATAATTCTAATGTGCATATGGTTTGTGATGAATATTTGATTGATGCTAATGTTGAAAAAGGCCAATCCTTGGGCACTTTCGTGGATAATTGTGTAGTTAACTCAACTCTTGATCGTAATAATGATCATTCACCTATTCAAAAGGATGAGTTAGAGATTAACAACACTAAATTCAACGAGGAACAATCTTATGTTGACTATGATAGTGACGTGATTATGATATATTGCTTGAAACAACTCATGGTGACATCTCCGAGGAGTCTTTTTGGGATCAAGATGAAGATGAAGAGGAATATGTCGACACTTGTGTAGATTACTCAAGCATTGATCTTAATAATGATCAAGAGCCTATTCAAAGGGTGGAGCTTGAGGATGATGCATTTTTGAGTGTTCTAAAAGAGTTTCTTATGATAAAATTTGGATCCACAAAAGAGTATGTGCCTTACAACAAAAAGGAGGAATATGTTGAGAATGAGACCGTTATGACCAATATTGTGGAAGACCCAATTGAACTTGTGCATGATTGTAATGATGATGTTTATGTCGAGACTTTGTTACGAGCAGAAACGGACGAAGAATGGTTGCAAGGTTTGATAGAGGACCATGATATAAAAGAGGTGAATAATTCACTTGAGTTTTCAAGGATGAAGAGGATTCCGTGCTACAAGAGATTGTGCAAGGTTTATCTAACCCTTTGCCTATTATTTCTTCTCCTTTACCTCTTATTGGTTTGAATGTATGTGCTTGAGAATATTGTTGAATGACTTTGTTTCTCGTTTTCCGCCATTAGAGAAACTTGAGTCTCATACTATAAAGGTTATGGAACAAGAAACCGTGGAGGTGCCGACTTCTATATTCTTTATACACTTCCAAGTGTGGACAAGAATAAGTGTGGAAGCTTTTATCGGTTCATAGCTTTACTTTTGCTTTATGTTACTAATATTTGTGTGAAGCTAGTGTTTGCAAAACAGGTTCTATGGACGGATCCCCAAATTTTTAGATTATTGGTGTATGGGGAATGATTCTTGCAAGGATATAGTCGGGCCGTCGACTTTAAAACAAGCGCTTAGTGGGAGGCAACCCACCGGTTTTGTATTTCTTATCCTTTTGCATTTTATTTTTTGTTTCGTTTATTTATTTTTACTGTTTTCATATCATATTTGCATCCCTATGTTTAATTTAATTGAGTCCGTAATCTATCTTAGAAGAGAATTATGCCGAATACCTTTTCGTCAGAAAATTTCAGACTGCGCGTAGTTCATTCCAGAGACCATAACTGTCAGACCGTTTATCGAAACACTGTGCCCTTTTGACACTTTGTAGAAAACACGTAGATGAACAACTTTTGTGAAATGGAGTTTTTCCAAATTCCTTACCAATTTGTACAGTTTTTTGCGTTTTATCTGCTGTTACGTCAGAATTCAGAACTTTCGGTTTTACATTGAGGACAATGTGAAGTTTAAGTGTGGGGGAGCATTTATATGTTTGAATAGTTTGTTTTTGACACCATTAGTGGATGGAACCATTTTGAATGCAGGAGTTGAGGAACCAATTAACTAAAAGGGGACGAATATAACTAAAAATCACAAATTAACATGATAGTCGTTACCATATCTCGGAATATCACCATATCGCATTCTATTTTTATTTTCCATATTTATCTATTGTTCTCTAAGTGCTTTGGTGGGTCACTAAACATCGACGTGTTATTACCGCTAGGATGAAATAGAGTGGTTGAGTTACATTAAAAAAAAAAAAAAAAAAAAAAACATGAAAAAAAAAAAAAAAAAAAAAAGGACCGACCAATTAGACCAAAATGGAATAAAAAGACACTTGGGAATAGCAGTATGTGTGAAACGTAGTCCCCTGCCTCCTCACGCTAAACAAGAGTGGAATGCAGGATCCAAGGCAACTATCATGTACTTACGACAAGAAGCATGCGCTTGATCCAAAAGATCTAATCATGCCGCCTAAAAAAAGAAATTGGATCCGATTTGATCCAATTATAAAAAAAAAAAAAAAAATTATTATTGTGTTGAATAAAGTCACTCTTGGTTCCTTTGTATATGCCAATTGATTTGATGTAGCATTCAAGACGAAGTAGCTCAATCAATAGGATTAGGTTCATCTTAGCATTGACCTTCGAACAGATATGGGAAACATCGAACACTTGTGGAATATTCGCCAACATCTACATCTATATCCATCTTCTTAATCTTTTCATTGTGATTGTGGTTGTTAGTTTCGAGTATTGTGGCTTGTTTGACTATCTAATTAGAGTTTATTACTAATAATTGAATTGAATTTGCAAGGTACCTCCTCCTCGTAGTCATTTTGGATTCGTTCATTGATTTGTCACAAATAGACGGAGTTGGGAAGTAGGTTTTGTGGGTATATCTCTAGTAAACCCTCACGAGACTATAACTCGTCCACTAGGGACACTAGGGTTTAAAGGCTTGTTATTTATGCTAAAAGTGACCAGTAGCCTCGACGACACGGAGTTGTATGTATGTTTTTATTTTGTTTGATTTGCTCGAGGACTAGCAAAGTCTAAGTGTGGGGGAATCTGATAGGTGTCTAAAACACCTAATTTAATATCTAGTATTTATGCTTTCTTTGCGAATTTTCGTGTGAATTATGTATCTTATGTGTGCTTTTGAGTTTATTAGGTGCAATGGAGTCATTTGGAGCGAAAAGACCAATTGGAACTCGTTCAAATACAAGATTTCTACTTTTCATTGTGTAGAGGAGACGAGAAGATGAAGACAATGCCGAAAAGAATGGAGTCATTCCGAGTTCGTATGAAGAAGTTATGAGCAAAATAAGAACTTGAAGCATAAAAGAGCAAGTGTTATTGACACCCCAGTGTAGGTTAAGGGGTAGTATTTGTTAAGGGGCAATCAAAGGAATTGCTCAAGGGAGTCACGTCATTTCTCGAGGGGAAGTTAAAATATTGTTTAAAGCTAAAGGGAACCAACTATTTTACTATGGGCACCTTCATCTTCATATTTCGGGCCAGGGAACCATCATTACTTGTGATTGTTGAGCCGCCGTGATGGAGCTCGATAGGGAAGTCCCTATGGTTATGGTTTACTCAGATAGTAAAGGAGATGATCAATGGTGGTCGGGAGATGATAACGACATGGAATGATGGTGATGGAATGGGTCGGGGGTTATGGTTCACGAAGTCAAAGCAGGCATGGAGAAGTGTGTTGCGCCTCCCGATAAGAGGCTATTGATGGCAATGAGTCAATGAACTGTGAAGCAATGCTCGAATGAGAACAGGAGATGGCAAGAACGTTGAGGATGATGTGGGACACCGAGACGGAAGTTGGTTGGTTATGGAAGCGAGATCATGGCTGAAATGGGAGTCGGGTTAAGCATAGTTGATGAGAGTAATGAGAAGATATTTGCTCGAGCTTGGTGGAAGAGCTAGTGACAGGAGCATGGCAGGTGGAACGTTGTTGCCATCATGAGGATGACACTGATGGCGAGAGTTCGGCTCGAGAAAGGTTGCATGGTTTTGATGGTTCTCGGTGATGGAGATCGTGATTGAACGAGTGTTGGCGAGAATGGCGGTTGATGGTGCTCGGATGAGACGAAAGAGATAAATCGCGATTTATAAAAGAGTAAGTAGCTTGAGTCTGGCTGAGTATGGTGGGGACGAGGATGGCCCGTGACGTTGTTGTTGCTTGTCGACGATGTGGGGATGTTGTGGACAGTTGAGAGGAATATTAAGCGAGTCTGGTGGTGGATTGATGGAGCTGATTTCAGCTGTGGTGTTCAATGGCAGGGATGCTCGTAACGTTGTTAAGATGCTGCTATTACCGAGTTGGAATGGAGCTGTTTATGGCAGATGGTGTTATGGGACATGGCAGAGATGCGGCGGTAAGGATTAGTGAGAGTCAAGAACTCGAGCAAGTTTTGTGGAGTTGTTTATGGGGGATGATATGGATGAGTTGTGTCTTGACGATTGAGAAGAACTAGGATCATACAGAGGATTAAGGTATTGATGGAGCTCGAGGAAATAACGATGGAGGAGTATGGCCGAGTTCGTGGGTTCAAGGTATGTGGGCAAAGGTCACAGCAGATGATTGAAGAGAACCCGATTATAACAGGATGGCGATGTCGAGAGATGGAGAAGTTTCCGCAATCGATGGTCCGGGAATTGGCACGACGTAGATGGCTTGGTGGTTGATTTGTGATCGATGGAAAGGTGGAAGCGAGAATAGGTTGTCAGCCTACGTAACTGACAAGCCAATAATGAGAAAGTGGGCCGAACTTAAACGGTTGCGAAAGCCTATTAGCTTGGGATGAAATTATTTACACAACCAGACTTTGGACGTGGGATATTGGTGTGAATGGCCGGACTTTGGCGACCACTTTGCACGGGTGTGATGACCACGAACACTTTCCTATTTTTACTAGGTTTCTAGTTTCTTCAAGAGGAGGTTACAAAACTCCATATATATAGAGAAGCCTAGGCACAATTGGGATATCTTGTTTTATTATCTCTTTTCTACTTTATTCTAGGGTTTAGAACATGAAACTTCTCTTTCTTCTTGTGATGAACTCCTTGAATATGAGTACCTAAGTTTATTATTGGTTATGGAATAGTTGGATTTCACATAATATGATTCTTTGATTCAATATATTAGTTTTGTCTCATAGTTATCGTTTGCAATTCTCTGAAAATATTGTTTCATGATTGATTGATTGTTTTGTCAAGTTGCAAATTGGTAGAACTCTAATCACATCTATTGCTAGTCTAGGGTTTATTATACGCAAAAGTGATATTCCTTGGATACAAGTAGCATAATATGATTATAGTTTGTAGTGATATATTCTTATGATCATATGTGAATCGTAACCTTTGTTAAATCGGATTAGTGCGCTTTCCACGTTCGATTGCTTTGATTGGCCTGATTTCATAGAACTTAATGCATCTAGGGAATTAAACTTGATTAGTGCTTTTACCGTTAGGTTGTTCCTTTAGGTAGAATTCATATTCGCATCTTTTAATGTGTTTGTTGATGACATGAGGAGGTTTGCGGGATATTCTTGCGATCAAGATATTCTAGGGTCTTTGATAAAAGTTGAGATTAAATATCAATTCTAGTTATTGTGAAAAGCATGTTAGTGAATGAAAACGAAATCCTTAACCAATATCTCTTCTATCTTATTTGTTTGCTTATTTGTTTCTTTGTTTTTATTTTATTTTAGTTTATAAAATCACAAAACTACGGTGTTTTTATATAGGGAATCAAACAATTTGACAACCTAGACCTCTTTGTGGGATAGATCCTTTCTTGCCTTACTTGCTATATTTATATTTTGAGTAGTAAGAAAGTGTAATTATATTTGTGTCGCTTACGACAGCGATCACGCTGCTGCGGCTATCCAGCAGCAGTTCCTGAGAGGTCACCCATCCTGTGACTACTCCCGGCCGATCACACTTAACTGAGAAGTTTTTCCACAACTCAATCAAGTGTACTCATCAGCCCCTGTTAGGAAATGACAAACCATTACTTATATTCCATTCACCCAGCCTGATAGACATATTTTTGTGTCTAATTTGATCTAAATAATATATATTGTTGGCACTCGATTTTGTATTAATTTTAGTGTTTTATGTGTTTGTAGGTATTTTTGGGCAATAAACATTTTTGGAAAAATGGGCTCGAAAAGTTGTCTAAAGCACCCGGAGGACACGTGTTATTCGGACTCTCAATGTAGGATAAGGGGCACCTCAATTACTAAGGGGCACCCACAGGATATTCGCACCCAAGCAGCTGGATAAGGGACAACCTCATCACCTTCGCTTGAAAATAATTTTTTGTGGAAAATTTGCTCTTCACCGCAGATTCTTGGTTCCGATTTTTGAGCGTGATTTAGAGAGACTCAATGGCTAGAATCGTATGGGAAGACTTGATGAAGCCTAATAGAGCATTGTATGATCAATGGTTTCGACCTTGCACTGGTTGGATACGTGGATTTGAAGAGACAACAAAGCACGGTAATATCTCGGATATTTTTCTATCCGTGTTTTCTTGTGTGGCTTATGGAAGGGTGTGTGATCAATCAAGGGATGGGGTAGCGCGTGTAGAAGATAAATAAGAAGACTCGAAGTAACAGGAGCGCGTTAAAGAGAAAGAAATAAAAATTATTTCCGCTTTTGGCAGCAGAGAATAAGAAGTGATTAATGAAGATTATATGGAGTTACTGTCGAGTATTTTCGATTATGAAGAGTATATAAAGGGTGCTGAGGGTTTTGAGAAGGGGGTGGAGAGTTAGGGGAACGAAATAGGGTGAGAAATCAGAGTTGCAGAGCTCGTCTCTGCTTCTTCCAGTAAAGATGAAGAACACGAAGAACAGACAGCCAAAGACCGTTGTTCTTCAACAGTGTCAACAACAGAGTTCTGTGGGTCGTAGTTAAGGAGGCAGTCGTGTTTGAACAGTGCCAGCGACACATCATATATATCGTTCTCTGTAACAGTTTGGTTTGTAAAAAAATATAATTGTTACAAACCAGGTTTTCAATTTTCATTCCATTTTCACCTCTTGTAAACACTTTTTGAGCAATGAAAAATTATTCTGAGTGTGTTTCCAATATGCGGAGCTAGAACCCATCACTGGGACATCGGAGGAAGAAACTTTTCATGATTGTGGTAAATGAATTAATTCTTTATACGACTTTTTGCATAGATTTAATTGTTTTATGATTTCTATTAATTATCTGTTATTTTTTCTGATGTCGCATGCTTAGTTTAAATTACTTTTGATGCGTCATGCTTACGACTTACAGATAATGTTTTATGAAATCTATTTTTGGCAAGGAATTAGAGTCACAACTTCTTTTGTTTGAGCTATATTTTCTCGAGTTAATGACTGAACCACAAGAATATGAAAAGTAGTGAAATCCTGCGTCCTAGTGACTCTTCATCCTGTGACAATTTTTGTATATATTTTTCTTTTATTTTCTTTTATTAATTCTTAAAATCAATCTCGTCAAGTCCGAGTGAACGACAAACCCCTATTACTACAACATCATTGAAAATAACCATTAATTTTTGGCGCCGCCGACGCGGACTTGTGTATAGATTTGTTTTTAGGTTTAATTTTAATTTTTATTATTTTTGTTCTTTTTTACGCCTTTTGGTATTTCTTGTTTGTTTTCAGATTTGGAATCGAGCAAAAGAAAAAGGAAGAAAACGCTGAAAACAAAAGCGAAGCTAAAGAAGGAAAGAAAAGAGGAATCCAAAAGGAGTGAAGAAGAAGATTTTGTATATTATTTTATTTTTTATTTTTTTTTAGAAACTGTAATTAAGGTTTTTATTTTTGTAATATTTTATTTTTGGACATTTTTTTCTTTGGGACATTGAACATTGGACTTTATTTTTAAAACCCTAAAGAAGGGTTGGTTTAAATACAAACTGCACAGGGAAGGACGACAGTTACGATACTGTCTCGGCCCCTCGGGTTCGTACATGACATAAGAGTTGTGGCCTGAGTCGACCTCAACGATTCATCCCCCGTGCAGAGAACGGGAGGTAAGAATTCTAAACACCCGCGAATCCCCGTCGGCGGGTTTACTTGGATGATTTTGTATGCATATTTGTTGAGGTCTTGAATACACTTTATTTTAATTTCCTAGTAAAGGAAGGGACTGGCCATACAAGATAAGGGTTCGGATTTCATCACCGTTTCTTCTTGCCCGCCTTTAGGAAAACGATACCAAACGCGAACCTAAGCTTAAAATACTGACTAGAACGAGACCGATAGGGTAATGAGCTTAATAGGAAAGTCATTCAAAAAATATTGGTTACAATTTAAGCATACTTGAAGTTCATGATGGTTTACGTTAGTTGAATGCGTGACTGCGCCGCCTTGTAATGCGGTGAGGCCTTGGGTATCAAAGATCCGCGCAGCTTCCCTCGCCTCTATTCAACTTACTTCAACTCGGATTGATTCCAGAGGGGTCTGCTTAAATGGTAACGAATTCCCTTTCGAAGGATTAGAAGCTGGTCTAGAAACAATCTAAGTGGAGCCATTATGCTTTTTGTTTGGTAGAAATCAGTAGGTTTGTTGTGGTCGAGTCAGCCTTGTTTGTGTTTGTGTAGAATTCCCTTGCAGTTAGGATGTCAAAATGGTATTATAATAGCCATCACAATGAATATGAATATCCAACTGAACAATATGGACATCACTCTTTTTATGACCATGGTGTGAATAGTGGTTGGGAACGCCAACCTTTGGAAGGTTATGGGTCATACCTTGGTGAGCCCAATTACTTCCACATGTGCATCGGTCATTCGAACAAGAAGATTATAGTAATAGTTCTTCGTCTCTAGAGGATACAATCAAACTTTTGAAAAGTAGTCCTTTTTATGATCCTTATGTTCCTCTTCCTTCTCTAGAAGAGTCCTTCAGAGGTTTAGCTGAGTCGACACAAAAGTTAGCTGAATCAACATGTAAGTTAGCTGAGGTGAATAACGTAGTTATGGACGAAAGGACTGCAAAAACGACTGAATCTTTAGAAGATATCCTCAATAGATTAATTCAAAACTTAGATCCAACACTAAGGGAACTTTCTTTGGAGGAGACCCTTGAGAGGATAGCTGAGTCGACTCGTAGACTTGAGTTAGAGAAGAATGAAAGTATTGCTCGAAATAACTTGAATTTCCAATATAGTGTATCCAATAATACATTTGAGAATGAAGATAGTTATTCACATAATCAAGATGATGAGGTTAGAATTGGTAACACTACTTGTTTATATGAGGTTCAACCATTTTCATGTTATTATAATAATGATTATGATGAGGATAGTGTTGATGAAGAATTTGAAATAAATAGGCATAGTGATCGTGGAATTTGCTACTCAAATGAGCTTTATAATAATAGGGTTATTTCTGGTTCAGATCCTAATAATTTTAACAATTATTCACCTATTCAAAATGACGAGGATTTGACTAGAGATACTGTTTTAGACGATGTAGTATTTCCTGTTCACGAAGTCGATAATGGTTTAGAGGAACGGGTTTATCTGAGAATATTATTTTAGAGTCTAACGATTTAAAAATAATAGTCTTGATTTAAGAAGATGAACTCGTAGAGCTTTTAAATATGAGTGAGGATGCATCACCGAGTATAATTTACATGCGACAATTGACCATTTTCGTGGATTTTGATGATCTAGAAATTAGGAAAATTGTAGCTAGTCTATCTAGAGACACCCAAAATTCTAAGTTTGGGGGTGATTATCATTCTCCTTGTGCCTTACCTTTATCTCTTACAGAGATCCTTCACTTGGGACTTGATATATGTGCCTTAACCATTGTGCCAGATTAGCTTCATGCTAGCTCTCCCGAACCTAATAATGTCCAGGAAGAAGTTCAGTTGTTAGAAACCCATCCTCCGGTTGATGTGGTTAACCTGAAAAGGCTATGATACCAAAATTGACTTTGTTTTCCCACCAAAAACTTTTCTTTCAATTGTGGGAACATATGAGTTAAAAATGTGTCAGTTATTAAGTTTTGAGACTAAACCTAATTACTTTAAGATATTAGGTTCGACACATTTGTTAAGGAAGACCACCAATCTTATTGTGGTGTTTGTGTAAGTCAAAACTGATTGACTTAGAGGATCCTCAATTATTCGAGTTATTATTATGTGCTTCTAAGTTTTTATTTGAGTTTTTCCGACTCTAGAACACGAACATTCGGATCTAACTCATGAGGAAACGCAACCCATGAAAATATGTTATCTCGGACCCTTTTATAAAGCTCCGAACCCGAACCACAACTAGATGTAGTTGTCTTAAAAATAGATTAGGGTGTGTTGGATATTTTCATGGGTTGCAGTCTCCTCTTCTTGTGGTTAGCACTTTTTGATCCAGATGACCCGCAGTTATTCTGGCTATTGCTATATGATTCTTCGAGGTGACTAATCCTTTCCAATGTCTGGCTGAAAACTTTAAACTTAGCACTTCTTGGGAGGTAACCCATGCTCATGCAACACGGTAATATCTTTCCTTAACTCTTTTGCTTCAAATTTTAACAGTTTCTCATTGTTCATGCTTTTAATTTCATCTTTAGAACATTGAGGACAATGTTAGATTTAAGTTTGGGGGTATAGGATAAACTTTTTAGTTGCAATAAATAAACTCCAGAGATTAGAAATTTATGCTTATTAAGGTTGGCACTAACTAATCTAAGTGGATGGGAACATCTTGGTTGTAGGAGTTGAGGAACCAATCTGATTAGATGGAAACATCTAGAAGAGTCTATTCATAAAAGCACAGATCTCAGGTGTTAGAAAAGAAAACATGGTAGTTTCGCCATATCCTCGTGATGGAAACATCGAAAGAATCCTGATCACTTCTTTTTCTTTTTGTTTTTACCATTGCTAGGGTGAAATAGAGTGACTGAGACAAAAAAAAAAAAAAAAAAAAAAAAAAAAAGACCATTAGACCAACCTGAATAAATACAATAAAGTCGACCACTGGTACCCTTGTATATGCCAGCTGAGTTGACCTAGAGTTAGGTTTATCGACCATTGGTTCCCTTGTATATGCAGTGTGTTGATATTAGTCCAGACCAGTATCTCAGTCCATTAGGATAGGTTCACCTTAGTCAACATCATCCACGTTTTTCTCTACATCCATCTTCTTAATCTATTCATGTGATTGGTTGACTCCGATTTATGATGTACAGAAACTATCTGAGTAGAGCTCTGTCACTTTATATGAATTTTAGTATGCTTGAGTGCAAACTCGTGTACAACAATTGGAATTTCGCATCAGGGTACTTCCTCTTATAGTCAATAATTGTAGGCCAACCAAGGAGATTCTTTAGTGCCGTCCAAGGTTCTGCGAAGATAGCTAGGGTCTGGAGTAATGGTTTTGTGGGTACACCTCTGGTAAACCCTCCGGAGACAACACTCCGCCACTAGGGCCACCTAGGGGTTTAAATGATTTTTATGTTCTAGAATAAATTTGCTCGAGGACTAGCAAATAATAAGTTGGGGGTATTTGATAGACACATTTTTGTGTCTAATTTGATCTAAATACTATATATTGTTGGCACTCGATTTTGTACTAATTTTGGTGTTTTATGTGTTTGTAGGTATTTTTGGGCAATAAACATTTTTGGAAAAATCGGCTCGAAAAGTTGTCTAAAGCACCCGAAGGACACGTGTTATTCGGACTCTCAATGTAGGATAAGGGGCACCTCAATTACTAAGGGGCACCCACAGGATATTCGCACCCAAGCAGCTGGATATGGGACAACCTCATCACCTTCGTTTGAAAATAATTTTTAGCGGGAAATTTCTGTTCTTCTTTGCAGATTCTTGGTTGTTTTTGGGCGTGATTTAGAGAGACTCAATGGCTAGAACTGTATGGGAAGACTTGATCAAGCCTAACATGCATTGTATGATCAATGGTTTCGACCAGAATTGGTTGGATACGTGGATTTGAAGAGACAACAAAGCACAATAATATCTCGGATATTTTTCTATCCGTGTTTCTTGTGTGGCTTATGGAAGTCTGGGTGTGTCTTGTTGAATCAAGGTATGGGGTAGCACGTGTAGAAGATAAATAAGAAGACTCGAAAGTAATGAGGAGCGTGAAAGAAAAAGAAATAAAAAATTATTTCCGTTTTTTTTGGCAGAGAGAATAAGAAGTGATTAATGAAGATTATATGGAGTTCAAGGAAAAGTATTTTCGATTCAAGAGTATATAAAAGGGTCTTGAGGGTTTTGAGAAGGGGGTGGAGAGTTAGGGGAACAAAATAGGGTGAGAAATCAGAGTTGCAGAGCTCGTCTCTGCTTCTGCCATTGAAGACGAAGAATACGAAGAAGCAGATGTGACCAAAGACCGTAGTTCTTTCAAGTGTCAACGCCAGGAGTTACGTAGGTCGTAGTTAAGGAGGCGATCGTTTTTTGAACATGCGCGGTGACACATCATATATATCGTTCTCTGTAACAGTTTGGTTTCGTAACAAATATAATTGTTACAAACCAGGTTTTCAATATTCATTTCATTTTCACCTCTTGTAAACATTTTTTGAGCAATGAAAAATTATTCTGAGTGTGTTTCCAATATGCGAAGCTAGAACCCATCACTGGGACAACGGAGGAAGCAACTTTTCATGATTGTGGTAAATGAATTAATTCTTTATACGACTTTTTGCATAGATTTAATTGTTTTATTTATCTGTTATTTTGTCTGATGTCACATGCTTAGTTTAAATTACTTTTGATGCGTCATGCTTGACTTTGAGATAATGTTTTATGAAATCTATTTTTGGCAAGGAATTAGAGTCACAACTTCTTTTGTTTGAGCTATATTGTCTCGAGTTAATGGCTCGAACCACAAGAATATGAAAAGTAGTGAAATCCTGCGTCTAGTGACTCTTCATCCTGTGACAATATTTGTATATATTTTTCTTTTATTTTCTTTTATTAATTCTTAAAATCAATCTCGTCAAGTCCGAGTGAACGACAAACTCCTATTACTACAACATCATTGAAAATAACCATCACAACCACTGCTGAATATCGGGGTATTACAATACCACCACCTTAAATTAGAGTCGTCCTCGACTCCGGAATATATCCAAGCCCAGATCTCTGACGTTCCCTGCCCCTCATGAGAAGCACCTTGACTAATCCCGCCAGCGTACCTTCCCACCCTCGGCAGGTGACCCGTCGTTGTCTTTGATACCATTTGTATTGACCCGACCCTCCACCGATACTGTCCCCACTTAGCCACTGCGGTCATCCGGTAGTGTGGGGTTTTCATCGGGCATCGCTGCGATAATCTAGCAGAAACTTCCCGGATGGTCACCCATTCCTGGGTAACTCCCGCCCGAACACGCTTAACTGCGGAGTTTTCTGCCAACTCTGGAGCCAATTGTGCTGAAAAGGCCTCGGTATAATGTAGACGTTCCTTGCCTCTTGTGAGACCAGTATCTATCTCCATGGCCTAGCATACTCTCTCATCCAAGCACAAGCGAACCGTCCTTAGTTGTATCCTAACTAACACCGATATTGTTCCCACTTACCCACTGCGGTTATCCAGTAGTGTGGGATTTTAAACGACACTACTGCGGATATCCAACAACAGTTCCCGAGAGGTCACCTATCCTGTGACTACTCCCGGCCGAGCACGCTTAACTGTGAAGTTTTTCCCACAACTCAATAAGGTGAACTCATCAGGCCTCGGTGTTAGTAAAGGACAAACCTGAAAAAGCGGGGGTACAACAACCACACCCAATATTTCTCTTAGCAATCTGTATGGACAAACTCCAATATACTTTCTAGAGAATCAACTAGACAGTCAGACTCAATCTAGACAAAAAGTATATCAAAGAGTATATATCTCAACCTCTTAATTTGATATATACTCAAGCAAATAGAAATCTGCGAGTCTTTATCAAATACTAGAGAGATAACTTGGATGGTACCAAAGAACAATATCCAAGTCTTAATCAATTTAAATCAACAACCAAAAGGTCGGATATTCTAATTGATTGAACAACGCACAACCTGTGAAATTTCAATTATATAAACAAATATAATGCGGAAATAGAATAACACAGACACCAGAATTTTGTTAACGAGGAAACCGCAAATGTAGAAAAACCCCGGGACCTAGTACAGATTGAACACACATTGTATTAAGCCGCTACAGACACTAGCCTACTCCAAATTAACTTCGGTCTGGACTGTAGTTGAGCTCCTACCAATCTCACACTGATCCATGGTACAGTTATGCTCCTACGTCTCTGATACCAGCAGGATGCTACGTACTTGATTCCTTTAGCTGATCTCACCCACAACTAAGAGTTCCTACGACCCAAAGTCGAAGACTTTAATAAACAAATCTGTATCACACAGAAAAGTCTACGTAATAGATAAATCCATCTCCCACGAATATACCTACGAGTTTTGTTTCGTCTTTTAATAAATCAAGGAAAATAGGAACCAATCGATAAGCCGGACTTATATTCCCGAAGAACAACCTAGTATTATTGATTACCTCATAATAATCTTAATCGACGCAGTTAAAAAGGTATTTCAGAATCACAAACGATGAGACGAAGATGTTTGTGACTTCTTTTTATCTTGCCTATCGGAGATAGAAATCTCAAGCCAATTATTAAAATTGTATTTGTACGATAGAAACAGCAAGATCAAATCACACAACTATGAGAAAGTAGTATCGTTATGGCTTCACAATCCCAATGAAGTCTTTAAGTCGTAAACTTTGGTTTCTTAAGAAAACCTAAGGTTAAAGGAGAATCGACTCTAGCTTATACAACTAGTATCACACGTAAGGGGTGTGGATTAGGTTTCCCAGTTGCTGAGTTCTCCCTTATAAAGTCTTTCAAATCAGGGTTTGCAATCAATGTTAGCTTGGTAACAAAGCATTCAATATTCACCGTTGGATGAAAACCCGATTAGATTCAAGCTAATATTTCTCAACCGTTAGATCGAAAACTTGGCTTGTTATACACACATGAAATGCACGTTTCTAGTCTTGTGTAACCGTACCCAAACATGTATATTTGTTGGTTCAATAATAGTTAACCAAAGGTTAGCCATATGAGAAATTTCATATCGGCCATATTCTTCTTCACCACAACTAGTCCAAATGACTCAAATGAACAAGTTAGAGAGTTGTTCAATTGGTTAGATCTTTATGTAACTACATAATACACAATCGAAGCAAAAATGATTTGATTCACTCAAATCGGTTCATGAAATTTATATCCACGGTTTGCAAAAGAATTCCTTAGTTTATTTAAACATGAGTTCAAGAACAATCGTTTTTAGATATAACCAACTCAAGTTCGGGGACCTGGGTTCGCGGACTTAAGTTCACGGAAGGAGTTCACAAACTACAGCGAGAAATTCTCGGGTCGAGAACTTCCGCGATTCGCGACTGATTGCGGACTTGGCTCACGCCACCATTAGGTTCTCTTGATCAACAAAGTTCGCAAACTTTAGTTCAAGGAATAAGGACCTACACATATATGTGTTTCCACAACAATGCTTATATCCTACCATGGTTATGTAATCTAAACATTCTCAGAGGACGTTATGTAACTCTCATTTCAATCATTTAAACATTCTCAGAGGACGTTATATAGTTGTTATTCACAAACCATTTTTCGTCAGAGCAATTTTCAAAGTGATTGAAACATAACATGACTTTCGTCACTAGGTATAAAGATGAATTCGGCTAAAGAGAAAGCTTACAACCACATATTTCGAGAAATAGATAGGCGAGATAAACTCGTCTCGAAATACCAAATGTGTATAATCATAGTCTATATAGCAAAACGACTTTTTGTCTCAAGATAGGAGATAAATATACTTTTGAGTGATAGATAAGTTCAAGTCTCCACATACCTTTTTGTCGATGAAGTTCCACCGGTTCCCTGAGTAGTCCTTCGTCTTGTTTGATGATTTCCATGGAGTTCTTGTGCTCAACTACACTTTCTATCCTAGTCCGAGACCTTAGCTATAGTAGAATAGAAATCAAGACTTATAGGTTTGATCAC
This sequence comes from Papaver armeniacum, assembly GCA_023531295.1. Lineage (NCBI taxonomy): Eukaryota > Viridiplantae > Streptophyta > Magnoliopsida > Ranunculales > Papaveraceae > Papaver > Papaver armeniacum. Next base: position 178,122 of record JAJJWW010010885.1, read on the forward strand.
TAACATTGAAAAACATGCTTGAGATAGCAACGCATGCGAGTTTGACCGAGCAATGCTCTAAAAATCTCCCCCCTTTGTCAATTTTAGTGACAAAAATATAAATACATATGGAATATAAAAAATAAATAAATTAACTTTTGTAGATCCTATTCCACATGTCTAATCTTCAACATTACTCAAAATCTTCGTCACTTCCAAGTACTCCAATGATCTCAAAGCTTGTAAGTTTAGCATCATCGTTGTTGAAAATCCGTAGCTATAACAACAAGAAAACAAGAGTTCTCAATCATTGTTAAACAGTTTCATAGTATCATTACACAACGTCACAGTTCAATTGTATCACAACTTGAACAACAATACTATGGTGATATGTATCACTCCCCCTTAGTCAATACTCCATCTCACATGGAAACCACTCCCCCTTACATAATGATCCGAAAATCATATGTATTTTTAGTGTGAACTACATATTAATTCTCCCCCTTTTTGTCAATAAAATTGGCAAAGGCAAAAGAACGGGATCCTAATGAAATTTCCGAAAGAGACATTTCATGACCAAAAGAAAGAAAACACATATCATCTTATTTAAATGCAATCATAAAGCCGAAGCTAAATGCATTCATCAAGGAGTTTAAAGATACAATATAACCCCTCAAATATTTCACAGTCGCACTCCCCACAAAGATTTGGCAGTTAAACACAAGTTAAATTAAGAACTCTCCCCCATAATATGTCATTCCTGAAAGAACAACAAGAGCGACCTTAATTTCAAGAGAAAAGAAGGATTTCTTTGGACATAACAAATCACATACAAGTATGAATTTGAATCCAAAATACTCAATTAAATTAACCACAAGAGAACCCATGATTAATTTAATCGGATATGCTCAACATAAGTGAACTTATGGAGTCAAAAATACTCAAATAGATCAATCACAAGAAAAACCATAATTAATCTAATCGAAATACACAACCAAACTAATCACAAAAGTAATCAATTTAATTGTCCATACTCGACATAAGAGAATCTATGGAGCAATGACTAAGTTAATCATAAGAAAACAATCAACCCAGTCAAAAGTTCTCAAACATAAGAAAACTTACGGAGCCATAACTAAATAACCAAACAAGATGATTAATTTAGTTGATTATGCTCGACATAAAGTACCTTACGGAACAACAACAAAGCTAATCATAAAATAATCAACTTGGCCGTTTAGTGCTCAACATAAGACACATTACGGAGCCTCACAGTAATATATAAAATATGGATCAGGTAAGATCAATTACTACGGAATACACAAGGATTCATTCTATTTTCCATTACTATTTGCATAACGACATACAATAGACATAATCCTTGTAAACAAAAGATTTTAACCTATCTTCCATCAAAAATTGATAATATAGGATTAACTTTTGTATATGTCAAAAGTCTATTCATTATTTTCAATGCATATCGACATACGAAAGACTTTTACTTTTGACAAGGTATGGGACAATAACAGTTCACGGACGCAAACACACATATCCCTTAATAATTGCAATTAATACTGCAAAAATCATCTTCCAAACAGTTTTAGAATTTAAACAAATAAACCTAAAAACATGAAGATGAAAACGTTGGACATACACTACATCATATCCTGGAATTTGTAACATTTCAATTTCGGGCGTGTGCAACGGATATACACGTTGCAACATGGAACAATTCCAATATATGTTACAAACCTAGAAATACGTTGCGCAAAATAAATATAATTGATTTATTAAAATGAAATTATTGGAGCAACATATTAGAAATTATTAAAACGTTGGGCTATCCTGACATTTAGGTAATATCAGGCATTTTCACGGACTTTTAGATTTTGTGTTTTTATTTTTATTTTACACATTTATTTTCTCATATTTATTTTCAGACCTCGTTTTTCACACTCTCTCTCATTCGTTCTGAGAAATTTCAAAACCTAGAGATTTCTTTTAATCTCCGACAAATCCCAGGAATCAAAACCTTGTAATCAAGATCTTCACTCGTATTGTAAGAAAGAGAGACATAGTTTAGAAATGACGATTTGAATTAGAAAGGGGAAAACGAGATTTTGGAAAATCTCATCTGATGTCGGATTATGCCGAGGGGTTTCCATTATAAAAATCTGCTCCGTCTTCATCTTCTTCTACATCATCTCGATCTGACTCTGAAATCCATCAATTAAGCCATGTTTGGTAAGTAACTCAGAAACCCTAAGATTAGAAAGAGGAGTAGATCTGGTCTGATGTCGGATTATTGAGTAGGGGGATTTGGTATAAAAATCTACTCTTCTTCTTCTCGATCTCCGAAATCAGTTATTAATGGAGCCATGTTTGGTGAGTATATGTATCCGACTATTTGTTACTAAGTCTGAATCATGCTTTGGTTTAAACGAGTCTCATGATAATCTGACGTAGAAATAAAAATTGAAAACTCTATGCTTATACTTGATACATATGGGGTGATACTCATGATTAATTGAAAACCATAATTATTATATTCTAGGTAAACCCCCTTTTTGATGATTTTCTTTTGTATTATGTAATTTTAATGTAAGGGTGTGTTTTGATTTCAGTTTTAAAATTGTCTAGATTTTGGCGATTTCAGTTTAATGTTGGTTAATTTGGTGATTTTGTTGAAGTTGTATAGATTTTGGTGACTTCAATTTAATGCTAAAAGTCTTTCAAAAGTGAATGATTTGCATACAAAGTTGGTCTCCTAGAGATGTTGCTGATGCTGATCTACCCAAATCTATAGATTAGAGGAAAAAAGGTGCCGTAACTCATGTCAAGGACCAAGGTGGTTGTTGTATGTATCAATCATCTCTCTAAGATCACTCATTCACTAGAAGAACCATTATTTGATCACTTTCTAGTATTATGTAGGGAGTTGTTGGGCATTTTCTACCGTGACAGCTGTAGAAGGCATGAATCAAATTGTAACAGGAAATCTAACTTGTTGTCCGAGCAACAGTTGATAGATTGTGATAAGCCCTTCAAAAACTGTTTTAAAGGAGGATTGATGGATTTATCTTTCATATTCATAGCTTTTCATGGTGGTCTGCATAAAGAGTACGAATACCCGTATCTCATGGAGGAAGGAACATGAAAAAGAAAGAAGGTAAATTAACTAAAATAGAACTTGTCCTACGTTTTTTATTTTCGCGTTTTTAATGTTTTCATCAAGTTGTGTTGTGTGGGAATTTTTATGGTTAATTCTTGATCAGGAGGACATGGAAGTAGTGACGATTAGTGGTTAGAAAGATACGCCGGAGAATGATGAACAAAGCTTATTAAAGGCACTTTCACGTCAGCCTCTTGGTGTTGCTATTGAAGCGTATGATAGAGATTTCCAATTATATAGCGGGGTAATATACCAGTTAGCATACATACTTACTAGAGTTGGTAACAAGTACATCGAAATCGGCAATAATTGAGTATGTATTATTAACTATGAGACTAAATTTGTCGTGTAGGGGGTATTTAATTGAGCTTGTAGTACATATTATATCATGGAGTGACTGCTTTTGGGTATGGATCAGATAAGGGAGGGTTAAACTACATCATCGTGAAGAACTCTTGGGGACCAAAATCGTATTTTGGTGCTCTTAAGGTAACATCATCTCTTGCAGCTGTGTTTTCTAGAGTTGTCTGTTTTTGCCATTATTCATTGTTCCGTTTTCCTGTAGATCCTATATTTTCTTAGATACAATGGTTAAAATCTAATCATTACTTTACAATTGTAGGGAACCATGGATGTAGTACTTGACATTCCTCACAGTGACAAAAGGTTTGGTGGTTTAGTAAACAAATTGTGTACAAACAAGGCGGTCTCATTCTTAGAATTTTTTTTTTTTTTTTAGCTTAAATTTTCCTGTCCTGTTTATCTAGGATTTCCTATCCAAGTATGTTAGGGAATTGTTACCCGAGTTTCAATCTGGTGCTATATGATCAAATAGATTGTAAGAGGTGGTTTTCATGTTTATTTTCCTTCGGATCTTCAAATGAATTGTAGGCTGACCTGCCGAATAACACACCAGGAATGCTTCTTTAGCGGATTCAATATCTAAATCTGGATCCAGCAATGATAGCAGGAAAGTCTCTCGTGAAGATATTGAACTTGTAAGATAACCTTTATTCGTGTTGTCAATATCGGTGGTGGAATGGTTTTGCTTTTGCTAATAATCACTATATCAGCTCTTTCTAATATAAGCTTTATGTTGTTTATGTCCAGAGTTTAATAGAAAGATGCCTATAGTTTTATATGAATAGGGATGGGTGGTACTGACTTTATTGAATCGAGTGCGAATCGAGCCTTAATTTACATCATTGGGTATGCTGAGCTTTCTATCAATTCCTGGTGCTTAAACACTGAATTTTTCAGAGCTTAGTGCTGAAGAAACACTTACTATATCATGTTTGCAGAAATAATGTTTAACAAGTTCTTTTCCTTCATCATGTTTCTGATTAACTTGTGTATGTTCAGGAGTCGTAGTCCATATAGAAGCAGGAGTCCTATATATCGTCGTCGTAGGAGCTTGAGCAGGGATTATGAGATTCAAACTAATGGTGTGGGTTCTGAAACAAATCGTGATGATTATCCATCTCAAAGGTTAGTCCTTTTAAGTTGTTCACAATAATCTCATGACAAGTCTTGATGTGTATTTGTTGTTTTCTAAAATTCCATTTGCTAATTAATCGTATCATCTATGGTCAGGATTCGTGGGAGAAGGTTACCAGTTCGGCATACCCCTGAGAGGGAGGAGGTCAAACTTTCTAATCAGGAACATAAGCATTGGATCCTGTGTGACGTAGAACACAAGATTCTTTGAGGTCACTACAGCGGAAACCAAGAAAGCAAACTGGTGGTCATCACAAGGTACCTGTTCGGTTGCATTCTGAGAAAAATCTCCAAGTAGGTCGAGTCCTCACCACCTTTGAGGAAAGTAATTTCCGGGGATGACAAGAGGTCAGTATCTTTGCTTCACATCCGATGACTTTTTATTCTTCATTTAATTCTATAAATCAGCTTACAAATTTGCTTAACTATTTTTGAAAGACCTTTAATCCACAGAGAGTCCTCTGCGGGTAACACGAGAACAGAGAAATCGTGCTGAAAGTGCAAGTCCTGTGAGGCAAATAAGAGATGTCACCGTGGTAGTCCAGAAACTAGTGGGAACGAAGATGCTAGTCGTGCCAGGTTCAATTTGTTTAGGGTTTCTCTTTCATTTTTTATTTTTCTCGTTTCCCTGTTTTATTTCTTTGCATTTATTTACCGATGTTGTCATTGTCTTGTTTTAGGAGGCATGCACGTCTTTCTCCTCGAAAGAGAACCAGGCTTTCTCCTGCAACTGCTTCAAAGAACATGCATGATGAAGAGTATTCTCTTGAAGACTCTGATCGAGATCAATCTGGTGATGTACGGAGTCGTCATGCAGAGTATGTAGAATCTAGAAAGAAGGATCGTGATTTAAGAGGTGCATACTCACCGAATTTGTTTATTTTTCATTTTTAGCGTTTCTTGTGCTTATATTTTCCTTGACTTGTAGAAGTACATTATATTAATCTCAAATTATATTGTAACTGTATTGACCTTTTCTAGCATAAACCTCTGAGTAACTTTGTTTTTTCTCAAAACTTGCATGGCAGTGAGAAAGTTTGCTACACTCTTAGTAGTATCTCTGGCAAACAACCGTTAGAGTCAATCGAGAAAGAGTTACTAGTTTCTAATATGAACTGTACTACTGTTCTGGATCCAAAGGCTTCATCTTGAGTGTTTTTTCAGTCTAGTTACCTATGGGGTACCCTGTTTTACAACCACCACCAATGTCAGTGGAAGGTCAGTCACATCTCCATGCCATGAATTCTGGTATTTCTAGATGTCAAGTGGTAAATGAAGTCTCTGCAACAGGAAATCTTCACCCTATTCGTGTAAACTCGGGCAATGAGTAAGAACTTATTCACTTATCTCTCATGTCTTATCTGTTCCGTGTACTGTTTCTTAACTTCGGTTCTACCTTTCGTATTTGTAAAGTAAGATTCAGTTGTGAAGCAGACCTGCTAAAACTTGTGGTTGAGTGGATACCATAACTGTAATAACTTGCAAACGCCTTCTTTACTTCAATGTTTAATGGTTAAGTAGACACAATCTTGTTCACTACAAAGGTTCAGAATATATATTCATGTGCAAAAATCTGCCTGAATCATCGTCGAATTTTTTTTTTCAGTTTGGAATTATCGTCAGAATTTATTTATTTTTCACTTGTAAATGGGTTTGCAACGTATATAAGTGTCACTCAAATTAGAGTAATACGTTGCCTAAATTATTGTGTCCGTTGCACAAATTAAAGAATCCGTTGCTCAAAAAATGTTGGTAAACTTTTTGACTAACGTTTTTATACGTTGCACAAATTAATTTTCCCAACGGATTTTCGCGTTGCACACAAATTTGCTACGGCATATTTCCAACGGATATACGCATAGGTGAAATTCATTGCAACGTGTATATCCGTCCCAAATCGGATGTTTTGGTGTAGTGATAGCTATGTGTAATCACAATAATGGTTATTCCAAACTCTAGTTATTCTTCTAAACAAAACAAGAAAAATAGAAGATTTACTAGGCATCATAGAGCTTTCTCAAGGCCTCTACTGAGAATTCCTTCTCATTATTGAAAAACCCATTGATTATGGGATCTTCAATTCCTCCAAATCTTTAGAAATATCTGTCAACTCACTAAGTTCTCTTTTTAGTTAACGCACGGTGTTCGTTGTTAGAGACAACATTCATTCATAGTGAATTAACTCTTCTAAAGATGAAATAATTTGAGATTTTAAATTGTTTCTTTTGTTAATAAATTCTTTCAGCAAGCCCCTGAAGTTATCGTCAAGCTGATAAAAAGACACGAACTAATTAGAGGAAGAACCAACTCAATTATTTGTAGCCTTCACTTTCTTCACTTTTGAGGAAAAAATTCCTTTACATAGATATTCGTTAGCAGCTTCGACTGCATCCCAGCTTGTGGAGCCTCTAGTTACATGAGCCATGAAACTGTATCTTTTTAGAGAAGGAGGAAGTCTACAAACGATTTTATAAATAGACTTATGAACGTCTAAACCCTAGAAGAACAAGTCCTCTATAGCTTAATGATCCATTATCTATATTGTTAGGAGCTAATAAACACAGTACTTGAGCCAAGAGACCGTACGAACACCCATTGGAAGGAGGGTCCATAAAGACTTAGCCAAAATTGTTATTTGTGAAGATAGTCTGCACAATACCCATGCATCTTAGATCTAGGGACTCAAGCAACGGAGAAGAATTAAAAATAAAACGAAAGAACATGCATAAAGGAAATACTTATGTAAAAGTTTTTGACTGACAATCCATCTAAGAACGATAAGAAATTAGCTAGATAGTCAGAGACACTTTGCAAGAAGTAAACCTATTAAATTCTCACACTACTATGATTTTTGTAGGTGAGACTTCAGCCTTGTGATTAATTTACACAAGTATGAGCCTTCAGCTTATTAAATAAACATTTTCTTTGTTTCTCCTTCTTTCTTCGATTGACACTCATTCCGGAAGAGTAAGACATAACTCGTTTATCATATCCGTCAGAGGTCTCTTTTTGAGGACTAAATCTAGGACCTCTTGCAATCGGTTCAAGAGGATCAGAATAGATAGGGATCCATTTTCTAGACTTGTATTTACCAGAAACAGTCATATAAGCACAGGGAATGCTTTTAGTAGCACAAGAATTTATACCACTAGACTGCACTTGAACCCTGTGATGACTTTTAGGAAGAAGATCATATTTATAAGGATTATGGTATTCTGTGGACATGCGGTTCACTGCATTAGTCGACTGAATATTTGTTCCATTGACAGTGGAAAGAAGCAAATTGTGAAGTTTAGAAATTTGTTTCCTCCTGGCAAAACAATGGATAACATAGTGATTGTTTTCCCCAAAGAATGTACAAATTCGTGGAGGAGAAGCAATAAATGGCACCTGTTTTAACTTCATAGCCATATGAGAAGATTGTAAGTTATGTAAACTTTTCTTGACACAACCTTCTTCTGGAGGAGTTTTCTTCATGTCTTTGTAATTCATGAGAATTAGTTTGTCTTAAGAATTTCTCCTTAAGACAGAGTTTTCATTTTCCAAGAAACCACATTGTTCATGGGATAGACTAAGAGATGCGCTTAGTTTCTCTTTCTCAACATAAAGTTTGTTAAGATCTGATGAATGCATCTCGATCAACCGCTTTTCTCTAATTGAGTCTTCTTTAATAATATTCTCAAGAACACTAATTTTTTCTCGCTGTAGAGTAGTTTCTTGGAGAAGTTTCTTAATATTGTTATAGAAGGACTCAATGATGTTATAGAGATCACATTATCGATCAAGAGACTTTTCAAATTCATCAATAAGATGATCACGATCTTGAAGATCAATAGCCTTAGTAGAATTTCACTACACCATTTTAAGGGATTTGCAACCCAGATTTGCAAACGACAGTTAGTTCTGCCATTGCGAAATTTACATTTGCTAATCTCCGGTGCTAATATTTCACAACGGGCGTATATCTCATTAATTTTGTAACCTCACACGTAAGGTTGCGAATAGCAACCGCATTGGGTTCAAGCGTGTGAAACACGTGTGTGGTCGGGAACACTAGAAATGATAAATACGCCCTAGTCAAACTTCGGTAAAGCATTCTTTAGTTTTTTTCCACCATTCATCCCAACCTAACTTATATCGATCCTTCCTTAAGAATTTTTATCTCATTTTCTCCGCCACAACAGACTCATTCCTCCCCTCTCCTCTCCATCTCCATCTCTGAACTTCATCTCTTGTCAATCTACACTCTTTCAAATCGTGAAGAACTTCGTCTCTTTCAGCTCTAAAACCAACAACCAGGTATAATCTTTGACGTAATCCTTTCGTTTCAGGTGTGATTTTTAGGGTTTAAATATTTTGATTTCTAGGGTTTCAACTGATTCTATTTTTCCAGTTTCTCGATTTAAGTTTAAGTTTATCGAATCATAGGGTTTCATTTAGGTATATCTATTTTAGGGTTTAATCTTTGATTTCGATTTAAGGGATTAATCTTTGATTTCGGTTTTTCAATTTCTTATTTCTCTTTCGGTTTTAGGGTTTCTAATTTTCTATAATTCTGAGCTTTTTGAACCCACAGATATGAGGATGACCCAACTGTGGATGTTATGGTAAGTGGATCGATCGGTTTTTCTTGTCTTTGGGTCTTTTTGGTATAATTTTTTGCTTTTCTGTTTAGAATTCAGATAAGTATGTTGATGCTTCGTTAAATAATTATTTGTAGGTGTGAATGCACATCTAACTATGTTATCTTCTTATCTTTAAGGGAATTTGTTAGGTAAATAACTCATCTGAACCAATATTGGATTTAGTTAGTTCATGTTATATGATTTGGCTAACCAATGCTGGGATGCTGAATGATTTGGTCTACGAATCGATTCTAATGGTAAGTTGGGTTTATTGTTATACCCTCTTTGGTGGAGGCTCTGCACAAGGTCTTCTTTTTATTTTCTCTTTTTACTGGTCTGTTATTTTCAATATATTTTCATTTTTGTTGTTGTCATTACATTATTCAAATTTCATTAGACCACAATTGATTTTGTCGGGGCTTTGAGGCAGAAATTTGTGCATGTATGTTGGATGCCCTGAGTGAATGCATACATGTATGACATATCCAGTGATATTGATAGAATCCAAAAACTAAAGCATGTAGGTGCGATTTGTACTTGTGATTTTTAAGTTGACATTCTGTTTAGGCATTGATTGATGAACATAAAACAATACATTGTTTGGTTTCCTTGTTTCACTTTCTTTAGCTGAAAATAGTAGCAGCACCTGCTTCTCACTGACCAACTCCATTAGATTTTTGCAGTGGGTTTCAATTGTCAAATTTATGTGTGCTTGGTGTCTCATCATAAATGGTTGGCCAATTACAAATATTTCTTAATGGAAAAAGACTTTTTTTGGGGGAGGTTCTGAATATGCAACCTTTTTTGGCAGTACCAAGTGGAGCCTCGCTCTTGCTACTGTTTCAACTGGTGTACTGATCCATAATGTATGTAATTTCTTATCTTTGTACTTCTCACGACTTCTACGAACGGTAAGTCCTCTGTGGAAGGAAATGATTTTAAAAAGAATAAGAGTTAATTCCGAAATGATATTACAAAAATATTTGAGATTAAATACATTATTTGAGCTCAATTAGGCCCTTCAGAACTTCACCCCAATGGGCGTTAAAAAGGAGTTTAATACTGACTCATTATTTTATATTTTGGTTCGGTTTTATAGGCTTGATGTTTATATTTATGATTATTTGTTGAAAAGAAATTTACATGCTTCTGCAAAGGCCTTCATGACTGAAGGGAAGGTGGCCGCGGATCCAGTTGGTAAACATTCAACTAGTTAATCTGTGTTGTGTGTTCACTGTTCTAAAAGTATGTCTGAGATATTCTTCTAAAAGTGGTTTCTATGCATTGAATATACATTAATTGATGCGCCTGAAGAATTTCTATTCGATTGGTGGTCTGTTTTTTGGGATATTTTCATTGCTAGAACGAATGAGAAACATTCTGATCTTGATGTAGCTTATATTGAGGTCTCTTTGTAGATGTTTCTTGCATTTACACTTATGGGCTGGTGTTGGTTGATGTATATTCATAGTGGTTAACACAACTAGTTGTTATTTTGTTTATGGTAAAAATAGACGCAACAAATCAAGGAGAGATGCACAACTACAACAACGACATGCACAAATGCAAAGGAGAGATGGTAATCATTCATCCATTGGTGGGCCTGTTGATGCTATAAACTCTGAAGGGATGCTGGGGAAATCGACATCTAGTGTCTTGGCAGCAAAAATGTACTAAGAGCGCATGAAACACCCTCACTCAATGGATTCAGAGACATCTCCACAACTTATTGATGCTAGTAGAATGGCTCTTTGAAATCAGCCACTAATCATCCAGGTATACTCTCCAATACATAGATGTGTTTGTTTACTCTTAGTATTCATAGTCATTGTACTCTTAGTGCAAATTATTCATGTTTGTTGTTCTTCTTGGCCGGCACACATCAGCTGGTCCAAGGTAACCTTGGGAGTGTGTCATGACTTTGCAAAGCAAATTCAGGCATGAAATGAGCAGATCTTTGTAACTACTTGGCAAATATATTGCTATTTTTTTTCCTTTTCTGGTAGTCTTTATCTATTGTTGTTTTGTCTTCCGTAATGCATCTTGATACATTCTTATGTAACTACAGGATATCAAAGGTGAAATTAACTTGGGTGTTAATCAGAGATCTTTGCCAATGGATCCTTCATCGATTTATGGACAAGGGAGCATGCAATCAAAATCCGGATTAGGTGGTGCTGGTGAGTTTGTTTCATCTTCTAGAATATAAATTTGAAATGTTCCTATATCCTTATTGATCCGTCGTATGGTATTTTTAGTCTTTTACTCTTCTTGGGCATGGTGTTTATTAGGAAGCCATGCCAACCCTGTCTGGGAGGGATTTTATTTACTTTATAAGATGAGACGTCAATCCAAAAGCATCACGATTTTATTTGTTTCGCACAAGGGAACCTTGTCGTAGTGCGTTAATAATTTTTGCATATACATTCATCTTTGAAAGTTTGGACCACATTTTCCATTATTTGGTTTTTGATTACAAATCAAAAACCAACCGTCACTACTTCTTCGATGATTAGGAGGTTTTACCCGTAGGTGCATTATATTTGTTTGGTTTACTGTGTCATTAAATTTTGGTTTAATTATCAATGGCAAACTTTTGTTTATCTGCTAGACCTATTAAGATTCTGTAGCTCGTATATTTATATACAATATTTCTTTTTATTATGGAAAATCAATGACCAAATGAACATCTTTTTCCCATATACTAGAGTTTTGAAAGCTGTGGTATGTATCTTTTCTCAGTTCGCACCTCTTCTTTTTCCTCTTACTCTCTTATCCCCGATTTTGTTTAGTTGAGTTGTTAGATAACTCTGCCTCTTTTATCTATTATAACTATCACATTCATCTTATATTTTCCTGACTTGCATATTGTTGTTTCTTTCATATGTTTTTGAATTGTGGGAGCATCATATCATCATGTCTGGCTAAACTTGTTGAAGCTATTGCATCAAGTTCAGTGTTGCTTTATGTTATCTAAATAGAATAACTCTTTTTTATGAAAGCTTGATGGATGGGATGCAGAACCAGACATGTTATTGTTGATTGAGTTTTTCCTTTCCACGTGAACCAGTACCCTGTATTAAGCCTTGTGGACATTATTATGGACATCTGAATTCATCATGATCAGGTTGAGTTACCCTGTATCAGTTCGCATATGCATTTGTTACTTCAACATGACATAGATTAATGCGGTTCTGAGTACTATCTGATTAATTTGAAACGGTTTATCATGATTTTATATGACAAGCTAAACTTTTATTATTAAAAACTTAGTACTCATATGATGTTATGTTTTCGCGAGTGCTTGTTTTTCTTGGATCATGCATTTTATATGACAAGCTAAAAATTTCATGGTGTTGTTGGAAGACAGAAAACCTTGTCTTAGGATCTTGTTATGCGCTCCAAATGGATGAAAATAAAAGGAGTTGCTCTCTGAATTCTTGGGAAAGTACTTGTAAAGGTGTTTTATAACCTTTTACGGACTGCATTGAAGTTTCGGTGTAAGGTATGGTTGTGTGAAACACTACATTTAGGCTCCTGCTATATGTAAAAGGTTCGACAGTACTCAGTAACTTGATGATGTTTAGCTGTTTCTTTTTTCCTCAATCGATAAGTTGTTTTGATATTCTTGAAAGTGAAATAAGAGATTTTACCTGGTATATTACGCTCTTATATCTGCACAATATTATCGGAGAATGATTTCCCACCAAAGTTTAGGGCTGTCAAACCATGTCATTTTTTATCTTGAAGAGAATTTTGATTTGATTTAAATCCCTGTCATGTTTTGTATATGGAGATTGATGTATTTGGTACGTATAGGTTGTTCAGTGGAAGGGGACAATCCAGATTGATAATTCTGGACTAATGTATCTTTGGGGAGGCTGCATGTGCATCCATGGGGCTAATCCACTCGGTGCAAACTCTTTACTAGACATTGTTGTTAGCAGCTGCAAGATTTGTAAGGTTGGAGAACAAGCAGCAGCCGTTAGGTCCCTTAGAAGCTGCAAGATTTGTAAGTTTATGTAGCATCTCCTTATAGTGATTTAAGTTGGAAGAACTTAGGAATTTTCGTAACTTTCTATGAACTGAACTTAGGAACTAAGTAAGTTTCTATGTGTACACTAGTTTGCTGTGATACTTAGTATATATTTGTATCAAATTCTCGTACTTTTTGTTAACTTCAATTGAAGAATCCTTTTTTCATAATATAATACAGTTAGTATGTCCATTGAATGAAATTGTAGTTTGTATATCCATGGAAATGATGAATATGGAGAACTGGGTAGCTGCATGGGGTAATGTGGGGGAATGGATTTTGACCAGGTCAATGGAGATTTGACCTTTTTTTTCTTCTGTTGCAAAGAAATTAGCAACGTCGAAAATCTGTTGCTAAAGGAGAACCAGAACCAATAACATTTAGTTCCGGGAAGGGCTATTCCTGGAACGAGAAACAGCTTAGCAACGGCAGACTTCGGCTACGAATAAACACGTTCACAACGGAAAAGGCCGTTGCGAATCCCCGTTGCTGACCAAGAGTCGCAACGGAGCTTATGCCATTGCGAAAAGCCGCAACTCTGTTGTTTTGCAACATGGATCTTCCGTTCGCATTGATCAAGCCAACATCCAGAGCCGTTGCTAATCCTTAAAAATGGTGTAGTGTTTTTTGAGATTATGGTGAGCTCCATTTCAGCTTTTGCCATAGTTCCTAATGTCTCATCAGATAGAGAGAGAGATGTATACACAAGGGATGTCCTTTCTACCTTGGGATTCAGAATAATCTGCTAAGGAGTGATCCTTTGAGGTATTCCCAAGACATTTTGCATAGTTAAAACCTTTAGAAGACATCTTGGTATGCGTAGATGCTAGAGATACTGTCCTCAGAATCAGATTGCCACAAACACAGATTTGTAAGGTCTTTTAAACGTGTTTGCCTGCTCTAATACCAATTGAAAAAGCGGGGTACAACAACCACACCCAATATTTTGCTTAGCAATCTGTATGGACAAACTCCAATATACTTTCTAGAGAATCAACTAGACAGTCAGACTCAATCTAGACAAAAAGTATATCAAAGAGTTTATATCTCAATCTCTCAATTTGATATATACTCAACCAAATAGAAATCTGCGAGGCTTTATCAAATACTAGAGAGATAACTTGGATGGTACCAAAGACCAATATCCAAGTCTCAATCAATTTAAATCAACAACCAAAAGGTCGGATATTATAATTGATTGAACAAAGCACAACCTGTGATATTTCAATTATATAAACAAATATAATGCGGAAATAGAAATAATACAGACACCCAAATGCAGAAAAACCCCGGGACCTAGTCCAGATTGAACACACATTGTATTAAGCCGCTACAGACACTAGCCTACTCCAAATTAACTTCGGTCTGGACTGTAGTTGAACCCCAACCAATATCACACTGATCCAAGGTACAGTTATGCTCCTACATCTCTGATCCCAGCAGGATGCTACGTACTTGATTCCCTTAGCTGATCTCACCCACAACTAAAAGTTGCTATGACCCAAAGTTGAAGACTTTAATAAAAAAATCATATCACAGAAAAGTCTACGGTAATAGATAAATCTGTCTCCCACGAATATACCTACGAGTTTTGTTCCGTCTTTTGATAAATCAAGGCGAACAGGAACCAATCGATAACAGGACTTATATTCCCGAAGAATAACCAAGTATTATCGATCACCTCACAATAATCTTATTCGACGACAGCAAAAAGGTATTGCGGAATCAAAACGATGAGACAAAGATGTTTGTGACTTCTTTTTATCTTGCCTATCGGAGAAAAAAATATCAAGCCAATTATTACAATTGTACACAAATGCGATAGAAACAACAAGATCAGATCACACAACTACGAGAAAGTAGTATCGGTGCGGCTTCACAATCCCCATGAAGTCTTTAAGTCGTTAACTTTGGTTTAGAAGAAAACCTAAGGTTAAAGGAGAATCGACTGTAGCTTATACAACTAGTACACACGTAAGGTGTGGGGATTAGGTTTCCCAGTTGCTAGAGTTCTCCCTTATATAGTCTTTCAAATCAGGGTTTGCGATCAATGTTAGCTTGGTAACAAAGCATTCAATATTCACCGTTAGATACAAACCAGATTAGATTCAAGCTAATATTTCTCAACCGTTAGATCGAAAACTTAGCTTGTTATACACACATGAAATGAACGTTTCTAGGCTTGTGTAACGGTACCCAAACATGTACATTTGTTGGTTCAACAATAGTTAACAAAAGGTTAGCCATATGAGCAATTTCATATCAACCATATTCTTCTTCATCATAACTAGTCCAAATGACTCAAATGAACTAGTTAGAGAGTTGTTCAATTGCTTAGATCTTTATGTAACTACACAAGACACAATCGAAGCAAAAACGATTTGATTCACCCGAATCGGTTCATGAACTTTATAGCCACGGTTTTATAAAGCATTCCTTAGTTTATTTAAACATGAGTTCAAGAACAATCATTTTTATATATAACCAACTCAAGTTCGCGGACTTAAGTTCACGGAAGGAGTTCACAAACTCTAGCAGAAATTCTCAGGTCGAGAACTTCCGCCAGTTCACGGACTTGGCTCACGCCACCATTCTGGTTCTCTTGATCAACAAAGTTCGCAAACTTTGGTTCAAGGAATAAGGACATATACATATATGTGTTTCCACAATAATGCTTATATTCTACCATGGTTATGTAATCTAAACTCTCATTTCAATCATTGAAACATTCTCAAAGGACGTTATATAGTTGTTATTCACAAACCATTTTTCGTCAGAGCAATTTTCAAATTGATTGAAACATAACATGACTTTCGTCACTAGGTAAAGATGAATTCGGCTAAAGCGAAAGCTTATCAACACATATTTCGAGAAATAGATAGGCGAGATAAACTCGGCTCGAAATACCAAATGTGTAAAATCTTAGTCTATATAGCAAAACGACTTTTGTCTCAAGATAGGAGATAAATAGACTTTTGAATGATAGATAAGTTCAAGTCTCCACATACCTTTTAGTCGATGAAGTTCCACCGGTTTCTTGAGTTGTCCTTCGTCTTGTATTATGATTGCCATGGAGTTCTTGAGCTCAACTACACTTTCTATCCTAGTCTGAGACCTTAGCTATAGTAGACTAGAAATCAAGCTTATAGTTTTAAATTACTAACATTGACAAACATGCTTGAGATAGAAACGCATGCGAGTTCGACCGAGCAATGATCTAACAAAACCATTACTTATATTCCATTCAACCAATCACTGCCGAATATTGGGGTATTACAGGTTCTACCTGACAAAGATCGGTAATAATCCTTTGCGTCAAGTTGCGGCCTATGCGGAATCAACGCTGAAAATCCTCATCGGAATACACACAGTCATGATAAAAATAATCATGCATCAGTTTTTCATGGTAAAAATGTCGATTCCGCCACGTCCATCTTCTAGTCGCAACTTCATATGGCTCTAACGGCTTTAGTATGATCCCGGTTTGTAATTGCAACATAAAATTTGTCTTCTTCTATCTTGATCTGCATCTTCATCCATTTGATGCAAAAACCCCATACACATTTCTTCATCTCATTCGTACAACATGTCATCCATCTCCATATTTTCCCCAGAAGAATCAAAATCAGAATTCATGATTGAAAATTGAGAGTAATTGAAATTAAGAAAAGATTGATCGGATGAAAGATTGTTGTGTATTTGTAAGATCAAAATTCGAGCCGTATTTATAGAGGTGGAAACTAGCCGTTCCGGTGACCGTTAAAAAGTTGCCGTTGCCGCTGGCGGTCGTGCCTCAAACGCTGGCGTACGTAGTTCGGTCGCTGGCGTCTTCTTCAAAAGCGCCAGCGCTTGTAGTTCGAGCGCCATCGTCAAAGTTTATGTCGCGCGGTTAACCATCAGTCGCTCACTTCTTTTCCATAGTGGAGAATCCTGTTTGACCATCCACGTGGCTGAACAAACAAATACATTCGAACATTGCCATACGAATTGTTCCTCATAGACAAACGCATCCCTTTCCTCGGGAACTGGTTTCTTCTCTCTTTTAACTTTACTCTCTCCACAACAAAATTTCCCAGATCTTTGATTCAAACCCTAGAACTGGTTTCCAAACTCTCTGCAAATTAACTTGTTTTAATGGAGAATTTGAAGAATCTCCCAACAGACATTTTACTCGACATTACAGCTCGTTTACCAATTGAATCGGTTCTAAACTGCAAATTGGTTATGCAAACTTGGGAGATATCTTGTTTCTCACCATCGATCGTTCTCTCGATTGCATTTATCTCATCTTAATCAATCATTTGATTCTGGTAAGTTGAGTTTTCTGGTACTAGAAGGTATGAGTAAACAACTTCAGTACTTTGAGTATAATGAGAAACTTGATAAGACAGTTATTAGAAGGATCAATTTCACCCCTCCATTTCCATTTTCTTGTGAAGTTCTTGGTTCGATTAATGGTTTAATCTGTCTGTATGGATATGATGGTCTAACTGCTTGTATTTGTAACCCCGTGACCAGAGAATATGTCATGCTTCCCAGTATTAAGAGAGATTGTGATGATAACTAATTTTTGTTCGAACGGGTTTGGTTATCTTCCATTAACTAATGAGTATAAAGTTGTTGTATTGTATAAGAGAGAAGTCGATTTAACTAATGAGTATAAAGTTGTTGTATTGTATAAGAGAGAAGTCGATTTTCCAGATATTGCAGTATACACTCTTGGCATTAGCAATGGGTGGAAAAATATTGGGAGGTTGGAATCTAATTTTTGTGATTTATTTTTTCATGATGGTGTATTTGTGAATGGAGCACTGCATTGGGTGGATAAAAGAGGAGGAATGGTTTATGTTTTTGGTCTGGCTGAGGAAAAGTTTCGCTAACCTATTTCACCACCTCCTTTCCCACCAGGTAGAATGTGGCAGCATTATACTCTAGCTCTAGGTGTTCTGGATGGGGTTCTATATTTTGCTATCAGATATGACTGTCAAATCACCGGATGGCCATGTCCTGATATATGGCTACTGAAAAAGCAGGTGGGAAATGAGTCATTGGGTTGGAGTAAAAAGTTTCTTAATCTCAGAAGAGAACCATTAGCCTTTACCAAGAGAGGTGGTGTTTTATGTTTCGATGATAGCTCTCTCGATATTTATGACCCCATACTTTCAGCCTCGAGAAAACTTGTGGATTTTAGTGCATTTACACAAATAATCCCTCACCAAAACACCTTAGTTTCGTTGAAAGAATTAGGAGAAGAAGATATAAATCTAATGGAGTCAGCTAGCTAAATTGAGGAGACAGAATCCCGTGATTTGTTGTGACAAAGGAGCTAGCAAGATGAGATCCCTGGATATGCTTATTAACTGGTAATCTTCCCTGAGCTTCTGAAATACTAATGTACTATTATAGATATTTATATGGGTTTCTAAGTGAGATTTTATAAACGTGTTGATATAATCTGAATGAGTATTTCGTAATGCTACTGTTAAATTGTCTTTATGTTTTGAATCTCAACTTTCTGTTATCTAATTACACATATAGCTTATTCAAAGGATGCTTTTATCACTATGAAACACCTGGACAAGGAAAGAATGTCTGCTATCTGTGCACAGATAGTTTATTAGATTATATAGAATGTGTTAGGGCTTTGAGTATGACCTCCGAAGACCTGGATAACAGAAAAATTAATAAAGATTTTATTGACTATGCTATCTTTGCATAAGTTGCTTTAGCTAACTGCTGACCGAGTGGGATTAGGAAACTCCTTCACTTGATTGTGAGTTCTGTATTTGGTGGCCATGTTGCAAGTTAGATTTATCATAACCTTTAGGTTCCCAGAAGTGGTTGTAAGATCGATTACTGCTGAGCTGTTTTGCTATGCTGGAATTGATGTTTTATGTTTGACATAGGCCTTTTGGCTTAATTTCGTAGTTATCATCCTAACTTACTGTGCCTGTTAACTGAAATTTAGTGGGAAGTTGTAAATCAGGACTGCTATGACTAATTAGGGTCCATATAGGTTTAGGCAAAAAGGATGATTTTTGTTGGTCATGTTAGAGTTCATGGTTTATCTTGTGTAATTATGCTTGAGCCTAAGTGCTTCTTGATGGTTTATTTTGTATCAATATGCTTGAGCTAAAGTGCTTCTTGATGGGCTGCACAGAATGACTTTCAAAAACAATAATATGATTAATCTCCATGACCATATTGGAATTTATTTTATTCGGTTGTTCGACTGTATGGTGTTGGCTGTTGGGAGTTGGATTTTAGGAGACTATAGGTTTATAAGAATACTCTTGCTTTACTGTTAAACTCTTCAGATTAATGCAGACATCTGTTTTACCTTTGAGTAAATATGTGAGTATTATTTTTTTCATTTGGTTCATCGTCCCGCAACATTCTCTCATTTTGACACTTAGCTTTCTGAACTAGCTACATTATCAAAGCTCTTGCCACTATTCTTTGGTACTATTAACAAAAGAGGAGAGATATGCGAGGGTCGAGGTGTTTCAATGTGTTTGTATGGCTATCGCCAAGTTCCCATCAAGCAATCTCCTTAACTACTGCATATAAATGCATGAGTTATTATGTTTAGTTTACCTAATAACATTTACAAGTGTGTTGGTCTGGTCATAGGATTTACCGTGACATTGGTAAGCAGTTAATGTTTGTCTTAGTCGGTTTCCATCTATCTGATTATTATCCAATTTTGATTACATTTATATTGAGAAGTGTTGTTTCAGTTGTTTAAATTTTTAGTTATGGACTTATGGTTCTAGATTGAGTCATATAAAATGCACCAAACCGAATTTTCACCATAATGTGATCTTTTAGGCATGACCTGAATATATATGTAACTCACTGCGAGCTTAATTTTACATAGCTACTGCTTTTGACAATTAAGTGTATCAGAATATTTGCGGACATTGTAAGTTTGTCGTTATTAATCAATAAACTCCACGTGAACAATAGATTTAAGTAGGCAGAGTTTTGTGTGATAGCGATCATGATTTACATTTCAAATATATCGTTAATTACAACCAAACTTACTGTTTGTCTTCAAATGCTACTTTTCCATCTGCATTGGAAAGCTCAATATTGGCCAGGTACCTTACACATGTACTACTACTAGGGTCCAGGATGCAGGACAACTTTCCTGTTGGCAGCAAAGATTTTGCCATTTTCTTTTCTTATATGTTGTTATCCTCACATATCATGCCTGCTTTTTTAGTTGTTTTTACATGTTGTGTAACCCTGACATCCAGTTAGATCCCATGTTGCATTATATCTTACACGAGAGTTGCTGGGCTGCGATTGAGTCTGACAACAATGGTATCATAATGCATTTTTCTCTGTTTTCACCTTTAAAGGGAATCATCCAATTCAAGAGATCAGTAGCTCAGACATGAATATTGGTAACTCGGACATTGTCGTGATCTGCTAAAAATGTATAACCTGTAATAGTTGACATTAGTTCTGTTGTATTTGTTTTTTTCTAAAACTACCTGCTTGTATGATTTTACTTCCTCCATAAATTCATTGAATGTAGTAAGGTCAAATATGCTCGACTCCCTAGTGTTAGAAATTGAAATGTTTCGGGGCTCTGATACCATATTGGGAATTCTTATAATTTTATAGATTGAATAATATTTGCGGAGGTATACGAGCATAGTGGTGTTGCTCGCATAGAGCTCCTAGAACTCTAATAGTGAAGGTGGAAGCAAGGACTTTGTAACTTGAACTTTGTATTAACTGATTCTTGCTTGGTTACAATTGGGTACACATCATGCCTATTTATAGGCTTACATAAACCGACCTTCTAAATTCTAGAAGTCTCTTTGACTATCTAGCCATACACTCTCTAGAAGATTCACTAGGTAGCATCTATTACAATTTTAATTTGTCTAGCTTTTTCTAGACTTTTAACAATAGTAAACTAAGTTTGCACTTGTCTAATTTGACCAACGGACTCTCTAGAGTCTTCTTTACCGGCCGTACATCTCTAGGCCTTGTAGTTTCTAGATTTTTCTTGTATTACAAATTACAACAAGCTCTTGTTAGTTCACATTATAATATTTTGCTAGACAATTCTAGAATCTTTTTGACATTAAAAATTACATGTTCCAACACCTAGTTCCCATTTCTGTTTTCCCTATAATATCCTTGGTATATCTCAATAGCAAACTTTAGTTTCTCAGCATAGCTGCAGTAATCATATTTCTTATGAAGATCATGAATGTGGTTAATAACTTTGCATCTTAATTCGATACCAAAATGCTGCTCCTTTTGTGGAAATGTATAATCTTTTTCTTGCTGTATTCCTTTCTGTCATGTATGTGGATTTCACCTCCACATAACTGGCTCATACCTACAGTAGAAGCTTCGTACTTCCCCCAAATGCTAATGTAGCAGGCATGATTTTGCAGGAGAGTGCTTAACAAATCTTGAAATATAAAGCTGGCAGAAGTTCAAATTTTGCTTAAAGCTGCCGAGTGGATCCTTCATTTGCAGCTATCTCAGAGTGGAGAACTTTGTTTCACTTCTTACGAAACTGCTGATCACAATTTCTTGCATTGCTCTATATATGTCTCATCAAGTCTGGTCATGGCTTCGATTTAACAAAAGGTGTTTTAACGGGATTTGAGCATTTCAAAGGATTGGGAAGTTTTTATAGAGTTATATCTTACTGACTTTATTTTGAAGGAGATGAATAGTCGAATCTTCTTGGGAGAAGTTGCAACTTTGGAGGTTGCCGTGCCTAGTGTTAAGTCTATTATTTTCCTTGGATTAAGGTTTACCACTTGATGGATAGAAGCTTTTATGTAAGAATTGGAGATTTTTCCTGACAATTCTTGCCTTTTCTTTTCTTTATTTATGTAAGAATTGGACCCAACTTTTGTCTGCCACTACGATTATTTGTCTGTCAGGAACTTTGCTATTTCGAGTTCGACTATCTATGGGGAACTTGGAGAGACATTCAAGGGTGATTCTTAGCATGCGGCAAGCATAGGTTCATACTTAGCTCCGATGTGATCAGGTTCCTTTAGTCTGAAATTTTGTCAGAATTTTTAAAAAAAAATATAATACCCTAAATGTGAACTGTGGACTAGTTTAAGTCATTTTACGAGAATGCATGTGTGCTAACGGCTGATTAGATGTCTGTGTTACTTATCTGGATCTGACTTATTATGTCTGAATCTCACTCAAAAATTATACTTATGAGTTACAAAATCTGTTTCAGTCTAATAAGATATGTCCAAGCGAGTTGAGGCCCGACTCAAATACTTCTGAGTCAGATATTCGAACCGAGTCAGACCTAGAGTCAGACGTCAGAAAGAAAAAAAAATAATGAAAACACAGCATCCGATTTGCTTCGAGTCAGCTGCTAAATCAAATCCAGATTGCGAACCAGACCAGAACAAACATCTTTACTTCAGAAATTGGTTTCTTTTCCCATAACTTTACCCTCTCGACTCGAGTCTACTCAGAACAAAAATTCCCAATTCTTCGAACCCTATAATTTACTCCGTAAATCCCTTTCCGTCAGTTAATGGGTAATTTCGAGGATCTGGTTTTCAGCTTCAATTCCACAATCCAATGAACCAATAACTACTTTGTTCATTGTATAGTCCCTGGGGCACAACTAAATATACACACACAAAAGAAATCTCAAGATTGTTCATCAAAACAAAATGCTTCAACTAAAAGAGACAATTAAATTACATGATTCAACTTCCTTCACATTTTCACTATTTAAATAAGTTTGGCATCCCTTAGTTACAGATATCAGAAGCCATAGTTATAGTACAATATTTCAGATGAAAATGAATGTGTATGCTTTTATTTTGGTAGTTACATTATTGCTGTTAGGAATTTCTGTTTCAAGCTTTGGAGCAGTACTAGGTGAAAAGTTACCATCAAAACAAACACATTCTAAGGTTGATGAAAAGTTAAAACTTCTCAATAAACTCTCACTTAAAACCATCCAGACTGAATATGGTGATGTTATTGACTGCGTCGATATCTATAAACAAACTGCTTTTGATCATCCTTCTTTGAAGAATCACACCCTTCAGGTAAAAATAAAACATTTTCTTTTATTGTTCGGTGAAGATCACTGTTTATTGTCTTTTATGCAGTGTAACTTATTATGTACATATTGATACAGATGAAACCAAGCTTTTATCCAGCAACTATGAGCAAAAACGGGTCATCGATGCAAGCCATGTCTCAAAGTTGGTGGAAAAGTGGAAGTTGTCCGATCGGTACAATACCTATTCGAAGAATCCTAAAACAAGAACTACTTAATGCTACCTCTCTTGAAAATTATGGAAGGAAAAATCCAAACGTTGTTTATTCAAATAGGAGTACGATAAGACAAGAAACTAACAAGACACATGCATTTAACTTTCTCGACAAAAATGGAACTTCAAATTTTCTGAATGGAACATCAAACAATTTTACGTTAATCGCTGGTAAGCACCCTTCTGTTACATAAGACTTGAACTGCTTTGTACCTTTTTTCTTCTTCTTATTATGCATTATTTGCTAAGAGCTATCAGCGAGTTCTAACCTCGTACAGTAACTTTGATTAACTCGGTGATTGTTGCTTTACATATCCTTTTGCAGACTGCGATGCTAATAACTGAAGGATACAGTTATATAGGAGCTAAAGGAGATATCAATGTTTGGAATCCATATATTGAAAAGACAAACGAGTATTCGACAGCTCAAATATGGCTTGTCTCTGGTTCTGCGCGAGGGAATGGAGAGTGTCGAAGCTGGATGGATGGTAAGCACACATGCATGTGACCAACTAAACTTCTTTTTCTTAACCGTTATTAAGGAAACAATGTATAATTCTAAGTTCTATACTCACTATTACTATTACTATATTGCAAACCCAGAAAATATTTTCCGATTGGCCTAAAATCTGGATTTCATGAAACTTTACAGGTAAATCCCACTCTATATGGCGATACAAAAACACGATTCTTCATATATTGGACTGTAAGCATCTACTCCACAAAACAAGACCTTAATGTTCAGCTTTTTCATCTTTTCATAAGTTGCGTACCAAGCAAATTCTTTCTGAATATTATTATTTCATAACAGGCTGATGGATCACATACGACGGGTTGCTTTGATCTTACATGTACTGGGTTTGTTCAAACAAACCATGAAGTTGCGCTTGGTTCTCCAATTGAACCTGTATCCAGCGAATTTGGTCCCCAATACGAAATAGCAATTTTTATCTTTATGGTAAGACTACGTACTTTTTCATGTGAGCAAATTCCGGATGTAAATCTTCCTTCGGTTGTAAATAAATTTAATTTCATAGTGTAACAAATTGTTATTCTGGTCATTCTTTTGGGTGCTTTCAGGATGTAAACACCAGCAATTGGTGGTTACTGTTAAACCATAAAGAAGTAGGATATTGGCCAGGTGAATTATTCGTGTTATTGAGAGGAAGTGCAAAAGTGGTTCAATTTGGCGGTGAAGTGTACTCCGAAACCATAGGTAAAGAAGGAGTGAAGCACACATCAACAGCAATGGGGAGTGGAGGTGATGCAAGGGACATGTATACCGGTGCAGCTTACATTCATCATGTCCGAATCATCGATTATTCTTTAACAGAAAAGTACCCTGAATGGGTTATGGAGTATATGGATGAACCTTATTGTTACAGTGCTTATAACTATGTTCAGTACATTAAAGAACCAGAATTTTATTTTGGAGGCCACGGTAGTCATTGGAACCCTTATTGTCAGTGAGAAGAGAGACTAGATAGTTATTCCATTATTCTTTTGTTGTCTACCTAGTACTGATTAACTAAGGATTTGTTTAATGATACATTTTGCACTTGTCAACCTTTATTCTTCCTTGTACCAACTAATTCATCTCAAAAAAGGTGTGTTTACAACTGCTTTACATCTATCCAAATGTCTAGAACTATTGGTATCGTTTCTCAGCAAAAAGTGTTGTTAGAACACATGAAAAAAATGGGACAAGGCGAGTGCACTATATTAATGTGCAAATACCATGCATGAGTAATTCTTGTAAGGTGAATCATGTTTAGTGACATAACAGATATCGAGGAATACACAGTGAATAGTTTATGAAATTTAGAGCATTCTCCTAAATCTTTCAAAGAATCAAGTCTGTTCATGTGAGGAATCGCTTGATTCCGCGATCCTCAAAGCCCCTACATATATGATCGGCGTTTGAGGGTTATAACAGTACAGAAACCCTTCTTGCCTAGGCCACGGTAAAGTTTGAGTCGCAATTAAATTTCTGGTTACGGGCTGATTTTGAGTTAAAGGTGCAATTTCTGGTTCAGGTGGTAGTTTTTGGCTCGCAATTTCTCACGGAACTCCGCAAAAACAAAACGAGTCCTACAAGTAAAGGAAAGGGACCGCTGTCTTATACATACATACCTATATTTCTATTGTTTTTGGTCATCCTCTTTTTCCTGCGTTTCTCCACTAGGGTTTTGGTTTTGGATCTCAAAATTCATCATGGGGTGCTACCTCCCAGCAGAGATTGTAGTAGACATTCTTGCTCGTTTACCCAATGAGTCACTCCTACAATGCCAGTTAGTAAGCAAAACATGGCTAAATCTCATGGTCTATGATCCGTACTTCACTCACACGCATATACAACATCGTCTTCGTTATCATAAGCTTTTTAATTCTTAAGTTTTGTTTTGGTGATACGAGACAATATTGGTTTCAATCAATTTTGTTATGCTGAATATGACAGTAAGTATAAAAAGCTCATGAAAGTTGCAGATATGAACATAACCCATACTTTCCCTTCCAAACCACAATTATCATCCTACCGAATTGTTGGCTCGTGTAATGGTCTGATTTGTGTTGCGTTATACTTTCTTTACGGTTATGAATCTTATGTATATCGCATGTACATCTGTAATCCCGTGACTAGAGAATGTTTGGTACTTCCAGAGTTGGGATATGATTCATCCATAGGGAGAAAACCCGAAATTACCAGGCATATGCATACACCCTCGGTAGTGGCAGTGGATGGCGAGACATTGGATTGATTAACTCTTCATTCTATACATCACAAAATAACCAAATTAGATCATTCCGCTTCCGCACTCTCAAAAGAATCCAATAGTTTGCTAGGCTAAACAATCATGGCTGCTATGGGCCAGTAGAATACGGTAACCCCCATATATCAGCCTTGTAGATAGCGCCATTGATATTGTGGTGCATGTTGAGGCCGTGTACACTAACACAATATTAAACCTGGAAGTGTTATTATTTTTTCTTTGCTTGTCACTCTGGAGTTTTACTAAGTGAGTTGTGAAAAAAGAGAGGCAAAATATAAAAAATATTCATGCATATACATTTAGCACACAAATGTAGTTTTCTCTTATTTAAATTTCTCCCAGTCATACAAACTTGATGGGTACAAGCTTAAGCGGAACTTTCTTATGAATAATAAGGCCTGATAATGATTCCTCCATGCTTATGTCTTCCTTCTTCATTCCTTTTGGTAATTCCCAATCGAAAGCGTACAACACATTAGCAAGGACAAGCTCTGTTAACACGACTGCCATATTCATTCCTGGGCAACCCCTTCTACCTCCCCAAAAGGTATGTATTCAAAATTTTGGCTTCCAAGATAATCGATGGAACTATCTTTGAATCTCTCTGGGGAAAACTCTTCTGGGTTTTTCCAATATTGTGGACTCCTCCCATTTTCCCATACATTTATTAGAACCCTTGTTTTGGGGTATATGTCGTATCCATTGATCTTACTATGTTCCATGCTTTCTCTTAGAAGCAATGGAGCTGGCGGATGCAACCTCAGAGTTTCTTTAATTACCAACTTTAAGTAATTGAAATTATCAAGGTCTGATTCTTCTACCTTCCCTTTTGATCCCACATAGTTTCTAATCTCTTCTTGAACTTTCTTCATTTCTTTTGGATTTTTAGTCAGTTCTGCCATTGCCCAACTCACTGCTACAGCCGGTGAGTCTACTCCACCAAGAAATACGTTCTGATAAGGTTTATACAGAAAATCATATATGTATAGCGTAAGATTATGCTAAAAATGTAGAAACTAAGAAGCAAGAATCAAAATATGTACTACAATGCTAATTATTAATTTTTGGTAACTAGAACCTGACTGCTAACTACCATGGCCATACTTGTGGTCAGACTTCAGAGGTTCGAAATCATAGCTACAGTTTGTTGATTTCACAAAAAACTTTACTCACCGTGCCAAACAAGAAAAAGAGACTAAAATGAAATTAATTACCATAAGAATTGCTTTGATATGGTCGTTTGTGAGACGAATCGTACTCTGTTGATCCTTCTCTAGCTTAAGAAAAACGTCTATGATGTCTTCATGATCCAGTTTCATTCTCTCCGGGTTGACATGTTCGTCTATCATCTGTTGAAAAAATTTGTCCAAATCGTGGAAGCACTTTTCAGTTTTTCTGTGCATTCCAATGATCCTATCAACCATCCAACCTACCTTAGGAAAGAAGTCGGTTGCCGAGAAACCACTCAAAACAACCACGACTTCCTTAAGAATTGCCGTGAGTGTTCCATCATCAAATTGGTTCCTACTTTGACCAATTGCGCAACCAAAAGCAACTCTGGAGATTGTTTTGTGCGTAAAACTTGTTAACTTTTCTAAAACATCAACAGGAGTAGTATTTGAAGCATAAGATGATATGGATTCGATCAAAACGCCAACTTCCTCTTCCCTTACTACCTTAAAAGATTGCACCCTTTTTGTACTATAAAGTTCACGAACACATATTTTTCCAATTTCCCTCCAATACTCTCCATATGGGGAAAAGGCCATATCTTTGTAGTTATACGAAAGACGTTTTGGTCCAGCAAGTTGAGGTCTGGTACAAAATTCAAGATCAAGTTTTTTCAAGATTTGTTGGGAAGCTTCAGCGGAGGAGATTACAATTGTTGGTACACTGCCAAGTTGTAGTAGCATGACCGGACCATATATTTTTGATAGTTTTGATAGTGCTTGATGAGGAGGTTTTGCAAGTTGATGTAAATTACCAATGATTGGAAGCTTAGGAGGACCAGGTGGGAGGTTGGGTTTATTTTGATCATTTCTGCCTTTGAATAATGTGATGAGAAAATATACAGGAAGGAGAAATAGAGGAAGAAGTAGTAGGAAATTATAGGTAAGAGTACTCTCCTCCATGTACAGTTGAGGTGAGATTATGATCTCTTTTGCTATGAGTGGTGGCGGTTTAATGTTCTCTTATATATTTCTTATAAAGAGGCACATTTGGTAATGTGATAACTAGCATACTATTCAAGCATCCCTGTATAATGTACGTCATGCTATTGTGGTGCATGTTGAAGCCGTATACACGATAAGGATGTTATTTATTTTTATTTTTTTGAAGCACATAAAAATTTTATTATTTGATTGTCGGTAACAATGAGATAATCGTTACCAAATTTTACAGGGTTACCAAACATTGTAATTGTAGTAATTCGTAGGGTTAAAGGGGATTATGTAGGGTACTAATTCCCCATAAAATTTAGTAACCTTGGGTGGCAGCCTTGTCTACATCAACTGTGAAAAAAGCAAGGACGGACCCTTTAACCTAGGGTAGGGCTAGGGCTAAGTTCATACTTGGGTTGGGTTGGTCCCCTAGAAGACGAAATTCTTTTTCTGTTCTGAAAAGCTGTAAACAAACAGAGAAAAAAAAATAAAAAAAAATACATTTTTGTTATAAGGCCTACAACTCATGGATCTGCGGTTAATTAGATGACTAGGGTTTTCCCTTTGTTATGTATATAAAGAATATTATGCCTATGTAATGTCTCTGCCTCTTTTATCAATAAAAAGTTCCCCTTTCTCTTTCTCTTGGTTTTACCTAATTATAACTCTAAAATGTTATTAACTCTTCCCTACCTTCACTACCGTAAGAATTTTTTTTTTTTTTTTATCTATCGATTAGACGCAGGAGATCAGCAGCCGCAAAAGATTACTTGAATACCTTGGATAGCGAAAACTGATTGAACACACCTCGGTATTCCTAAACCTTTGTTTATAAGTTTTTTTTTACTTTTTCTAATATGATTGAAGAGAAAACTGCTTGTTGTGATTCTGTGCAAGAGACTGATGTGAAGTGCTGTCAGTTTTTACATGACCCGTGTATATGCTATACCCTAATTTTTTTTATTTAACCGCATGATGTATGATTAGTAGTCATGAAATCTCTTTTTTCTAGATTCTTTTCTCACATGATTGACAAATATGCTTGTTTGGTTTATTATTTGTTCCCCTGTATTTGTGTGCCCAATGTATGAATCTATATTATTATATTATTCTAAAGTGATGATCAGTTTATCCAATGTTCTGTTTGTCTGAATGATTATATAAAGTACTTTGGCATATCATATATATATATATAGGGTAGGATCCGTTGACATGGTTATAATGACATAATCTTGAATTTTAGCGCCATTTTTTTATCAAACCCAACGGGCAATGAATTCGAGGCTAATTTTTTGATGACATGTTCTTCTTACAAGTCTCTACATTCCCACCAAAAATGAGATCATTCCGAGATTTATAAGACAACCATCTACCATTTTGAATATCAACCGTTGAAGATTAACGGTTGAAATTAAAATATGTGGATTGTGAAGTTTCGTATTTCGGAATTCTCTAATTTTTAGTAGGAATGTAGAGTTTTATACGAGAAACATGTCACCAGAATATTAGCTTTAAATTCATTGCCGGTTGGATTATGTCATTAACCATGTCAACGGATCCTTCCTCATATATATATATATATATCTATATTATAAAAAGAAGTGCTGCTTGTGTAGACTGATGTATCCAACCATCGATTTCGTCATCCTGCGGTGCAAATCAAAAATTGGGCGAGAGATATTTTCGATCGTCGGATTCCATGAGTTTCCGAATTTCGTCCAGCTCCCTGTAGTGCTTTCGGTAACTGTGTACGAGAGGTTTCTTAGTATAGGAGTGTTTCCGGAAATAGAGATGTGTGTCCTAATTGTGGTACCAAAAAGTCTTACTATGAATTCTATTGACAGAAATACAAACACTGAAATTACTGCCACTGAAGTGTTAGATTACATTAAGGACTCTGATCTAAATGATTTAGGTTACAATGGAAATCCCTTTACCTGGACTAGTAACAGTCATGGTACAGGAAGGAAAAAATCTAGACTTGATCGTGCTCTAGTTAATAGTTTTTGGCTCCTAAATTATCCTGAGTCTAGACTTACACACCTCCCTCAGAAGGGATCTGATCATGTCCCTATTCTTTTGAATCTTTACAATAAGTCTATTACTACTGGTAAATGTTGGAAATTTTTTGAGCATTGGTTACTAAATGATAATTGTAAAAATGAGATTATAAATGCTTGGAAAACTGATCTATCAGGTTCTGCAGCTTATCTTTTATCTGACCTGCTTTCAAATACAAGACATTTTCTTTCTAAATGGAGCAAATCAACTTTTGGTCATATTCAGTCAAGGATTTCTCAATTACAAGAAGAACTCACTAAAATGCAAACCAGTGATATCCAGGGTAGTAATACTGATGCAGTGATTCAATTGGAGAAAGAAATAGACAGCCTGAATGAGATTCAAGCCAGATCTAATATGCAAAAGTCAAGAGATCATTTTTACAATGATATGGACAGGAATTCAAGATACTTTCATATAAGAGCTAACTATAGAAGAGTCATAAATAAGATTGATTCCCTTCAAACTCCTGATGGTGCCTGGTGTCAAGATAGAAAATCTATTGAAGATCTCTTATTTTCTCACTTCAAAAAAATAGGAACTACTTCTCATCCTGCAGATCCAAGTCAATTCCTTCAATTCATTCCTCATTGTATCTCAGATCAAAGTAATGAAGATCTCATTAAAATCCCAAATGATGAAGAAATTTATATGGCTCTTATGTCAATGCAACCCTGGACTTCTCAGGGGCCAGATGGATTCCCACCTGGTTTTTACCAAACTCAATGGAATCTTGTTGGAAGTGATGTTTGTAAGATGCTCAAAGCTTTTTTCAGAAGTGGTTATCTACTCAAGAAGATCAACAATACTAGAACCTCTTTAATTCTAAAAGTTCAAGGAGCTCATAAACCAGAAGATTTTAGGCCCATAGCTTTGTGTAATACAACTTACAAAATAATCTCAAAGATCATTGCACTCAGACTGAAGAAACATATGGCAGGTATTATCTCTCCTATGCAATCTGCTTATGTGCCTGGAAGACTGATCTATGAGAACATCCGGTTCAAGAACTGGTCAAAGCAATGAAGAAAAAGAAAGGAAGAACTGGCCATCTTGCACTCAAAATGGACATGTCTAAAGCATTTGATAGACTGGAATGGTTTTTTCTAATGGAAGTTCTAAGGAAATTTGGGTTCTGTGAGAAGTTCTGTCACCTTATTTTGCAGTGCATAAGTACTACTTCAGTGGAAATTATAATCAATGGATCTCCATCAGAATCTTTTCATCCTACAAGAGGAATTAGACAAGGAGATCCTCTTTGTCCTTATCTATTTATCTTGGTCATGGAGGCTTTCTCAAGACAGTTAAATCATCATGAGCAAAAACAGCAACTCACAGGAATGAAAATATCTAGATCAGCACCAAAGATTAACCACTTACTTTTTGCAGATGACTGCATTCTTTTTTGCAAGGCAAATCAGTCTCAAACTACTAAGTTATTACAGGTCATTGAAGATTTCAGTATGTGTTCAGGGCAGATGATTAATTTTCACAAATCAGCTGTGTATTTCAGTAAAAATACAAGTCCTTCTAGTTGTCAACTTATAAGTGGTATTCTTCAAGTGAGAGAGCTCAGTATTAATGATGAGAAATATCTAGGCTTGCCATTCTTTGTGGGAAGAAACAAAAAAATCCCATTCTCAATTCTGGCAGAAAAAATGGAAAATAGAATGTCAAAATGGTGCTCAATAAATATGTCTGAAGCAGGGAGATCTGTAATGGTGAGAAATGTTACAAATGCCATTCCAGTCTATCACATGTTAAGTTTTAAGCTACCAGAGGCTACTATCAGGCAAATGAATTCAACTCAGCAGAAATTCTGGAGAAAAAAGAAGACAAATAAAGGCAAGCCTCCAATCTCTTAGAAAAATGTAAACAAGCCAAAAGAAGAGGGAGGTCTTGGTTTCAGGGACCTCAGTCTTTTTAACAGAGCTTTACTAGCTAAATCTGCATGGAGACTTTGCACAGATAACTCCTCTATATGTGCACAGTCCCTTAAGGCTAAGTACTTCTCAGATGGAAAGATCTTTGATACCACAAACAATTCCAACTCAACATGGTCATGGACAAGCATTAGTTCAGAACTCCCCTTCATTAAGGACAACAGCTGCTGGTGCATTGGCAATGGGAAATCAATCTTAATATGGAGCTACAAATGGATCCCAGATTTATCAACACCTCCTGCGCCTAAACAGGGATGCAGTAACTACCAAGATTACATGTATGTCAGTCAACTTTTCTCAGATTCTGGAGGATGGAACCATACTCTCATTTTTGCTCTCTTTGAAGCTTCAGTTGCAAGATCAATTCTGAATACTTCAATACATATAAATCAGGCAGATAGAATGGTTTGGACTCTAGAAAAGAATGGAGTCTTTTCAGTAAAATCAACTTATAAAAAAATATTTGGAGATCGAACACGGACCAACCTGTTGGCCAAAGAATGCAATCTATCTTCAAAAAGCTCTGGAGATTACCAATCTTACCTAGAATTGCACAATTCATATGGAAATGTCTGAAGGATATACTCCAAACCAGGGATAAATTGACTTATGTCATTCAAAATGGAGATTACAGTTGCCCTTTCTGCTCACACCCTCAAGAAACTTCTTCACACATTATTCTGCACTGCAATCTCTCTAAAGCCGTCGGTTTCTTCATTGCAGGTATTTATATTCAAAATGATACATATGTGGTAGAATGGTTCTGTGACTGGTTTGATAAGCTAAAAGAAAACCAAATTCAAGAAGATCAGTTGTGTAAAATAGCTATCACAGCTTGGTGTATCTGGAATGCAAGATGTGACAATGTGTTTAAAGGAAAAAAGGCAACTCCAGACTCAATTATTATGAGAAGTAGGTTGGAAATAGAGCTACTGAAACCTAGAAGATCTACTACTATTCACTGTACTGTCAGACAAAGCAGGATGAATTTGCACTGGAAGCCGCCTAGAATAGGAACTTACAAAATAAATGTTGATGGCTCTTTTAATTATTCTACTAAATTAGGCGGCATTGGTCTAATTCTTCGTGATTTTACAGGTGATCACAGGGGATCCAAATGCATCTTCTTAGACAAATCTCAGAGTCCAGAACAGGTGGAGTGCAAGGGTTTATGGGAAGCTTTACAATGGGCAGAGGAAAAGAAGATTGACAAGGTGATTTTTGAACTGGACTCTAAAATTGTAGCTGATGCAGTGAATCAAGATAACTTCAAATCAGACTGGAGGATCTACAACTTGATATTAGACATAAAGAGTATGCTCAAGAATAAAACCTATTGGCAATGCAATTATGTGCCAAAAGAACAAAATAAAGTGGCTGATATTTTAGCTAAGTTAGCTAGGACTTCTTTTTTAAGTAGTGTTTGGATTTCTACAATTTCTGAAAGGATTGCACCTCAACTGCAAGAAGATGCACATCATGTAACTCCCATTTCTTAATCAATGAAATTTTCAGCTTAAAAAAAAAAAAAAAAAAAAAAAAAGACGTTGCCTGTTTTTAACTGTTCTTCCGTTCATATCAAAAGGCTTAAAGGAGAATATTGATTTCGTCCACCAGAAACTATGAGGTGCGTATGTATTAGGACCTCAGAAAATAAATTAAATTCCTCACTGTTTTTATATCTGCTCCTCTTCTCGCCAACTCCACCATCGTTTTCTCATCTTAAATAACTGTAATATCAAGGATGCTAACTAGAAGGATAACAATTTTATCTTTACATTATTAGAGATGGTATGATTTAATGCTTTTCAACCCGATCCTTTTTTATTCTGTCAATGTATTTTTTTTGTGTTGATAAACCCTAATTGTGGATTTGTGGTTATTTCTTTGTTTTTCAATGTTAGGTCATTCGTGTGTTGCTCCCATGGAAGAGCAAAACAATTTAGAATGGTTCTACACATACCGTGGAACCAGACAATTTTAAAACAACCCCTCACACAACCCTTGGGGTGATTAATAGGGGGCCACTTTTGGGCCCCACCAGTGACAAAATCGTGAGTGGCTGTTTTAAGGTCGTCTGTAGAGGCGGTATGTAAAGAGTTTTCGAACAATTTAAGGTATTACCATCAATGTTTATGTGAGTCGTAAAGATCAGAGTGGTGAATGGTTTAGGCAATATGGGTATGTGTTGAATACATGTTTTGCAGGGAAGGAGATATAGAATGACTTAAATATCAACAGCCATGTCATATCTCAAAATACACAGCAAGTATTTGACAAAATTCCTAAACTACCCGTTCTTGACCAAGCTTGGTTTTCTTAAAAAAACATTGTCCCAACTCCCACTCAAACACCGAAAAATAAAATTTCAAATGCACCCTATTACTGTATTACCTGCAAACAGGAACTAATACCACCTCTTTTTGGTCCGAATATTGGTTAGGATCAAGACCAATAAAAGTTCAATGCCCATTACTTTACAGACTAGCTAACCGCTGTTTCGGTAAGAGATTGTATAACACTGAAATATCTTTTGTGAGGTTTCACGGCACCTGAGTTGGATGGACTCAATGTATCGTCACCTGTTTGTCTCTGAATCGGCATCTTTACCGGGGTTCATTTGGGTATGGGTTATGGTCATGTGTTTTCACGGATCGTGGGACAAACAGGAAGGGAGTTTCCTAATTATTTTGTTTTATTGCTCTTCGGTTTTAGATTTATTTTTCAAATTGTCCATTGGTCCGTAACTTTAATACATGAACACAATTAAAGGTTGGATCAAGGAGGTATGCTTGGATCAGGAGGCCACGGCTGTCAAGGAGGTATGCTGGTATAGCCGTCTGTCAATTGTGATACGACTGAGATTTTATTGAAGACGGTTGGGATAATGTTGGGGTCCGGGATAAAGCTAACCTTAACCTAGCTATTAATAATAACAAGTCATCAACAAAACACCCGGGATGTAGGCCTTGGCTAACTTACACGCTTAACCCCAAAATTTAGCCCTAATCATGACTAATTTTAACGTGGAGATTTCTAATCCATGGCCATCAATTCCATATCACGTGAAAAAAGAAATGCCTTCTATTTTGGTTCAACAACATAGAAAAATTATTCAGGCACAACAACATGTGAAGTTTGAAAAATTCTAAACTTCATTATCAGTTTCCTTATTAAACAAAATTAGTTTACCTTAATTATTGGTTTCACGATTCAAAAGACTTTTTGGTTCCGTGCCCGTGATACAAAAGGTTTTACATAGCCTTTTATTTTCTTGGAGTTTTATAACCTTTGTTAATTAGTCATGTGAGCGGGACAATTTGTTAATTTGTTCCTGGTGACAATTTGTTAATTTGTTCCTGGTAAACAGTTAAGAAGATTCTCAAGGACAAGCATGAGTTCTCACATATTAAACTCGGTGGATAGTTCGTGAGATATATATATCTATCTGTCCATTGTTTATATGGCGGAGATTTTATTATCTACGACGGTGAGGATTATATCATGGTAAAACTAACCCTAATCAAACCATTAATACTGTTAATCTTAGATTTTTTGTGACTACGTGTTCTAATATAATTATTTTAATTTTAATTTAATTTAACTTCCTAATTAAAAACAACTAATCTTGGTGCCTAATCTTAGATTTTTTGTAACTAAGTATTCTAATATAAATATTTTTCTTTTAATTTAATTTAACTTCCTAATTAAAAACAGCTAGGTCACGACCCGACTAATTTATTCGCTCTACCACCAGATCCAACCAAATGACAACCAATTTTAATATAGATACTACGTTGGACCCTAAATTTCCTAATCCACTGTCGGGGCCGCAAGGCTTCGGCCGATTAGACATGACCAATAAAACACTAGAAATACAATCCCTTGCTAGCCCTAGGTTGTTCCTAATGGTGGGGGTCGTAAGTCCCGTCTACTCTGACCCGGCTAACTAAACACGATATTATAATTTGGCTATTTAAATACTGGTTAAAGGATACAAATCGGATGACACAAATAACTTAAAAATATCGATAGAGGTTGAGCCCCGGCCGTAGGCCAGGGTGATACCTAGTATATATATATATATGGTCCCTGTATTCTAGAAATAGTTATTAAACTACCACCCATTATTTTATTATTATTTTAATCTATATATATGCCTGTTTGTTGAGTATTTTCGCCATTTGACTGTTCTGTATGTACCAAAATATTGTTTTAAAATTTTTCATGCTTGTATGTAATAATTTGTCCTATTGTATGTGCATATCCTATAATTATTGAGTGGAAGATTTAGTGGTATACTTGTCTGTTTTGATAAAAATATTTATTTACAGTTCCCTTTTAATTATTATTTACTTTATTGGATTTTCGTTTTTGTTTGTTTGGTGTGATTAAGGGGGTTAGTCGTGAGACAGTTTTGAGAGATTTTAATGTATTTAAATCCCTAGGGATTTAGAGGGAGTGTATGAGAGTCTAGACAATTTGGGGGAGTTTAACCCCAACTCCCCAGAAATCTCTTATTTTTGAGAGATTTTGTTCAAGCACAAAAACATCATGAAACTCCCTCAAACTCCCCCAAACTCCCCCAAATTATAAACTCCCTTGTTTTATGACTAACAGGGAGTTTAAGAGATTCTAATCAAATCTCTCACCACTAACAGGGAGTTTGAGGTATTTGTAGAAACTCCCTAGAAATCTCTCACCACTAACAAGGAGTTTGAGGTATTTGTAGAAACTCCCCCACGACTAACAGGGGATTTGCTAACTCCCTTGAAATACATCAAAATCTCCCACGACTAACACCGTGTAAAAGTCTGCATATTTTGTATTATTTTGCAAATTTTTATTTGTAACGTCTGCACCTTTATGACGATTGACTAAGTATTGTCAGTCCTTTATGAGGTTATGATCCACTTATCCATTTTTTTTAGAACCATCAAGAAATTTGGTTTTTAAAAATATGGTACTTGAATTAGTCATACTAATGTCCATTATTCTTATCTTTTGTAGATGGACCCAATTCGAACTGAATTTGAGCTTTTGGACTCAGCTGGACTTGAGTACCATCGTTGGGTAGCTGATGTGGAGACTACTTTCGTGGCAAAAGACTACACCGCTACCATCAATCCTTCAACCGCTGCAAATGCTGTTCCAGCGAATGAAAAAGAAAAGGCCAATGCCCTCATGTTTCTCGAGAGGCATATTGACCCTAACTTACCATGGGGATACCACCACTTGAAAAAAACAAAGGAATTATGGGATGCTCTCGAAAGTTATTTCGGGAATATTCACGACTCTTTACTTCCACAACTGCAAGTCCAGTGGAATGAAATTCGCTTCCTGGATTATGTCAAAGTGAAATGATTTTCAAAAAGACATGCTGCAGCTACAAGCACGTCTGAACTTTTGTGTCACCAAACTAACTGATGCTGAAATGATCCCAAAGACATTGTCAACTTTCCCAACATCTTCAATGATACTAGCGAACCAGTATCGATTGGAGGTGGATAATAAAAGGATAACCACTTTTAGTAAGTTGATTAACTCACTTCAAGTCGCCGAAAGGCATAACGAAATCCTTGTTAACAACAACGCCAGAGCTGTAGGCAAAAAGAAAGTTCATGAAGCAAATTATGGAAAAGTTAATAGAGGAAAGAACCCCAAAAGTAAGAGGGGTGGACATGCTGATCATTCACATTCCCGTACTCCAAACACACGTGGAGAAAGCAACACACGTGGAAGAGGACACAAGGGACCCAACAGAGGTCACGGGCGTGGCTAAGGGCGTCGTGGTAATTTAAATGTTTGGAACAGAGATGTACCTTCTGGCCCAAGTGGTGATAACTCCAAGGTCGAGAAAGCTCCAAGAAATCCCCTTATTAAAAAGGACGAAGTTGGAAACGGGCCTTGTTATAGGTGTGGATCCACTGCACATTGGTACCAGCAATGCAAGGCTAGTAACAAAGTTGCATACATCTACAAAAAGTATCGAGAGTCTGTGGAACAAGAAGCTCACTATCTGGAAGAAGATGAGAATGCCCCTGATGTAAACCTCACAATATTAGATTTCCATGGTAACAAGAGTCATGCCATATTGGATACACCTGATTTCGATTGAAAAATGCTTCTTTAGTTACCTTTTTGATCTCATACGTTTATTTTAGTGTTTTACATTTATTTTAGTAGACTTTGGTTTAAATATTTTTTTCTTGATGGCTTGGACTACTTTATATGTCGTCATGATTAACTTATGAATGGATTATCTATGAGTATTTATTATATCAATTCTTC
This sequence comes from Papaver armeniacum, assembly GCA_023531295.1. Taxonomy (NCBI): domain Eukaryota; kingdom Viridiplantae; phylum Streptophyta; class Magnoliopsida; order Ranunculales; family Papaveraceae; genus Papaver; species Papaver armeniacum. The sequence goes on from JAJJWW010010885.1 coordinate 216,960, forward strand.
TTAATATAAAGTAGAATGTTTATGCTGACGTGTCGGCCCAAAGTAAATTTCATTTTTTTTGGTCCGATGTGTCATCACCATATTAGATTTGAGGAGATCCTGGAGAATTCAAAAGGAACGACCTTTCAAATACGGAAGTCACGTGGCAGTAATGTTCCGTTCTGAACCGATCCGATCGTTACATGCTATGTCTTTCGGTTTAATGTTTTGGTCCGATGTGTCATCACCATTTTCTATGAATATATTACTAAAAGCCAGTTAGATTTTTCCGGATCATATACCAAAAGACACGTCTATTGGTAGTTTTTTCTATAAATGTTTGACATTTTCCAAATCCAGCTACATAGATAAGTCCTCCCCATCAACCACTTGGGGTTTCATGAAGATTCAAAAAAGATATATGAGAACCATCCATCCACGTTTCATTCACCATGCTGACAGATCGAGCACGAATGGGATCGGAAGATTTAATTCCAGAAAAACAAGTGAACAATTAATCTACAACGTCGAATATTTTCCAATATATATCTGACAGAAGGAGAATCAAGCAAACAAAGATCAAAAAGAAAACCCATTTTTGCATGCCAGACGATCATGTTCACATAACTTTATCACAGGTACGGTAATGAACCTTATTGGTGATGAACATTTTAGGTCTAACCGGATGGTAATTAATCATACATGGTGGCACATTTATATGCATAATCAGAATTTATATATTACCATTGTTGAATCTTAGTAATGCATATCAAGCTCTACACTGGCCTCAATTTTACTCTTGGTTTTTGTTAGGCTTTTGTTTCACTAACACCCAAAAGGTGAAAACAAGTTCTGTTATAGCCGCGCAATTAATGCAAAATAGAATCATATATAACTGACAATTCATAGCTTCTTATGCATCACTTATATTGATTTAAGTAAACAAAGTACGATTATCGTTACAGGCACTTATTGGTTTCCATGTTAAAGGTGATATATTTCTTGAATGTATCTATTTGGATGGCAATATATATGGAAATGTTGTTGAGGTTTATGTATAACATGTCATTTGCTGGATCAAATCTAGTAATGCTTAACCGGGAGGATATCAACATTTTGTGGGATGGAAAAGAACAATTTCTAAAGAATTCAAAGTAGAGGTATGCAATGGTTTTTTTTTTAATCGGTTCTCATCTCTGTTCAGGCTTATTATTAATGTGTCATTTGCTCGATCAAGTTTTTTACTGCCTAACAGGGAGGATATCAACAAAAAGAAAATAATTTCTTAAAGACTTCAAAGTAGAGGTAATGGGATTTCTTTCATCGGTTCTCACCTTATGGCACTACGGGGAAAATCATCATTTACAACACTGTATTAGGGTTGTAGTACCCCTACTACAACGCTTTTTTTGTGTATTGTGTAGGTGGGGTATTGTAGAAAGTCCAAGTTTGTTCTACAATACTTGACTAAGTGTTGTGAAGGGTGATGTGATTCATGGTTCGACAATATTTTGCCAAAGTTGTGATTCTCTTTCGATTTTTTTTGAAAGCCTAACACAACCCTTGCTTGTTGTTGTAGGAGTATCTTGGACAACACAAGTAGTGTATCGTAAAAATATGTAACACAACACTTGTATAAGTTGAAGGTCTATCTTAGACAGTACCTAGGATTTGTATCGTAGAAATATGTAACACAACACTTGTATAAGTTGAAGGACTATCTTAGACAACCTAGGATGTGTATCGTAGAAATATCTAACACAACACTTGTATAAGTTGAAGGACTATCTTAGACAACCTAGGATATGTATTGTAGAAATATGTAACAACTCTTATTAATATTATGAATAAGATTTGCACGACACTTGTTAGAGTTGTAGAACTATGTTGGACAACACCTAGTTATGTCTTAAAGACATTCTTTCACAACCTTTGGTTTGTGTAGTTGAAATATGGAACACTACTCTTATTAGAAGTTGTGTGCATATAACTATTTTGAAAAAAAAAAATATAGTTGAAACCGAATTGCCGAAAGTATTTCACATTCACATTAACCTGGCAGTGTAACACACTTACATTCATTCAAGTTAACTCCACTTAAATCACCTTGTATGAAAGTGTGTTGCGCAACTAAAGAAAAGAAAATGACATATCCTTTGAACAGAACTAAAAATATCATATAAATCGTAAAACACAGATATTGGCCATTGGCCTCCCCTACAAATGTAGGGGTAGCATACATGTTATAGTATGGTAGTTTGGGTTACATTGCTAGATTGAAGTGATCCGCTTTTGCTGCACTCTCTTCTTGGTAAAACAAACGACAATTATGAGGCACTGGCTTAGATGTGAAGAGTCATAGTTATCAATGAACTTCATACCAGTTGGCATAGCTTTAGCACCTGCATATCGCTAGTACTCTTCAAGTACAGCAGGCAAACACCATTTCTTCATTTTCCTCAAAAAGCCAATAACACACAGCCCATCCTATGTTGTTGTTCATGCAAAGGAAAATTTATCAGAAACACAGATTAAAACACATACTCTGGAAGAGATAGCCAATAACGCTCCTCAATAGGGTCGTCTTGTTGTAGTTCCATCATCCATAACAAGTGTGAACAGATTAAAACACATACTATGGGAGAGACAGAAGAGAAAGGATAACCTTCTTTAATTCCTCAAGTTTGGCAATGTAAACACCTTTGGTTCCATCTTCATACATCCAGTCTTCCACAGTTTGAAGTTTAGAAATTAACATCTCCTTCTCTTGTTCAGTAACAAATCCGTGATACTTGTCGTTAAGCTGCACGTCAGAAGAAAAATATACAATCAGTGATAAAGAATTAGAAACATGGTACAAACAGATTAATTAGAAAAGTTGGTCCTTACCTTGTTCCTCATGTCATAAACATATGCTTCAACATCGTTCTTCTTGTCCTTGGTTTCTTCCATGACTCTAATTTGCAGAGCAATTTCAAACTCCTTCTCGGTTGCCTTATGTACATCAAGAGGCAACATCCCGCCTTGCGAGACTTCTATTTAAATTGGATCATTTTATTCAGCCAGCCAATTGGTGTAACAGCACTTAGTAGCCACATTAATTCTGCATGGGCACGTACATGAGACTGCACAAACACCTAAGACTGCATATATCGTTGCAAGAGTACCAAATTTTAGTATACGTATGATAACAAATTCTTACAACTTCTATGGCACCAAACAGAACCACAAAAGCATAAACAAGCACCAGACCTTGGAGGTGTCAACACCACATGCTAGATAAATAGCTGTTGTGCTCCTTGTTGTTTCGGAAAGCTGTTTTGATTCATCAGGCAAAGTAATCTGCAAAAAGAAAATAAAATTCCAAGTATTAAACTTCTCTACCCTAACTACTACTGCTGGATAATGTATTCCTCTATCCATAATGTGTATGGCCGTACGGCACCACAGTGAAGATAGATGTTATTTCGGTGCATCGGAGTATAACGATACAAAGTAACTTTCATTTATGATCCTACTAACTCACCACAAACACTAAGAAAATATCGACTTAAACATGAAAATAACCAAGAAAAACTCCTACAAGAATGAAGCTCAATATTATCATTACAACCACAATACTTACCGCATGAAGATCCACAATAAAGAACAATGTTTCATAGGTATTATGCAAGGAGAAAACAAAAAGGAAATCTCTTCAAGATACATAGACAGATAAATACAACATATAACCTCTACAATACTGCAAATTTTATGCACAGGAAAAAAGAAATGAAGACCAACCAAACTAACCTGAAGAGTAATCCAATTTTTAATGGCACCAAGGTAATTACCAAGATGTTTAGAACCAGTTGGTTGTACTCCAGATAAAATCCTTTTCCTACAAATTAAAAATTCTCAAATTTGAATACCACAAATTCAACAATTCAAACTCTAATTATCAAAATTTCAAATTTTACACACATTCAATACCAACATTACTAAAAAAAAAACTATAAAATTAACAAACGTCAAATCAATTTCTACCAACAAAACTAAAAATGATGAAACCTTAAGTGTTTAAATACTAAGAATTGAAGTGTACCTCACCTCACAGAGCTAATTGGAGAATCAGAACTTGCAGAAGCATCGTTAGTTTCAGAAGGAGCAGCATTGCTACAACAGCAACGAGAACTAGCTCTATTTTGAAGTAGAAGAAGATTCTGAGGATGACTTTGTTGGGGTTTTTTCAGAATCCCACTTTGAATTTGAACTTTTAACCTGTTCATAATAAAAAAAACACAAAATCAGACAATGAGGATTCTCAGAAAGAGCTAAATAGATAGAGGGAGAGAGTGAGGGGGACTGTACAGTGAAGAAGGGAAACGAGGTGAATTAGTAGAGAGATTGAGAAACTGGGAGATAACTGCGCGACCCATCGTCGCTCTACTTTTTCTTCTGCCAGGACCGAGCATCACCCTTTTCTTCATTTCTGAAATTCCAATCTTCTCCGGCAAAACTCCACCAGGAACCCATTCATTCAATCACCAGATTCTTCTTCTTCAGCACCACCTAATCTGCTGATATTTGATTTACGCACAAACCCATCTCAGTAACTTCAATCACTGCCTTTGCTCTTCCATTCATCCATTTCACAAAGCCACAGCACCAACATCAACACTGTCAATCCAATCTGATTATCAAACCAACAACACTAGCATATCACCATTCTCGCTGTAATTTCCACAGTTCACAACCAACTCCAATCAAACACCAAATCTGTTTTTCAAGAACAACAACACAAACCCTTCAATTCAGTTCAATTTTAATCAAACCCATGTCTCTGAACTCCATCAAAACTATCACTAAATTTCTCAATCGCTCATTTAGTGCCAGAATTCATCCAAATCACCCACATACTTTCACTATTTCTGCTGTCAAACTTAGACTCCAGCCCAGCTAAAACATCAACCATTCAAGCATAAACTCATCGTCCCCAATTGAGCTCAGATTAAATCAATTCACCACCAGTTCATGCCATCTCAAAATCTGCTGCAAATCGAACCCAATCGAGCCTGCAATTTGAGCTACAACCATCAATTTCATTCATCCACCAGAACACAACCTTCATGTATTTTTCTTCAGAGATTTTGATTTTGAAATCTAGGGTTTTTTTTTTCAGCTTAACATTGAGATTTGGGGGTTTTTATTTTTGTTTTGAAATCTATCGAAATCTACAACTTCCGTAAGTTTTTTACATAAAAAGTGAGCGAGAAAGAGATTCGGTGGTGGTATTTAGGGTTTCTGTGAGTTAGGGTTTTCTCTTGTAAGGGGGGAAGATGGGAGAAAGAGTGAGGGAGGCAGAAGAAGAGAGAGAGATGAAGTGAGGAAAGTGAGAGAAGTTTTTGTTGATCGTTTTGTAAAAAAGGATTTGGACGGTAAAGATTTAAAAATTCAACTATCATACGGATTATGTAAGATCTGTGGACGGTGAAGATGTGATTTCAGACTATCATACGGATCAAGGAAAGTGTGTTTTCTTTGTGCTTTCTCTTTGTGTTTTTGTGCTTTCTCTTTGTGTTTTTGTGCTTTCTCTTTGTGCTTCCGGTTTGAATTTTGACTAGTCACGTAGGTCATGAAGTAATTTCGACGCTTCATACATGTCATGAAGTAGCTTTAGCTCACATTGGTAGACTCAAGAAGCATACGGATCAGTGTAAGTGTGTTTTTTTTGTGATTTTTCATTGTGCTTTTGTGCTTTCTCTTTGTGCTTCCGGTTTGAATTTTGAATAGTCACATAGGTCATGAAGTAATTTAGACTAGTCATACATGTCATGAAGTAGCTTTAGTTCACACTTCAAACGTAGCATGATATATCATCGATAAATATGAAGCTCAGAGTCGATTCAAACTTCAAATATGGCATAACGACATAGAAACTACGAACCAAGAAGCTCCGAGAGGGTTATGACTTCAAACTTAGCATGATACATCATCGAAATCGATAAATATGAAGCTCAGCGTAGATTCTAACTTCAATTATGGTATAACGGCATAGAAACTATAAACCAAGAAGCTCAGGAGGATTCGACTTCAAACTTAGCATGATACATCATCAAAATCGATAAATATGAAGCTTAGTGTCGATTCAAACTTCAAATTCGGATAACGAAAAACAAACTATGAATCATAAAGCTTAGGAGGGTTCTGACTTCAAACATGGCATGATACATCATCGAAATCGATAAATATGAAGCTTCGGGAGGGTTTTGACTTCAAAATTAGCATGATACATCATCGAAATCGATAAATATGAAGATCAATGTCGATTCAAACTTCAAATTCAGTATAACGACAAACAAACTATGAACCAAGAAGCTTTGGGAGGGTTCAGACTTCAAACTTAGTAGGATACATTATCGAAATCGATAAATATGAAGCTCAGTGTCGATTCCAACTTCAAATGTGGTATAACGGCATATAAACTATGAACCAAGAAGCTTCGAGAGGGTTCTGACTTCAAACTTAGCAGGATACATCATCGAAATCGATAAATATGAAGCTTAGTATCGATTCGAACTTCAAATGTGGTATGACGACAAACAAACTATGAACCACGAAGCTCTTGGAGGGTTCTCACTTCAAACTTAGCATGATACATCATCGAAATTGATAAATATGAAGCTCATTGTCGATTTGAGAAAGAAAGTGGCTCCGAGATCGAAACCTGGCCCCTAGTTGACTACTATAAGTCGGAAACTTCGTAAGAACGATTAATCCATTCATTTACAAGTAAGATTCCTTCAGAATATTCTCCAAAACCTTAAACAAACCCTATTCTGGCAAATTGTATGCATACCTTGGCTCCAAGATCGAAACTTGGCCGTGAGTGGACTAATATAAGTCGGAAACTTGGTAAGAACGATGAATTCATCCATTTACATGTAATATTCCTCTATGAATATTCTCCGAAACCTTAAACAAACCCTATTCTGGCATATTTTATGCATAACCTGGCTCCGAGATCGAACCTGGACGGGAGTGGACTACTATAAGTTGGAAACTTGGTAAGAACGATGAATCCATCCTTTTACAAGTAAGATTCCTTCGGAATATTCTACGAAACCTTAAATAAAGCCCATTTTTGCATATTATATGCATACCAGGATCCGAGATCGAAACCTGGCTGCGAATTGACTACTCTAAGTCAAAAACTTGGTAAGAACAACGAATCCATCCATTTACAGGTAAGATTCCTTCGAAATATTCTACGAAACCTTAAACAAACCCTATTTCTGCATATTGTATGTAAACCAGGCTCAGAGATCCAAACCTGGCCACGAGTTGACTACTCTAAGTCAGAAACTTGGTAAGAACGAAGAAACCATCCATTTCACAGTAAGATTCCTTGAAATATTCTACGAAACCTTAAAAAAAATTAATTTCTGCATATTCTATGCCTACCATGCTCCGAGATCGAAACGTGGCCGCGAGTTGACTATTATAAGTCAGAAACTTGGTAAGAACGACGAATCCATCCATTTACAGGTAAGATTTCTTCGAAATATTCTACGAAACCTTAAAAAAAACCCTATTTCTGCATATTGTATGCGTACTAGGATCCGATATCGAAACCTGGCCGTGAGTTGACTACTATAAGTCAGAAACTTGGTAAGAACGAAGAATTCATCCATTTACAGGTAAGATTCCTTCGAGATATTCTACGAAACCTTAAAATAACCTTTTTTCTGCATATTGTATGCGTACTAGGATCCGAGATCGAAACCTGGCCGCGAGTTGACTACTGTAATTCGAAATTCGGTAAGAACAACGAATCCATCCATTTAAAGGTAAGATTTCTTCTAGATATTCTAAGAAACCTTAAACAAACCCTATTTCTGCATAAATATATGCATACCTGTGCTCTTAAATCGAAACACGGCCGCGAGTTGACTACTATAAGTCGAAACTTGGTAAGAACGAAGAAACCATCCATTTACGGGTAAGATTCCTTCGAGATATTCTACGAAACCTTAAAAAAACTCTATTTCTGCATATTGTATGCGTACCAGGATCCGAGATCGAAACTGGCCATGAGTTGACTACTCTAAGTCAGAAACTTGGCAAGAACGACGAATTCATCCATTTAAGATTCCTTCGAGATATTCTACGAAACCTTAAAAAAAAACCCTATTTCTGCATATTGTATGCGTACAAGGATCCGAGATTGAAACCTGGACCTGAGTTGACTACTCTAAGTCAGAAACTTGGTAAGAACGACGAATTCATCCATTTACAGGTAAGATTCCTTCGAGATATTCTACGAAACCTTAAAAAATCCCTATTTCTCGCATATTGTATGCGTATCGGGATCCGAGATCGAAACACCGTCAAGCGAGTTGACTACTCTAAGTCAGAAACTTGGTAAGAATGACGAATCCATCCATTTACAGGTAAGATTCCTTCGAGATATTCTACGAAACATTAAACAAACCCTATTTATGCATATATGTATGCATACCAGATCCGAGATCGAAACACGGCCGCGAGTTGACTACTCTAAGTCGAAACTTGGTAAGAACAAAGAAACCATCCATTTACGGGTAAGATTCCTTCGAAATATTTTACGAAACCTTAAACAAACCTTATTTCTGCATATTGTATACATACAAGGCTCAGAGATCGAAACCTGACCGCGAGTTGAATACTCTAAGTCAAAAACTTGGTAAGAACGACGAATACATCCATATACAGGTAAGATTCCTTCGGTATATTCTATGAAACCTTAAACAAACCTTATTTATGCATATTCTATGCATACCATGCTCCGAGATCGAAACGTGGCCGAGAGTTGACTACTCTAAGTCGAAACTTGATAAGAACGATTTAATTCATCCATTTACGGGTAAGATTTCTTGAGATATTCTACGAAACCTTTAAAAAACCTTATTTCGCATATTGTATGCGTACTAGGATCCGAGATCGAAACACGGCCGTGAGTTGACTACTCTAAGTCGAAACTTGGTAAGAACGACGAATTCTTCCATTTACGGGTAAGATTTCTTCGAGATATTCTATGAAACCTTAAAAAAACCTTTTTCTGCATATTGTATGCGTACTAGGATCCGAGATCGAAACCTGGCCGCGAGTTGACTACTGTAATTCAGAAATTCGGTAAGAACAACGAATCCATCCATTTACAGGTAAGATTTCTTCTAGATATCAGAATTGGACATCCCAGGTTCGAAGATTACCAGAGTTAAAATGACTATATTACCATTACTACAAATAAAGGTAATAAATATTACGGAGATTGTAAAAATTACTAAACTATCCTTATCTGAGATAAGTAAAGTAAATATTACATATAGTGAAAAATGATCATATTACCCTTTCATAAAAATTTGTGCAATAAATATTATGGAGATTGTAAAAGTGACCTGACTACCCTTATCGAAAAAAATTAAAGTAAATATTACTGCTTGTGAAAATGACCATATTACCCTTCTTGGAAATTAATGCAATAAATATTATGAAGACTATGAAAATGACCAGACCACGCTTATCGGAAAATAAGTAAACTAAATATTATAAATTATTAAAATCACCATATTACCCTTACTAGAAATAAAGGTAATAAATATTATGGAGACTGTGAAAATTACCAGACTATCCTTATCTGAAGTGAGTAAAGTAAATATTATAAATAGTGAAAAATGTATGTAATTATTTACGAAGAGAAGGCGTGTATGTGATTGTTTACAGAGAAGGCTTCGTGTTATTTTTGCGCATTACATTTTGTTTTACAACTCTTATGAAGGGTTGTCATAAAGTTGGTGTATTAAAGAACCACAAACTTGACAGAACATGTAATAGTGTAGGTATGGTTAGTGGTGTAGACTTCCGTACAAGAGGTTGAGGACCAAATCCCCCCATCCTCATTTCTTCTAATGTTCTATATTTTTACTTCAACAACACTTATAAGTGTTGTTATACATTTTTATTTAAAAAAGAAAAAAAAAGCCAAAACTTCTGAACGGTAAGGATGGTTGATGAGCTAGACGTCCATGCAGTAGATTCATGTTCGAATCTCCCCTATAACCTCATTTTTTCCAACATTATATATTTTTACTTCAACAACACTTATAAGTGTTTTTGTAGGTTTCTATTTAAATAAAAAAAAAAAACCGAAACTTGTGAACTGAAAGGGTGGTTGATGAGCTAGACTTCCATGCAGTAGGTTCATGTTCGAATCTCCCCTCTAACATATTTTTCATCATCATATTTTTGTGTTCTTCAACAACACTTGTGAGAATTGTGATAGGCTAAGTCACTACATATATGGAACATTATATATTTTTACTTCAACAACACTTATAAGTGTTGTTATAGGTTTCTATTCAAAAAAAAAAGAAAAAAATCAAAACTTGTGAACTGAAAGGGTGGTTGATGAGCTAGACTTCCATGTAGTAGGTTCATGTTCGAATCTCCCCTCTAACATATTTTTCATTATCATATTTTTGTGTTCTTCAACAACACTTGTGAGTATTGTGATAGGCTAAGTCACTACATATATGGAACAACGTTGTTATAGCTAAATATCGTCACAACTGTTTTGCTTAAGGAGTTGTCGTTTGTTTTCTTAGCGCAACCCCTTGTTTCCTAAGGGTTGGCAGTGATGATATACGACAACTCTTCCTTTGAAACCAGTTGTAAAACATAGGACTTTCTACAATACTTAGCGAAGCGTTGTAAATCTCCAGTTGTAGATGTATATTTTTCCTGTAGTGTGGGTTAATGGGAGTTGAATGCCGTGCATTAAACTTTTGGATAGGTACTCTAGGATGAGATTTTATTTGAGGTGGACGAGATTTTGCAGCAATTATGGAAAGAACGATCTGACAGAAGGTGCGGCTTAACAGCTAAAAGATACAGTTGTTGGTTTCCAGAAAGATGTATCAGTTACCTAACAACACATACCAATCACAAAAAAAGTTACCTAACAACACGATATGATATACCGAATTGTGTAAGTTAGTTGTACCAAAATAAGTATCTTCTTAGCGTTTGGTTAATAACAATAGTACTATACATTTCACCCCAGCTCTGCTACGAAGAGTTCCATAACACTAAGAGAGTGAGACACTTGTTCGAGGAAGGAAAAGATGTCACTAACATAAAGGGAAGAGAATAATTAGTTGACTTCTAGAATCAGTAAAAGAAGACAAAAAGGGAAGAGAATAATTAGTTGACTTCCAGAATCAGTAAAAGAAGACAAGTCAATTGTTTTATTGCCGGATCGAAGTCCTATTCCAAGAAAGGAAAAGATGTGCATTGCATAAAGGAATGAGAATCAACACGATAATCCTGTTAGTAAAGTAAGAGTGATACTGATTGAAGGAAGAAAAAGATTTGGCGAATCGACAAAGAGTTAATGTTCCTGTTTAAAGTCAAAAACAGAAGAAGCTTCAGTCCTTAATTTCTGGACAAGATTGGTTTATAGTATTTGTTCACTCTAGATCATCTGCTAAAACTTTTTTTTATCTTTGAGCACCCTTCGACATTACGATGCATGACATCCACAGAGTTCGTGGCTATCAAGGATTTGAAAGTAACAGAAGTTCGCTATAAGGTGTTAAGAAAATGTGCATTCATCGGGGTTTTGCTGACATGGTGGTTTATATTAATGGTTTGGATATTTTATGTAAATGCAGTTTTGTGGGTAAATGGCTAACTCTTATGAACTGTATATAAGCTATATATTTTGGGTCTGTTAATGAACTAGCCCCGGGCATTTACACGGTCTTACTGAACTTGTTAATCATATTTTGGTACTAGTTTAATAGATTTTTACCTTGATAATTTGTTGTTTAGCATGTATATTAGAATGAAAAATATCATTCTGGTAAGACTCAAATTCTCCAAAGTACATGAGATAAATTTTTCGGATTTTGTAACGATACCACATTATCTACTTGTAGGAATATATCAAGGAGAGATTGAATGTCTGGCTGATAGTGGAACCACCAATACTATCTTAAGACATAGATAATTATTTTTTAACTTGACCCCTTATAATACATCTGTGACTACGATGATTGGATCATCACAAGTGATAATTCGGCGAGGTAATGCTCAATTCATGTTGCCAAATGGCACAGTGATTAAAGTCACAGAAGCTTTATATGCACCAAGAGCTAACCACACCTTGTTAAGTTTCAAAGATATTCGTGCAAACGGTTATCATTTGGAAACTCATGGTGAAAATGGAATTGAATACATACATGTTACCTCTAATGAATGTGGAAGAAAACACATTTTAGAGAAACTAATGAGTCAATCTAGTGGATTATACCTCACTACTATTCGAGTCATTGAATCTCATGTTGTTACCAACGATGAGTTGTTGAATAGTGACTCATACAGGCTTTGGAACGACCGATTAGGGCACCCAGGTCATGACATGATGATCCATGTTTTAAAGAACTCACATGGACATCCCTTTTTTCGAGGAAAAAGGAAAATGGGACAACAGACTGTTACAGTCCAAGGTAACCAATTACTAACTGGTCATAGTGTTACTCAAACACGACAGTTGTCTTCTCAAGAAGATGATGTGCAACATATTTCCCATTCTGCTTCATTGACTATGTTAAAAGCACATCATTTATTTTGCAAAGCCTGTTCTTTAGCAGAAACAGGATCGAGACCATCCTATGCTAAAGATACCAAACAAAATATCCCATTTTTGCATAGGATACAAGGTGATATTTGTGGACCTATACATCCAGAATGCGGACCATTCAGGTATTTTATGGTTCTGGTAGATGCTTCGAATCGTTGGTCACACGTTGTATTATTGTCCAGAAGAAATGTTGCATTTGCAAAGCTCATAGCAAAAATTATTCGTTTGAGGGCTCACCACCCTGATTACCCTATCAAGTCTATCAGAATTGATAATGCTGGAGAATTCACATCAAAAGGATTTGATGATTACTGTATGTCTAATGGAATAGACGTAGAGCATCCCGTACCCCATATTCACACTCAAAATGGTCTCGCAGAAGCTACTATCAAAAGGTTACAAATGATAGCTAGGGCACTCGTTATGCGTACCAACCTGCCTATTACTGCCTGGGGATACGCTATATTGCATGCAACTTTACTTATTATTTTTCGACCCATTGCTAGCCAACCATTTTCTGCGTACCAGTTGGTAACTGGATACGAGCCTGATATTTCACACTTACACATATTTGGTTGTGCTGTATATGTGCCTATTACGCCCCCACAACGTACTAAAATGGGTCCACAAAGAAGATTAGGTATTTATGTTGGATATTAATCACCAACTATTATCCGCTATTTAGAAACTTTGACAAGCGATCTTTTTACCGCTAGATTTGCAGATTGTCACTTTGATGAGACAACCTTCCCGTCGTTAGGGGGAGATAAGAAAAAGGATTTTCTTAGGGAACGATAGGAATTGTCGTAGTGTGTTCCCACGTTGTCTCACCTTGATCCCCGTACTCCACAATGTGAGAGTGAAGTAAAACGAAACATCGATCTTCAAAATGTAGCAGATTCAATGCCGGATGCATTTACCGATATCGCCAAAGTGACGAGATCACATATACCAGCTGCAAACGTGCCTGCAAGGTTAGAAATCCCTACTATGGTACAGATCACTCTAGATGGAGATGCTAAGCTTAAACTTGTTGGAAGTTTAGCTGAGGCCGTGGCCCCCCAAAGGAAAAGAGGGAGGCCACCTGGTTCGATCGATACTCACCTAAGGAAGAAGAGAGTGAGTAAGGCACAATCATCAATGCAGATAATCCTCCTCATGAAGTTGTCTCTGATTATAGTTATGTCCATGAATCAATACTGGAGGACGCTCCGATGTTTGAAATGATTCCAGAGAACAGAGAAATCTCTATGGATTATGAGAGTACATATGTGTTGATGGAGAGATCCTCCACGCGCATTGATGATATATTTGCATATACTGTTGCTCGAGAAATCATAGAGCACGATGATATCGAACCACGCTCTATAGTAGAATGCCAAAGAAGAGCAGATTGGCCTAAATGGGAAGTTGCAATCCAGGAAGAGATAGATTCACTGGCAAAGAGACAGGTATTTGGTGAGGTAGTGCTAACCCCACTAGGTGTAAAACCTGTAGGACATAAATGGGTATTTGTCAGAAAGCGTAATGAGAACAATGAAGTCGTAAGATATAAGGATCTCCTTGTGGCGCCAGGTTTCTCACAACGCCCTAGAATTGATTATGAAGAAACATATTCTCCTGTAATGGACGTCATAACTTTCCGCTACCTAGTTAGTTTGGTAGTTTCAGAAGGACTTGAAATGCAGCTTATGGATGTGGTTACAACATATCTCTATGGGGATCTTGATTCGGAGATATACATGAAAGTGCCCGATGGCCTACCATTGCCCGAATCAAATAACTCTAAACCACGGAGTGCGTTTTCAATTAATTTGAAATGCTCACTTTACGGATTAAAACAATCCGGGAGGATGTGGTATACCCGTCTAAGTGATTATTTGATTGGGAAGGGATATACAAATAATGAGTTATGCCCCTGCGTATTTATATAGAAAACAAGTTCCGGATTTGCAATTATAGCTGTTTATGTTGATGATATGAACATAATAGATACTCTTGATGAAATAAGAGAAACCACAAGCTATCTGAAATCTGAATTTGAGATGAAAGATCTTGGGAAAACTCGGTTTTGTCTAGGACTTGAACTAGAACACTGAGCCTCTAGAATATTAATCCACCAGTGTACATATGTCTATAAGATACTTGGGAAATTTAATATGGACAAAGTGCACCCCACTATCACTCCCATGATTGGTCGAAGCTTAGATGTAAATAAGGATCCATTTCGTCCTAAGCAAGATGACGAAGAAGTATTAAGAGCTGAAACTCCTTACCTAAGTGCAATAGGCGCATTATTGTACTTAGCACAATGTACTCGACCAGACATTTCATTCTCAGTGAACTTGTTATCTAGATATAGCTCCGCGCCAACGCAGCGTCATTGGAATGGTATAAAGTATGTATTTAGATACCTTAAAAGAACCACTGACATAGGTTTATTTTATCCTTATGAGGACAAAAGGAGGAATGCTAAGACAACTCGCTACACTGAAATCCCAAATAATGTTTTGGTTGGTTTTGCTGATGCTGGGTACCTTTCAGACCCATAAAAAGTTCGATCTCAAACTGGTTATGTATTTACCATAGGGAAACAGCGATATCATGGCGATCGACCAAGCAAACTCTTGTGGCTACCTCCACGAACCACTCTGAGATCATTTCCCTACATGAGGCAGTTCATGAGTGTATATGGTTAAAGTCTATCATTAAACATATTCGAGGGACAAGTGGTTTGAATTCTACCACTGAAGAGCCAACATGCATTTATGAAGATAATTCAGCTTGTATCGAACAAATGAAGCAAGGGTATTTAAAGAGTGATAATACAAAACATATTTCACCAAAGTTCTTTTTACAATCAGCAACAACAATATCTCTTAAGCATTCAATTAAGTTAGCAAAGTACCGTATGATGAGAATGTGGCATACTTATTTACTAAGTCACTTCCTAAGTCTTTATTTGAAAAGCATGTAAAGAATATCGGACTAAGGAAATTGTCCAAACTCCCCTGAGTACAATCAGGGGGAGATGGCGACATCAGGGGGAGTATCTGATGATATGATGTCGACATCTAGCTTGGTGTGCTGAACTCTTTTTCCCTTAACCGAGATTACTTTTGCCCACTGGGTTTTGTTACCCGGCAAGGTTTTTAATGAGACGACACCAAGATTACAATTTCTCGATTGAGGTATTTCTTTTCCCACAGGGTTTTTCTATTTTAGGAATTTCAGAAGCGACAAGAGAAGTGGTCAACTTTATGGAGCACCTTTACTAGGACTCAGCACGTTGTACTCTTTTCCCTTTGTCAGGTTTTGTCCCATTGGGTTTTACTTGTCAAGGTTTTAATGAGGCAAGACATTTGAAGTTCCACTTTTGAACCACACAAGGGGGAGTGTTATAGGGCCTACGACCCATGGATATGCGGTCCATTAGATGACTAGGGTTTTCCCTTTGTTATGTATATAAAGAACATTATGCCTATGTAATGTCTCTGCCTCCTTTATCAATAAGAAGTTCCCTTTCTCTTTCTCTTTCTCTTGGTTTTACCTAATTATAACTCTAAAAATCTTTAGTCCAAATCAAAAATCGAAACACAAATATCTTAAAAGAGTTCTAAGCCTTTCCTTAGTCCAAATCAAACTTAATGTAAGAAGCCTAAATGTCTATTTATAGTTGGAAACCAAGCCAACCCATTATTAAATCTGACATCGAGTAGAAGTATTGGCCTATTGGGTTCTTGAAATTCTAGCCATTTCCCAAGGTTAAATGAAGAACAGAGTAACAAAGGTGTCGTACATGTGTCGGTCTCAGACTGCTGGAATTAATCCCCACCAAATTATTGGTTCTCTCACTAGGATTATATTCAGAAATATCTCCGGTAGGTAGGCCTGGAGTCATTGATTGAGTTTTGATCCGGCCCTGAATGAGATCCATTTGACATCGACATAACATGGACTAAGCTATAAGAACATTTTGATGGTCGGATGAGAATGCTGACAATGAGGTGCAAATATACTGGGGAGGCTACTAAAATTCATATAGAACAAACTCGAAAATCTCCCGTCTTTTATGGATTTTGGTGCGTTCTATAATAATTGGGCACCCGTTTGCAGTGTTGCAACAATTGTGTTCCCAACAATTAAAAGGTTATCGAGTGTATAATATAAATAAAATGATAATTCGCCAATGGTATTATGCTGAGAGCAGCACCAAATCAATTACATAGATATAGATAGGAAAGAAACAAAACAAAAGGAATCAAATACTAAAAAGATGTCATGATTACGTACATACAACGCTAAACACGTCCGGAAATAAATAATGACAATTCAATGACCATAGCATGTTCTAACATGAACTTTCAAGCAGCTTTTTCATCCCAGAACTCTTCTAGAGATTTGAAAGGTCCTTTAGATGATATCATAAATTCCTGAATTATTAATCTGCGCTGTGGAATCTCACCAATCCTTTCCAAGTCTTCCTTAGTCAGTTCCCAATCGAATATGTTCAAGTTTTCCCTCATATTCTTTTCACTGAAACTTTTCACCACAAGAATCGCGCCTTGCTCGTACACCCATCTCATGCTAACCTGATCAGAATGTAAGTGAAGGATGTTAAATTCTATGCATGACAAATGTCTGTGATGCCAAATGCTATGGCATATGATATATGTGGAGAATTTGACAAACCTGAGCAATAGACTTTCCTCTGGCCATGGCAATCTGGTTAAGCACCTCGGAACCCAAAACTGAATTGGAGCCCCATGCGGTTCCTTTGCCTCCCAAAATCGAATATGCAGCCACCAGTATATTATTGGCCTTGCAATACTCTCTCAGATTCTTTTGGTGGAAAACTGGGCTCATCTCCACCTTAATTAATCAAGAGTTTTATGTGAGGAAACTTATATGTATGCTTGTCGAATGTTGAAAGTTATTTGATTAGCATTAGATATCTTCGAGGTCCAACAAGGAAAACATTCATTTTTTTTAATCAAAACTGTAAAGTATGAATAGTATATTTTTTACTCACTTGATTTACAACTGGAGGGATGTTCGCTGTCGCCAATAATTCCTGAAGCTTTTTGCAGGAGAAATTGCTGACACCGATTGACTTAGTGAAGCCAAGGTTCTGACACTCTTCCATGGCTGCCCATACAGACTTGTAGTCCATTAGAAAAATTTCGCCCCCTGCTGCGTCCATAGTAACCTCATTCCCTGGCTTCAAGCTTACCGGAAAGTGTATCAGGTATAGATCCAGATACTCCAACTTAAGATTCCTACATTACACAATTTTTTTTTGGAATGTTTCTAAAATTTGATAGATGTTTAAGAATTCTAGGCGTAGGTATTACAAATGCTTAATTGCCCATAAGCCTTGGGTTCAATTTGCACCAAATGATTTTACCTCAAAGAATTCTGAAGAGCCAAAAGGACACGATCAGGATGAGCATCGGTGCACCAGAGCTTAGAAGTGATAAAGAGTTCATCTCGAGATTTGATTAGTCCAAGTTGAAGTGCTTCCGATATAGCTTCACCAAGACACTCTTCAGTTTGGTAACACGCAGCAGTATCGAAGTGTCTGTAACCCACCTCTATCGCTTTCAAAAACGCCAACCTCTCTCGTTCACCCCCTTTACCAATTGTTTCAAATGTTCCCATACCTAAAACAGGTATCCCCTTCCCCGAGCTCAGAGTGATTACAGGTACACCAGTATTCACCATCTTTATCTCTGTCTCACTCTCATAAACTACCCGCACCACGACATCTATATATAGATAGGTTTAGTTGTTCACATATTTCATGAACGATTAGGAAATCAAGCTGTGGTCACCTAACGAAAATTAAACAATCATAGAAGATTCTAATTGTTGTGTTAGTGTTAGCACAGTTAGAGGTGTAAAACATATTGGGCACCGCCAGGCCACGAACTCACGTGTTTTGTGTGTTTTGTACCGTGTTGTGGTGTGTCAGAAATTAAAGCATGTTGTAAATGTGTGTTAGAGGACGCGTTGTGATTAGGGGTGTTCATGGTCGGTTTTGGTTCGGTTTCAAGCCAAACCAAAACCAAAACCAATACTATTAGTTTCTAAAAATTGAAACCAAACCAATCCATTAACCATTGGTTAGGTTTCCAAATGGTTCCAGCCGGTTTCGGTTTTTCTCAGTGGTTTTTGGTTAACCAATAATTATGTCAAACAAAAAAAAAATATATTACACTAATTTATTAGAAAAAAATAGTATTGGTTTACAAAAATTTGAGACAAAAAATAAAAAAAAGAATATCAAGAGTAGTTAAAGCTTACTCTAAATCTAGAGATCAAAATAAGATTTAACTAATGGCAGTGACATCTCTAGTGAAAATTTAATCAATGATTTTTTTTTTTGTCAATATTAGGTTAACCATTGGTTATTGGTTCGGTTTCTCTATCATACCAAAACCAAACCATTAATCTCGGTTTTCATCTTTTCTAAACCAAAACCAACCATTAGTTAATGGTTCGGTTCGGTTTCCCCCTAATCGGTTTGGTTTGGTTCGGTTTCTCGGTTAACCAGTAACCATGAACACCCCTAGTTGTGATGTCTTTTGCCGGAAAAACAACTATGAGTGTTATGCTATACTGACACTTATTTCTTTGGAACCTTTTTTTTTTTTTTTTTTTTTTGATAAACAAGGAACCTTTTCATTAATGGGATTTCAAGGTTACAATGAGTTTAAGATCGAAAATAAGAGAATACAAAGTAACAAGAACATACCGTAAGAGTACAATACCGAGAAATCCGACATGAAAAAGAGAAGGATTACAGGAGTACGACAAATACAAGTATGAATAAGATCCGATTAAATCGGAAGAAGGATGGTTTTTCTCGGAATTAAATTCCAACCATTTAGTTTGTTTTTCTTCTTTAAAAAGAAATGCTCCCAAACTAGGAGTGATTTGCTCAAATCTCTTATAACTAGTGATGAAGCTTCCGTCGCCAAAAAGACCACCTATGGAGATTAAAGTCGAATAAGTTGATGATGAAGATTCGTCGCGGAGACAACCAAGATGAAGATTTCGTCGTTGGAGAGCATGGAGAGCATCACTATTGATCTTAAAACCCAACCCAATAACCAAGAATCGCCATTAAAGCGAAGACAAACCTCAAAAGAGTAGATAAAACCACCAAAATGGTGTAGATAACTAGAAAACATAATACAAACCAAACTAATCTACTAACTAACCTAGAAAACAAGGAAAAATGAAGAAATCTGCTCAGATCTAGTCCAAAAATGGACTAGATCTGAGCAGAGAAGGGTTGTTTTTTATGGTTTTGTTGGAGAAGAAGGAGTGAGAGAGAGGAGAGAGGATTAAAGATTGATAGTTATTTCGGTTAATATTTGTATAGAAATATTATTTGTATAGAAATAAATTAATTTAACTAAAATTAAATGAAATATACATAAAATGTACTGAATAATACTTTGTTATGTAGTGCTTTATGTATATGTTGTTGTACTTAACGTATCGTGTTGTTACATATTGTGCTTCGTGTGTATCGGGTATACTGTGCTTCCTGTGTATCGTGTTGTTACATACTGTGCTTCGTGTTTATCCGCACCGAGCGAGGTTTTTTTTTACTCCTGATCTATTTTAGGCACATGTAGGCGATAACCGACCGACATATAAATATTCATATTTCTCTGTGGAAATTTAAAACTACACCACAAAATTAGTACAAGTATGGACGTCTTTGTACAGACTAAGATTATCCAAAAAGAAGTTCCCAAAGGTGAGAATCTAGTTCTAAGGTTTCGGGGGCTTACCCGCCCTTAGCCTAGGTTAACCCTTTCATGGTCCGTTCTTCTGGGAAAACGTGATTTTTGTTTTTAATTATACCACAAAGGCAGGAATACAGAGACGGAGAGCCTACAAAGGTAATTATTAGCACCCCCACATAGGCCTCGGCTGCAGGTTGGAAGTATTCGAGAGCGGAGGGCCAGAGAGGGACATAAACGTCGGTTATATAGTGCTGGACCTTTCCAGGACTGCTGAGGTAACAACAATCATGCCTTGATTATGACAAGTTAATTTCTAAGAACCATGTATCCGAAAAAAATAATTCATGGAATCCGACGATTTTCTTTGGCTCAATGATCATTGCTTGCTGCAACTGGTCCGGTAGAGTTCTGTGACCCCTAGTGGCAGCCTTATCAACAATGTCATTGCTATTGTGGTGGATGTTTGTCGCATACAATACATAATAATGATCTTACACTTAATATTCGTACAAATTACACCATGATGTTTTGGTGGTGAGCATCAATCAATCTGCTATGAGTAGCTGTCTAGCTCGTCTGGAAAATCAACTTTTTCTTGGATAAAAAGCTGTCATTTTATAAACGCTTTCCTTTTGTGGTGTATATGCATCTAAATTTGAGAATTCAGCCTTTTTGGGCTGAACCCATTTTTCTCATCGGTGAAGAGACCTTCTATATGGTCACTTCCATGTGATTTGCCCGTCACACTTTCATGATTGATCGGAACAAATGGATCGATCTCTATCATTTTTCTACTGATTTTTTACGGCACCAGTCTAGAGAGCTTTTAATCATTACATCTCTGATAATTCGTAAGAAATTTTGAAAAATATCCTGTCAGATCAAATAATTCCCGGATTGATCGGCAATTTTCGAAAGAAACTAAGAATAATGATCAAATAATGATAATAATTTGTAAGAATATTTTTTGACAGTACTGGTCTAGAGAGCTCTTAGTCATTATTAGATATACTCATTGAAGAGATTTGAAGTTTTTAAATATTTATCTTCATTTTCATACCAATGGCATTTTCATAGATACCGATTTTTCATCTACTTGCATTTAAATCTGTGTAAGTATTCTTTATATCACTGCCTTAAAATCTAAAGACTCATAAAAACATTGGAAATCCAATGATTCAGCAACTAAGGACAATAATATGTGACCACAATCTATTTTATGATGAAAATCTTTTTTCGAATATTCCTAGACCCGATGGCTATAAGGATGATGTGAGGAAATATTGCGCTATGAAGGATAGAACTCTGATATTCTTTTGCTCGCATTAAAAGAGTGAAATCGTAATCAATTTTATGAAGGATTAATTGGGGATATAAAAAGTAATTGGGGGATATTTTACTGTTCATGCAGGCATGGAAACATGAACAGTAAAATATCCCCAATTACTTTTTATATCCCCCCAATTAATTGTTCGATTTTATTTTTCTGTGATAATTTTGATCTGTTTTATTCATTTACATAAAGAAACGATTAATATGGTGCTTTTCCGATTGTAATATTTTTTTTTCAACCACAATATCGTTTGCTTTAGCATTATAAAGACGATCAACTATATTTCTCTTAATATAGTATTAACCATATTTGCTTACCACATGCTTGCTGGTTAAAAGCTCTAGAGGATATCTAGTACCTGATAATCCCTCCATGTTCAAGTCTCCAGTGTTCAATCCTTCTGGAAATGCCCAATCGAAAGTGTACAATATATTGGCAAGGACAAGCTCTGTTAACACAATGCCCATATTCAATCCGGGCAAATCCTCCTACCTCCCCAAAAGGCTTGTATTCAAAATTTTGATTTTCGGCAAGAGCAAATGAGGTATCTTTAAATCTATCTGGTAAGAATTCCTCTGGATTTTTCCAAAATTTTGGATTTCTCGCCAATGCCCATGTATTTATTAGGACCCACGTCTTGGGGTATATGTCGTAACCATCAATTTTACTGTGTTTTATGCTTTCTCTTGCAAGCAATGGAAGTGTTGGATGCAACCTTAGAGTTTCTTTAACTACCATTTTTAAGTAATGGAAATTATCAAGGTCTGATTCTTCTACCTTTCCTTTGGATCCCATATAGCTTCTAATCTCTTCTTGAACTTTCTTCTTTGCTTTTTGGAATTTTTAGCCAGTTCTTCCATTACCCAAGTCATTACACCGGCTGCTATGTCTACTTGTTGAAGAATAAACCAAGATACTATGAAGAATACATAAGGGATCAATAAGAGTTGTTGATACAATAGCGTGGATCAACTATGAGAGTTGACAGTGTATGGTTGGATCAACTGGTACAGTTGACATGAAGTGAATGGATCAACAAGAGTTGTTAACGCATGGTGCGGTATTTAGAAGTTTACTTTGGTTACAAGTATTACTGGTTTTAGAGTCTGTTTACGTAAGAGTTTTCTAGAAGTGTCTTTATTAGAGTTTGATTAAGTTAGGAAAGTGTTTATTCCTTGAGAGTCAAGTTTGTTAATCATATAAAATAGGTTGTTGAGCCATGAGTCGATGCACATTAATTAAGAGAAGTTTGTTTTAGTTTAGTTTTGTGTACTTTCATTAAGTGTTTGACATAAGATTTTCTACATCTGGTATCAGAGCACTGGTATCAGGTTATAGGGTTGTGGGTATGAGTTTTTGTTTTGAAGAAGATGACAAGTTTAAGTTCAATTAAGGTTCCGGTGTTTGAAGGTAAAAACTTTGAACACTGGAGGTTGCAAATGGAGAATATTTTCATATTCCAAGAGGTATAGGATATTGTGAAAGATGGTTATGTAGAACCAGCAGAAGGAGTTGTACTTGAAGGAGCTGCGCAAACTCTGTTAACTGAAAATAGAAAGAAGAATTCTAAAGCTACATATATTCTTTCATCAGTTGTATTCATGAATCTCTCATGGATAGAGTTATCTACATCAAAAATTTTAAAAGAGCTTGGGATGGTTTGATAAGCTATTACACAGGATCTGACAAGGTCAAGAAGGTTAGATTACCTTGAAAAGAAAATATAAATTATTATAGATGGAGACAACTGAAATAATTTCAGAGTTTTTATCAAAGATATTGAACCTTTTTAATGAGATAAAGGCCAATGGTGATACTGTAGAAGATTCAGCGATTGTAGAGAAGATTTTAAGAAGCTTGCCCGAGAAGTTTGAATCAAAGGTTACTGCTATAGAAGAATGCAACACAGTTGCAACTATGACTCTTAATGAGTTGTTGGGTTCATTACAAGCTTATGAACAAAGACTGTTAGAGTAAACAACTGCTGCAAAGTAAGTTGAAGAGGCACTTCAGAGTCAAGTTAGCTGGAGAAGCAATCAAGAAAACCTTATGCTTGAGGTTTTCAAGGAAGATATAACAATGGTGAAAGATCTAACAATGGAGGCTATCAGGGAAGAAAACAAATGGATAAAAGCAAAATTCAATGTTATAATTGCGGAGATTTTGGACACATTGCTACTGAGTGTTCAAAACCAAGAAAGACAGTTGACAAAGCAAATTTCAAAGCAAATATAGCAGAAAGTCAAGAAGAAGATGAAGAAGAAAAGAAAGCTGAAAATATGTTATGGGCTTGTCAAACACCTGAAGAACAGCCTCAACATAAGTGGTATCTAGATACAGGTTGCACTAATCATATGTGTGGAAGAAAATATTTGTTTGATAATCTTGATGAATCAGTGCGTTCAACTGTGAAGTTTGGGAACAATTTCTACAATTCCAGTTATGGGAAAAAGAAGGATTGGAATAGTTCTGAAGAATGGTGGAAAAACATATATTATGGATGTGTTTTATGTACGAGGTTTGCATCAAAATCTTTTGAGTATGGGTCAATTATCTGAAAGAGGTTATTCTATGAACATCTTCAATGATGTTTGTACAATTCGAGATCGTTTTAGAAGACTTATTACAAGAGTGCAGATAACTAAGAATAGTTTGTTTCCTTTGAATATTCGAGTATTAAAAGGAAAGGTGTTATAGTAGTTATGTTCATAATGATGCTTGGTTGTGGCACAAGAGAATGGGGCATGTGAATTTCAACAGTTTACTAACCTTAGCAAAGAAAGAGATGGTATCTGGTTTACCTTACATTGAGATTCCTGAATCAAGATGTGAGAATTGCATTTTTGGCAAGTAACATAGAGATCCATTCCCAGTCAACAAAGCTAGAAGAGTTGATCAACAATTGGAGATTGTTCATAGTGATCTGTGTGGTCTTATTGAAGTAACTTCACATGGAGGTAATAATTATTTTATAACTTTCATTGATGATTTAGGAGAAAGGCTTGGGTATATTTACTCAAACAAAAAAGTGATGCTTTTCATGCTTTTAGAAGTTTTAAAGCATATGCTGAGAAACAAATTGGTAAAAACATCAAGATTTTAAGAACTGATAGAGGAACAAAATATACTGTTGTTGATAGTTTCATGGAAGAACATGGTATTCTACATCATCTTTTAGCAAGATATACACCTCAACAGAATGGTGTAGCTGAAAGAAAGAACAGAACCATAATGGAGATGGCAAGAACTATAAGAAGAACAAAAGATTTAGAAAAAAGTTTCTGGGGATATGCAGTTGATATATCGGTTTACTTACTCAACAAATGTCCTAATTTTTTTTTTGAATAATATAACACCAGAAGAAGCCTGGAGAGGTGCAAAACCTAGTGTAAGACATCTGGAAGTTTTTTGGTGCATTGCATATGCACATATACCTAAAGAACTTAGAAAGAAGTTGCATGACAAGAGTGAAAAGTGTATTCTTGTTGGTTATAGTTCAGAACCAAAGCATATAAGTTGTTTAATCCAGAGAAAGGAAAAATAGTTATAAGCAGAGATGTGATTTTTGATGAAGATTCACAATGGAATTGGAATTCTGGATCAACAACCAATTTTGATCCAAATTCTGGATCAACTAGGAATGTTGATCCACATGCTGGATCAACAATGAATGTTGATCCACCTGCTGCCACTACAAAAATAGATCTTATTCGTGAGGGTTTTTTTAGAGAGGGCGTCACAAATATGGGTTATTTGTGAGGGGTTTTAACCAACCGCCACAAATACATAGGTCGGTCAAAGTCAAAGCCATATTCGGTCAGTTTCAAGGATCCGACAGATCAAAATTTTCAGCCTTTTTATATTTTTTTCTTCCTCTTATCTTCTTACGAACTATATGGATCTGGTTTGCTCTTGTCTTACCCTCTTCTCTTACCTTTTGTTCTTCTTCATTGAAGAAGTTTCCGAGAGGTTTGCTTCTCTTACCTTATCGTCCATCTCGCCCATCTCTTCTGTAACCATCTCTTTTGTAGCTTAATGGGTCTTTATATCTTTTGCTTAATATTACGTATAATTATTTGTTTCTTTGCTTTGCAGGATCTATAGTAGTCAATCAAAGGTGATTTTCCCCCTCTTTTTTTTGTATTACTGTTAATTTTCATTTCTTTGTTTAAAGTCTAGTTTTGCTTAAAAATTTTTAGATCTGGTTTTCTTAATTTTCGTTTTTTCAAATTTCAATCAGTTTTCGTCAAATTTTTTTTCCAGATTCTTCTTATTTATCAGCAACTTTACTTCAATTTCACGTCAATTTGTATTCTTTCATCGATTTATGTCAATTTCTGCCTTGATTTCATCCAAATTAAAAAAAAAACAAAAAACGAATTCCCAGTTTTTTGCTAAAGCTCTTGATTCAACTAAACCCATTTGCGATTTAATTTGATGCATAAAATACACTAAAGGTTTTTAGATTCCATAGATTTTATCTTCAAATTAAGAAAATATTTTTCTAATCTCTACAATACTATTGCAAAAGGATTGATCAATTGTTATATTCTTCAATGAGTGGCCGTTGTTCTTTTTGGTTGATTAAGGAGTGTTTACAGTTTGTGATTAATTAGGCTTATTGGGTTTGTTTAGAACTCGAAGTTGCAGGATAAAGGATTGTAGAGAAGGATCTATATAAGATTACAAACAAGCAGAAACCGATTAATCCTTCATTAGCATCTGGTCTCCAAGGTGTTTGAGAAAAAGTCCCAAAAGAAATCGCATTGATATTTGGGGTTGGACCAAATTTAAGTTAGTTTTTAAATGTAATTAGATCCTCTTAGTTGTAACTGAAATATCTTTTTGATTCAATTGTCGATGGGGGAGATTAAAATTTTGGGAGGAAATTCTTGGTTTTGTGTTTATTTGCTTATTCGGCATTTTCTTTTGTTTGATTGAAAGTTGTGGGCTAAAAGGATAATCACATAGATTATGTGCTTTGTCTTGATTGGAATAAGAAACTTAAGCAAGCTTCAAAAAGTTTGGGTAGATAGTATTTTTTTTCATTAAACATTGGTCTTATTGATGTTGCTCATCATTTGATAGATACCCTTCTATTTTTGATGATGTCTATGTGCTAGGGATGAAATAACTTTGGTATTGTGTGTTTGGTTTTGTAGCAGGTGGTGAGGCTATCAATTGCCTGGATCTTTGGCAAAAGAAGGGCATGCTATCAGGTGACTAAAAATATGACTCCCTGTTGATACCACCAAATTTTTAGTTGAAAATTGATCCCATGGAAAATGTTAGAAACAAAAGAAATAACCTGGGATTTTTCACCGCTAGCCCTTCGGTATACTAGGTGACATCTTTCGGTTGTAGTGTCAAGAATCCCAACTGCTCATTTTCAGATTCTGGACTTTCTATGTTATTTATGTCATAGTAAGGTTCCTTATCTTAGATTCTTTCACTAACATGGAACAGTAGTAAAATTATGGGTTTTGGACACAGTTGTGCTTGTCACGATTAAATCAATAAACAGGACTAAAGCTTAGTTTTGGATCAAATGTTGTGCGATATAGCTTTATGCATGTTTGTAGATCCTCCCCTTATATATTGCTATAGTTGTTGATTTTCTTGACTTGTGTGTTTTGGCTGGCTGCATTTTGTAATATTGTCGAGTACTCATATACGCTTTCTACTTTTTTTTTTTTTTGTAAAGATGCATTTAGATTCAACATTCTTTAACTATGGAACTGTTGGATGATACACAAAACATGAGAAGGCTTCTCGAGTTCTTCATGTCTGGGTCTAGTACAACAATAAGAGAAGGTATAAATTTTCCTTTTGCATCCGATCCCATGGGGTTTAAAGCATTGGTTTGCATACATCCACATCCACTAGCTTTCTTGACCAATGAATTTTCTCTTAATGATGTTGGAGCTGTTAAGTTTTACCCTTCCCTTCTCTATCCAGTGAGCAAATTTTATGCTTTGGAACCCCTCTGCTCGTAAAACTTATAATAGTTTCTTCTTCTTTGCATTATCACTACTCTTGTTGTGCCGAAAGCTAACTTGATTATCAATCTATTGCATAGACTGAAAATAGGTAAAGCACGAATAAAATTTTGTGATCTCCTTTAAAGTTTGAAGAGGTTTTGGATCAAATGTTGTGCGATATTATATCTCGTCACATCATTGCGTGATTTGTGTCTTTAGAGACCATATTAATTTATACTTAATACAAGCTTTATTATACATGCTTCTAGCATTTGTGCATTGTTATGGATATTATCTATTTGAAGCTGATAGGTAATTGAATATATACGAATGTAGTCTCTTAGCTTGAACATGTGTCAATAGTTAGTTTCTTGCTGAATTTTGAATTTTGAATCTTGCTTAATTTTGCTTGCTTAGCTAGTTGGTTCGTTACGTATACCAGAAATCTCTCTCGGACCTTACAGATAGTACCATTGACTCCACAAGATATCTTTATTTAGCTATATTGATATATTTAGTTAGCTAGATTCTTGCATAAGTAGGTTATAGGTAAGTTTATGCCGACACCCGTACTTTCATATTGACCAAGTCGTTTGATATTGTTGTGGTTGCAGTATTACAGAGATGACAATTAGGTCTGTTGGGGCGGTAAAAGATATTTGTCCTACCTATTCTATAGATTTCATAATATGGATATACAACATTTTTGTAGTTTTAGTTATGGGTTGTCATGCACTAACCTTGAAAGAGGTATTCATTTCGGGTTCCGCGTATCCGAGGTAAGCTACATATTAGGTCTGTTGGGGGGGGAAAAATATATCTGTTCTACCTATTTTTTAGACACCGATGGACACGGCTCTGCGTCTCGAGGTCACTACATATAATACTACAATTACTTTCATTCTTGAATTTGTTTATTTTTGAAATGAAAAGGTTAAATAATTGAAAAGAAATTTTTAGAAGTTGGCACAATATCTTAATGCTTAGCTACTGAAATTCCAATTCACAAAGCTGGATTAGTTGGAATTCTCAAAGAAGTTAGCTTTGTTCACTAACTCTGCTTCACTTCAAACAAGTTAGCTTTGTTAACATGTGTGCGTGCATCCTTGGAGATTCGTGATTGATAAACTTTCGTATTTAATAGGTGCTAAGTGCTAACATGCTAAGTTTTTGCATTTGGCCGGTATAATAAGTATCTGGACCAGTCCCGATGAGGAAGGAGAAGCGGAGAGTCGCAAGATGATAAATGAATGTCATCATGGAACTTGGACAAGAACCACTAATTGCACTGGATGATCCATCTTTTTTTTTTTTTTTTCATGCCATCAGTGTGTTCATATCATGTCACAAACTTTCACATGAATTTTGGATGTTGATAATCTTAGTTTCTAGGTTTTTTAACTCTCTTGGTGTTGATCTATTGCCCCGATTTATGTTTTGAAACAGATTAAACATATCCTTTGTCGGATATGTAAGTTTCTATGGTGTAACAATGTAAAAATTTGTTATGAAATTTATAAGTTTAGTTGAGTGTGAATGATGCGAGTTTCGGAAAGCTTTTTAATTTTTGTGTGAATGGCTTATGATTTCGAGAAGTTGAAATTCAAGAATCAAAATTCCGGCACACGAGAACGAGAACCGTTGACCAACGTCGAGAACAAGTAACCTCCGTCGGCAAGAAGAAACAGCTTTATGACGGCTTGACAAGGCACCAAAATAGAATAACTATTCGTGACGGTTGACCAAACGTCACAAATGATCTCAAACCGTCACAAAAAACATTTGTGACCCCAGTAGTAACGACGGATTATCATCCGTCACAATTGTGTTTTTGTGACGGTCTTTCTGCTATTCGTGACGGTTTTTTGTTATTTGTGACGGTTTATAAACCGTCACTAAAGGCTCTCTGTTTTGTAGTGTGCTATCAGAACAGTTCCAATTGTAGTTGAAGAAGAAGTACATATTCAAGACAATGCTGAAGAACATCATGAAGAAGCAAGAACATAAGCAACACCACAACAAGAAACTACAAGACCAATGAGAAAATATGTTATACCTCCTAGGTTGAATGATTAAGTTTTAACAAGAGATGATGAAGACATGATGAGGATGTTGTGAACTTTGTATTGTTTGGAGATTACGATCCTGTAACCTATGAGGAAGCATCAAAAGAACAAGGTTGGATTCGAGCCATGAATGAAGAACTGAAGTCAATTGAGAAGAATGACACTTGGGAGTTAACAAAACTTCCACCAGGAAAGAAACCTATTGGTGTTAAGTGGGTTTATAAAACAAAATACAAGTCAAATGGTGAAGTAGTAAAAACTGAAAGCAAGGTTAGTTGCTAAGGGATATAGACAAGGATAAGGATTAGATTACTCAGAAGTATTTGCACCAGTTGCAAGACTTGATACAATAAGAATGATAATTGCTTTAGCTGCACAGAAGCATTGGAAGATTTTTCGGATGGTTGTTAAGTCAGCATTCTTGAATGGTGATCTGACTCAATAATGTTGTAGAAAATGGTAGTAAGGTTGTCGTTCACTCGGACTTGACGAGATCGATTTTAAGTTTTAATAAAAGAGAATACAAAATATATACAATTTATGTCACAAGTTGGAGAGATTCTTGGGACTCGGGATTCCGCCAATTCTTACATTCATGCGGTTCATCTATTAATTAGGACAATTAAGGCTCATAAAGTAACAAATATCGACTCTAATTATTTGCCAAGGTAGATTTTATAAAGAATTATATGTAACTCACAAGCATGGCGCATCTAAAGTACCTAAGACTAAGCATGCGACATCTAACGAATTCACAAATAATCAAGAAAAATCATAAATCAATTATAATAGTGCAAATAGTCATAAAGGAATTAAATAGAATTACCACATGGGTGCAAAACAGACTTCCTCCGTCGTCCCAGTGATGGGTTCTAGCTCATCATGGTGTAAACACGCTCAAAAATCATTATTAATGCTCAAAAATGGTTTACAAATGATGAACAAAGGAGAAAAGATGAAAAGCCTGATTTGTAACAGTTTTAATTGTTACAAAACGGACTGTTACAGAGAGCGATAGAAACAAGCTGCTGTAAAAACTGTAGCATATAAGTCTGCCCAAAATAAGTCTGCCTTCCGTATTGCGACGCACGGCTAAGGGTCTCAGTTACTGTAGAAGAACGACTGTCCTAAAGAGTCTGTTCTTCACGTTCTTGGTGCAGCAGCAGCAGCAGAGACGGGATTCTGCAACTTTGATTTTCTTGCTCTTCTCCCGTTCCTTTTTCTCCCAAACTCTCCGTATTTGTTCTATGCTATATCCCCCACTATTTATAACCCAACAGCCTCGAAATATATCGCCATAACGTCAGATAATTCTCAATATCTTCACGGCCTGTTTTAGGAAATAATCTTGATTTTTGATTTCTCCACGCGTTTTAAAGCCTCCAAATTGCTATATTTAACTCCTTCACACTCCATAGAGTTGTTAGGATCTTCCAGGTGCGTGCAAACACCTCTGTTGCTCGCGAAATATCGTGAAAATTTCCTCCGGCGTGTGCTGCCCTGATTTCCTTCTCGCGGCAGTTCCAGCCAAACTGGATCGAAACCAACTCCTATATCACCCCTGTCTAGCCCATATGAGAGTACCCAATCAATTCCAGCCCTTTAGTCTCACGGGAAGAGCTCCAAATCCGCAACCCTAATTCTGCCCGTGAAACTAAGCCTTTCCCGCCAATTTTGAGTTTTGAAATGGAGAAGATGAAGTCCCCCTATCCTGTTCTGGGGTGCGAATAGCAGGTGCCTCCTTGGGGTGCCCCTTAGCAATTGGGTTACCCCTTATCCAAAGACGAGAGTCCGAATAACACTTGTCTTCCGGAGGTGCTCCAGAGCAACTTTTCGAGCGAATTTTTCAAAAAAATATTTATTTCCAAAAATACCTAAAAATACATAAAAACACAATATTAGTACAAAAATCGAGTTCCAACAATAGAGACAATGAGGACAATTCAGACACAAAAATGTGTCTATCAAACACCCCCAAACCTATTATTTGCTAGTCCTCGAGCAAATTTATTCTAGAAAATAAAAATCATTTGAACCCCTAGGTGGCCCTAGAGGCGAGTGTTGTCTCCCGAGGGTTTGCAGAGGTGTACCCACAAAACCTTTACTCCAGGACCCTAGCTATCTACACGGAACCTTGGAAGGCACTAAAGAATCTCCTTGGTTGGCATACTTATTGACTACGGGAGGAAGTACCACGATCGAAATTCCAATTCTTTGTACACGAGTTTGCACTCAAGCATACTAAAATTCATATAAAGTGAGCTCTACTGGATAGTTGCACTATGGACATCAATTCCTGAGTCAAAACTAATCACATGGATAGATCAAGAAGATGGATATAGAGAAAAACATAGATGGTTTTGATGTTTACTAAGTGATCGATTGTTTCCCATATCTGTCTGAAGGCCTCCGCCAAAATGAACCTATCCTAATGGATTGAGATACTAGTCTGACAAATATCAACACACTGGCATATACAAGGGAACCAGTGGTCGATAATCTTAACTCTAGGTCAACACACTGGCATATACAAGGGTTCCAGTGGTCGACTTTTTTTTTTTTTTTTTTTTTTTTTTTTTTTTTTTTTAGTATCTCAATCACTCTAATTCACCCTAGCATTGGTAACAACTTGATTCGTGGTCCCCACCTAATCACTTAGAGAAACATAGTCTACAAAGAACAAAACAAAATAAAAACAGAAGTGAAAAGGACTCAACGAGATATGGTGAAACTATCATGTTATTTCTAACACCTGAGCTCTGTGCTTTTATGAATAGACTCTTTAGATGTTGCCATCTAATCAGATTGGTTCCTCAACTCCTATAACCAAAATGCTTCCATCCACTTAGATTGGTTAGTGCCATCCTTAATAAACATAAATTTCTAGACTCTGGAGTTTAATTATCGCAACTAAAAAGTTTCTCCCATACCCCCAAACTTAAATCTAACATTGTCCTCAATGTTCTAAAGATAAAATTAAAAGCATGAACAAGGAGAAATCATTACCATTTTGAAGTAAAAAGAGTTAAGGAAAGATATTACCGTGTTGCAAGAGCATGGGTTACATCCCAAGAAGTGCTAAGTTTAAAGTCTTGACCGGACATTGGAAAGGGTTAGTCACCTCGAAGAATCATATAGCAAAGAACTTGGAATAATCATGGGTCATCTGGATCAAAAAGTGCTAACCACAAGAAGAGGAGAGGCAATGCAGACCAGGAAGATATCCAATACACCCTTATCTATCTTTTTGTTTAAGACAACTACATCTAGTTGTGGTTCGGGTTCAGGATTTATAAAAGGGTCTAGATAACATATTTTCATGGGTTGCGTTTCCTCATGAGTTAGATCCGAATGTTCAGGTTCTAGAGTCTGGAAAAACTCAAATAAAAGCTTAGAAGCACATAATAATAACCTGAATAATTGAGGATCCTCTAAGTCAATCAGTTTTGACTTACACAGCTGACCACAATAAGATTGGTGGTCTTCCTTAAGCAAATGTGTCGACCCTAATATCCTAAAGTAATTAGGTTTAGTCTCAAAACTTAATAATTGACACATCTCAAACTTATACGTTCCCACAATTGGAAGGAAGGTTTTTGGTGGGAAAACAAATTCAATCGTGGTATCATAGCCTAGGTTAACCACATCAACCAGAGGATGGGTTTCTAGCAACTGAACTTCTTTATGGACACAATTAGGTTCAGGAAGAAAATCTTTTAAAATGGTTGAGGCACATATTTCAAGTCCCAAGTTAGGGACCTTTCTAAGAGTTAAGGTACGTGGAGAATGATAATCACCCCCAAACTTAGAGTTTTCAGTGTCTCTAGAAAGACTAGTCACAACTTCCCTAATTTCAAGGTCATCTAATTCCTGAAAATGGTCAATTGATTCTTCTAAGTTAGGTACATCCTCACTCATCTCTACGAGTTCATTTTCTTTTTCTAAGTCTATTGTTTCTAAATTGCTAGACTCAAAATATACTCGTTCCTCTAAACCATCCTTGGCTTCGTAATCAAAAGGAAATACTACATCGTCTAAAACGGGGTATCTCTAGTCAAATCCTCATCCTTTGAATAGGTGAATAATTATTAAAATTATTTGGATTTGAACTAGAAATAATATTATCGTTATAAAGCTCAATTGGGGTAACAATTTCCCGATCACTATGCCTATTTATTTCAAATTCTTCATCAACACTATCCTCATCATAATCATCATTATAATAATATGAAAATGGTTGAACCTCATCTAGACAAGTAGTGTTACCAATTTTATCCTCATCATCTTGATTATGTAAATAACTATCCTCATTTTCAGGGGTACTATTGGAAACACTAATATTATCTCGAAAGTTAGTTCCGTTGCCTGGGCCTCTAAAAGCTTTCGAATCGACTCGTATGACTTCATTATGGTATCGTGACTCGACTCACATGACTTTTTTAATGTATCGTGACTCGACTCACATGACTTCCTCATTGAATCTAGGAAAGAAATTTCACTCGTTGCATTGCTTTCATCCATAACTAAGTTATTCATTTACGCAAACTTACGTGTCGTCTAACTTAACTTACGTGTTGACTCTATTAGAGAGGAATTTTGCAAATGCGATTTAACGGGTGGCGTGTGGATAGTAATTGGGATCACCATGGTATGACCCATAACCTTCAAAAGTTTGGCGTTCCCAACCACTATTCACACTATGGTCATAAAAAGAGTGATGTCCAAATTGTTCAGTTGGGTATTCATATTCATTGTGATGGCTATTGTAATACCCGAGTTTGACATCCTAATGCAAGGGAATTCTACACAAGCACAAACAAAGGCTGACTCGACCACGTAAAACCTGCGATTTCTAGCAAACAAAAGCATGATGGATCCACTTAGATTGTTTTCTTGACCGACTTCTAATCCTTCGAAAGGGAATTCGTTACAATAACTGAGCAAACCCCTCTGGAATCAATCCGAGTTTAAGTAAGTTGAATAGAGGCGAGGAAGCTGCGTGGAGCTTTGATACCCAAGGCCTCACCGCATTACAAAGGCGGCGCAGCCACGCATTCAACTCACGAAACCATCATGAACTTCGAAGTATGCTCAAAGAGTAACCAATATTTTTCGAACGACTTTCCTATTAAGCTCGTTACCCTATAGGTCTCGTTCTAGTCAAAATTTTAGGCTTAGGTTCGTGTTTGGTTTCGTTTTCCTAAGGCGGGCAAGAAGAGAACGGTGATGAAATCTGAACTCTTATCTTGTATGGCCAGTCCTTGACCTTTACTAGGAAATTAAAACAGCCGTATTCAAGACCTCAACATATATGCATACAAAATCATCCAGTAAACCCTTTGTGAGGATTCGCGGGTGTTTAGAATTCTTACCTCCCGTTCAGCACCAGGGATGAACCGTTGAAGTCGACTCGGGGCCACGACTCCTATGTCATGTGTACGAACCGAGGGGCCGAGATGATATCGTAATCACCGTCCTTCCCTGTGCAGTTTATATTTAAATTACCCTTCCTTAGGGTTTAAAATTAATAATGTCCGATAGTCCAAAAATTAAAAAGTCCAAAAAAAAAAATTACAAAAAAAATTACCTAATTACAGTTTCTAAAAAAAAAAAAAATACTAATTACACTATATACAAAAATTTTCTTCTTCACTCCTTCCGGATCTCTCTTTCTTTCCTATTTTGGATTTGCTTTTCTTTTCGGTGCTTTCTCTTTTCTTTCGCCCACTCCAAACTGAAAGAAAACAAATACCAAAACGCGTAAAAAAGAACAAAAATAATAATAAAAAAAATACAAATAAATAAATAAATAACAAAAAAAAAAAAAAAAAAACAAATCTATACACAAGTCCGCGTCATGCCTAAAAAATTGATGTGACTCAATAATGTTGTAGAAAATGGTAGTAAGGTTGTCGTTCACTCGGACTTGATGAGATCGATTTTAAGTTTTAATAAAAGAGAATACAAAATATATACAATTTATGTCACAAGTTGGAGAGAGATTCTTGGGACTCGGGATTCCGCCAATTCTTACATTCATGCGGTTCATCTATTAATTAGGACAATTAAGGCTCATAAAGTAACAAATATCGACTCTAATTCTTTGCCAAGGTAGATTTTATAAAGAATTATATGTAACTCACAAGCATGGCGCATCTAAAGTACCTAAGACTAAGCATGCGACATCTAACGAATTCACAAATAATCAAGAAAAATCATAAATCAATTATAATAGTGCAAATAGTCATAAAGGAATTAAATAGAATTACCACATGGGTGCAAAAACAGCTTCCTCCGTCGTCCCGGTGATGGGTTCTAGCTCATCATGGTGTAAACACGCTCAAAAAATCATTATTAATGCTCAAAAAATGGTTTACAAATGATGAACAAAGGAGAAAAAGATGAAAAGCCGATTTATATGATTTTAATTGTTACAAAAACGAATTTGTTACAGAGCGATAGAAACAAGCTCTGTAAAAACTGTAGCATATAAGTCTGCCCAAAATAAGTCTGCCTTAGTATTGCATACGCACGGCTAAGGGTCTCGATTCTTGTAGAAGAACGACTGTCCTAGAGAGTCATTCTTCACGTTCTTTGGTGCAAGAAGAAGCAGCAGAGACTCGGATTCGCAACTTTGATTTTCTTGCTCTTCTCCCGTTCCTTTTTCTCCCAAACTCCGTATTTGTTCTATGCTATATCCCCCACTATTTATAACCCAACAGCCTCGAAATATATCGCCATAACGTCGGATAATTCTCAATATCTTCACGGCTGTTTTAGGAAATAATCTTGATTTTTGATTTCTCCACGCGTTTTAAAGCCTCCAAATTGCTATATTTAACTCCTACACACTCCATAGAGTTGTTAGGATCTTCCAGTGCGTGCAAACACCTCTGTTGCTCGCGAAATATCGTGAAAATTTCCTCCCGGCGTGTCTTTGCCCTGATTTCCTTCTCGCGCGGTTCGGCCAAATTTGGATCGAAACCAACTCCTATATCACCCTGTCTAGCCCATATGAGAGTACCCAATCAATTCCGGCCCCTTTAGTCTCACGGGAAGAGCTCCAAATCCGCAACCCTAATTAGTGAAACTAAGCCTTTCCCGCCAATTTTGAGTTTTGAAATGGAGAAGATGAAGTCCCCTATCCCATTGCAGGGTGCGAATAAAGTGTGTGCCTCCTGGGGGTGCCCCTTAGCAATTGGGTTACCCCTTATCCAAA
This sequence comes from Papaver armeniacum, assembly GCA_023531295.1. Classification (NCBI taxonomy): domain Eukaryota; kingdom Viridiplantae; phylum Streptophyta; class Magnoliopsida; order Ranunculales; family Papaveraceae; genus Papaver; species Papaver armeniacum. The sequence continues at coordinate 253,965 of JAJJWW010010885.1, forward strand.
GACGAGAGTCCGAATAACACTTGTCCTCCGGAGGTGCTCCGAGCAACTTTTCGAGGCGAATTTTCCAAAAAATATTTATTTCCAAAAATACCTAAAAATACATAAAAACACAATATTAGTACAAAAATCGAGTTCCAACAATAGAGACAATGAGGACAATTCAGACACAAAAATGTGTCTATCAAACACCCCCAAACCTATTATTTGCTAGTCCTCGAGCAAATTTATTCTAGAAAATAAAAATCATTTGAACCCCTAGGTGGCCCTAGAGGCGGAGTGTTGTCTCAGGAGGGTTTACCAGAGGTGTACCCACAAAACCTTTACTCCAGACCCTAGCTATCTACACAGAACCTTGGAAGGCACTAAAGAATCTCCTTGGTTGGCATACTTATTGACTACAGGAGGAAGTACCCTGGCGCGAAATTCCAATTCTTTGTGCACGAGTTTGCACTCAAGCATACTAAAATTCATATAAAGTGATGAGCTCTACTCGAGATAGTTGCACTATGGACATCAATTCCTAGGAGTCAAAACTAATCACATGGATAGATCAAGAAGATGGATATAGAGAAAAACATAGATGGTTTTGATGTTTACTAAGTGACAGTTGTTTCCCATATCTGTCTGAAGGCCTCCGCCAAAATGAACCTATCCTAATGGATTGAGATACTAGTCTGACAAATATCAACACACTGGCATATACAAGGGAACCAGTGGTCGATAATCTTAACTCTAGGTCAACACACTGGCATATACAAGGGTTCCAGTGGTCGACTTTTTTTTTACTTTTTTTTTTTTTTTTTTTTTTTAGTATCTCAATCACTCTAATTCACCCTAGCATTGGTAACAACTTGATTCGTGGTCCCCACCTAATCACTTAGAGAAACATAGTCTACAAAGAACAAAACAAAATAAAAACAAGTGAAAAGGACTCAACGAGATATGGTGAAACTATCATGTTATTTCTAACACCCGAGCTACGTGCTTTTATGAATAGACTCTTTAGATGTTGCCATCTAATCGAGTTGGTTCCTCAACTCCTATAACCAAAATGCTTCCATCCACTTAGATTGGTTAGTGCCATCCTTAATAAACATAAATTTCTAGACTACGGAGTTTAATTATCGCAACTAAAAAGTTTCTCCCATACCCCCAAACTTAAATCTAACATTGTCCTCAATGTTAAAGATAAAATTAAAAGCATGAACAAGGAGAAACTGTTACCATTTGAAGTAAAAGAGTTAAGGAAAGATATTACCGTGTTGCAAGAGCATGGGTTACATCCCAAGAAGTGCTAAGTTTAAAGTCTTGACCCAGAGACATTGGAAAGGGTTAGTCACCTCGAAGAATCATATAGCGAACTAGGAATAAGCTGCGGGTCATACGGATCAAAAAGTGCTAACCACAAGAAGAGGAGGCTGCAATGAGACCAGGAAGATATCAATACACCCTTATCTATCTTTTGTTTAAGACAACTACATCTAGTTGTGGTTACAGTTCGGAGCTTTATAAAAGGGTCTAGATAACATATTTTCATGGGTTGCGTTTCCTCATGAGTTAGATCCGAATGTTCAGGTTCTAGAGTCAGGAAAAACTCAAATAAAAGCTTAGAAGCACATAATAATAACTTTGAATAATTGAGGATCCTCTAAGTCAAATCGGTTTTGACTTACACAGTGACCACAATAAGATTGGTGGTCTTCCTTAAGCAAATGTGTAAACCCTAATATCTAAAGTAATTAGGTTTAGTCTCAAAACTTAATAATTGACACATCTGAAACTTATACGTTCCCACAATTGGAAGGAAGGTTTTGGTGGGAAAACAAATTCAATCGTGGTATCATAGCCTAGGTTAACCACATCAACCGGAGGATGGGTTTTAACATAAATGAACTTCTTTATGGACACAATTAGGTTCGGGGGGAAGAAAATCTTTTAAAATGGTTGAGGCACATATTTCAAGTCCCAAGTTAGGGACCTTTCTAAGATTAAGGTACGTGGAGAATGATAATCACCCCCAAACTTAGAGTTTTCGGTGTCTCTAGAAAGACTAGTCACAACTTCCCTAATTTCAAGGTCATCTAATTCGAAAATGGTCAATTGATTCTTCTAAGTTAGGTACATCCTCACTCATCTCTACGAGTTCATTTTCTTTTTCTAAGTCTATTGTTTCTAAATTGCTAGACTCAAAATATACTCGTTCCTCTAAACCATCCTTGGCTTCGTAATCAAAGGAAATACTACATCGTCTAAAACGGGGTATCTCTAGTCAAATCCTCATCCTTTTGAATAGGTGAATAATTATTAAAATTATTTGGATTTGAACTAGAAATAATATTATCGTTATAAAGCTCAATTGGGGTAACAATTTCTGATCACTATGCCTATTTATTTCAAATTCTTCATCAACACTATCCTCATCATAATCATCATTATAATAATATGAAAATGGTTGAACCTCATCTAGACAAGTAGTGTTACCAATTTTATCCTCATCATCTTGATTATGTAAATAACTATCCTCATTTTCAGGGTACTATTGGAAACACTAATATTATCTCGGCGAGTTCCGTTCTAGGCCTCTAAAAGCTTTCGAATCGACTCGTATGACTTCATTATGGTATCGTGACTCGACTCACATGACTTTTTAATGTATCGTGACTCGACTCACATGACTTCCTCATTGAATCTAGGAAAGAAATTTCACTCGTTGCATTGCTTTCATCCATAACTAAGTTATTCATTTCGCAAACTTACGTGTCGTCTCGGCTAACTTACGTGTTGACTCTATTAGAGAGGAATTTTGCAAATGCGACCCGGGTGGCGTGTGGATAGTAATTGGGATCACCATGGTATGACCCATAACCTTCAAAAGTTTGGCGTTCCCAACCACTATTCACACTATGGTCATAAAAAGAGTGATGTCCAAATTGTTCGATTGGGTATTCATATTCATTGTGATGGCTATTGTAATACCGGTTTGACATCCTAGCTGCAAGGAATTCTACACAAGCACAAACAAGGCTGACTCGACCACGGAAAACCTCGATTTCTAGCAAACAAAAAGCATGATGGATCCACTTAGATTGTTTTCTTGACCAGCTTCTAATCCTTCGAAAGGGAATTCGTTACAATCGAGCAAACCCCTCTGGAATCAATCCGAGTTTAAGTAAGTTGAATAGAGGCGAGGGAAGGCTGCGTGGAGCTTTGATACCCAAGGCCTCACCGCATTACAAGGCGGGCGCAGTCACGCATTCAACTCTGAGAAACCATCATGAACTTGAAGTATGCTCAAAAGAGTAACCAATATTTTCGAACGACTTTCCTATTAAGCTCGTTACCCTATAGGTCTCGTTCTAGTCAAAATTTTAGGCTTAGGTTCGTGTTTGGTTTCGTTTTCCTAAGGCGGGCAAGAAAAGAGAACGGTGATGAAATCTGAACTCTTATCTTGTATGGCCAGTCCTTGACCTTTACTAGAAATTAAACAGCCGTATTCAAGACCTCAACATATATGCATACAAAATCATCCGAGTAAACCCGCTGAGGATTCGCGGGTGTTTAGAATTCTTACCTCCCGTTCAGACAGAGGGGATGAACGTTAAGTCGACTCGGGCCACGACTCCTATGTCGTGTACGAACCCGAGGGGCCGAGGTGATATCGTAATCACCGTCCTTCCCTGTGCAATTTATATTTAAATTACCCTTCCTTAGGGTTTAAAATTAATAATGTCCGATAGTCCAAAAATAAAAATTACAAAAAAAAAAAAATTACAAAAAAAATTACCTAATTACAGTTTCTAAAAAAAAAAAAAAATACTAATTACACTATATACAAAAATTTTCTTCTTCACTTCGTTCGGATCTCTCTTTTCTTTCCTATTTTGGATTTGCTTTTCTTTTCAGTGCTTTCTCTTTTTCTTTCGCTCCACTCCAAATCTGAAAGAAAACAGAAATACCAAAACGCGTAAAAAAGAACAAAAATAATAATAAAAAAATACAAATAAATAAATAAATAACAAAACCTAAAAAAAAAACAAATCTATACACAAGTCGCGTCAATTGCCAAAAATTGATGTGACTCAATAATGTTGTAGAAAATGGTAGTAAGGTTGTCGTTCACTCGGACTTGACGAGATCGATTTTAAGTTTTAATAAAAGAGAATACAAAATATATACAATTTATGTCACAAGTTGGAGAAGTTCTTGGGACTCGGGATTCCGCCAATTCTTACATTCATGCGGTTCATCTATTAATTAGGACAATTAAGGCTCATAAAGTAACAAATATCGACTCTAATTCTTTGCCAAGGTAGATTTTATAAAGAATTATATGTAACTCACAAGCATGGCGCATCTAAAGTACCTAAGACTAAGCATGCGACATCTAACGAATTCACAAATAATCAAGAAAAATCATAAATCAATTATAATAGTGCAAATAGTCATAAAGGAATTAAATAGAATTACCACATGGGTGCAAAACAGCTTCCTCCGTCGTCCCAGTGATGGGTTCTAGCTCATCATGGTGTAAACACGCTCAAAAATCATTATTAATGCTCAAAAATGGTTTACAAATGATGAACAAAGGAGAAAAGATGAAAAGCCTGATTTGTAACAGTTTTAATTGTTACAAAACGGACTGTTACAGAGAGCGATAGAAACAAGCTGCTGTAAAAACTGTAGCATATAAGTCTGCCCAAAATAAGTCTGCCTTCCGTATTGCGACGCACGGCTAAGGGTCTCAGTTACTGTAGAAGAACGACTGTCCTAGAGAGTCTGTTCTTCACGTTCTTGGTGCAGCAGCAGCAGCAGAGACGGGATTCTGCAACTTTGATTTTCTTGCTCTTCTCCCGTTCCTTTTTCTCCCAAACTCCCCGTATTTGTTCTATGCTATATCCCCCACTATTTATAACCCAACAGCCTCGAAATATATCGCCATAACGTCAGATAATTCTCAATATCTTCACGGCCTGTTTTAGGAAATAATCTTGATTTTTGATTTCTCCACGCGTTTTAAAGCCTCCAAATTGCTATATTTAACTCCTACACACTCCATAGAGTTGTTAGGATCTTCCAGGTGCGTGCAAACACCTCTGTTGCTCGCGAAATATCGTGAAAATTTCCTCCGGCGTGTGCTGCCCTGATTTCCTTCTCGCGGCAGTTCCAGCCAAACTGGATCGAAACCAACTCCTATATCACCCCTGTCTAGCCCATATGAGAGTACCCAATCAATTCCAGCCCTTTAGTCTCACGGGAAGAGCTCCAAATCCGCAACCCTAATTCTGCCCGTGAAACTAAGCCTTTCCCGCCAATTTTGAGTTTTGAAATGGAGAAGATGAAGTCCCCCTATCCTGTTCTGGGGTGCGAATAGCAGGTGCCTCCTTGGGGGTGCCCCTTAGCAATTGGGTTACCCCTTATCCAAAGACGAGAGTCCGAATAACACTTGTCCTCCGGAGGTGCTCCGAGCAACTTTTTAAATGAATTTTCCAAAAAATATTTATTTCCAAAAATACCTAAAAATACATAAAAACACAATATTAGTACAAAAATCGAGTTCCAACAATAGAGACAATGAGGACAATTCAGACACAAAAATGTGTCTATCAAATGGGTTTTTGGAAGAAGAAGTTTATGTTAAGCAACTAGCAGGTTACATTATGGACGGGAAGGAGAATGAAGTAGATAAGCTGAACAAAGCTTTGTATGGTTTGAAACAAGCACCAAGAGCTTGGTATACAAGAATAAATTCTTATTTCATTAAGAAAAGATTTACAAGATGTCACATGAGCATACTTTATATTTTAAAGATGATACTCTTGGCAATCATATTATAGTATGTTTGTATGTGGATGATCTTATTTTTACTGGAAAAAGTTCTGAGATGATCAAGGAATTCAGGGAGGATATGGTAAAGGAATTTGAGATGACAGATCTTGGTTTAATGTCTTACTTTCTTGGCATAGAAGTACAACAAACTGAAAAAGTAATTTCCATCAATCAACAAAGATAAGTAGAAGGTATACTAAAGCGTTTCAATATGGATAATTGCAATCCAATCTTAACACCAATAGAAGAGAGATTGAAGTTGACAAGAGAAGGATCAGGAGAACTTGTGAATTCAACAGACTTTAAAGGTCTTGTTGGATGTCTTAGATATCTGACTGCTACAAGACCTGACATCATGTATGCAGTTGGATTGGTTAGCAGATTTATGGAAGAACCAAGACAATCACATTTACAAGATGCAAAACGTATTCTGAGATATGTTAGAGGAACAACCAGTATGGGAATTCTCTATAATGCTTCAGAAGATCCAACATTAGTTGGATTTACTGATAGTGATTGGGATGGTGATACAGAAGGAAAAAGAAGCACATCAGGTTATGGATTTCAGTTAGGAAGTGGTTTTTTCTTTTGGTCATCAAAGAAGCAATAAGTTGTTGCTTTATCTACAACAGAAGCTGAATATATAGCTGCTAGAAACTGTGCCACACAAGATGTATGGTTAAGAATGATGCTGAATTCATTATTTCAAGAACAGAAGACACCAACAACAATAGTTTGTGATAACAAGTCTCTGAGTTTCTTTAACTAAGAATCCTGTGTTTCATGGAATGAGTAAACACATTGATATCAAATATTATTACATCATAAAGCTTGTAAGCAATAAGGAGATAGCTGTTGAGTTTGTTGAGAGTCAAGAGAAAGTGGCAGATATTTTCACCAAGTCTTTGAAGTCTAATACATTCATTTACATGCATGTAAAGTTGGGAATGATTAGCAAAGTATCTTGGTTTAATGGAGGATGTTGAAGAATAAACCAAGATACTATGAAGACAGAAGGGATCAACAAGAATTGTTTATACAATAGTTTGGATATACTATGTGAGTTGAAAGTGTATGGTTTACAGTTGACATGATGTGAATGGATCAACAAGAGTTTGTGACGCATGGTGCGATATTTAGAAGTTTACTTGGGTTACAAGTATTACTGGTTTTAGAGTCTGTTTCCGTAAGAGTTTTCTAGAAGTGTCTTTGTTAGAGTTTGATTAAGTTAGGGAAGTGTTTATTCCTTGAGAGTCAAGTTTGTTAATCAAATAAAATAGGCTGTTGAGCCATGAGTCGATACACATTAATTAAGAGAAGTTTGTTTGAGTTTAGTTTTCTGTACTTTCATTAAGTCTTTGATATCATATTTTCTACACTACTCCATCGAGATATACATTCTGGTAGTTTTAAACACATTCTCATTTATTACTTAGGATGCATAAATTAATGATAAAAATATAGAAATAAGAAAGAAAAAGAATCTACAATATCGGGGACGGAGCTGTGTATTGAACATGGGTGGCGGCCCCTTGTTTGAAAATCCTGGACCCGTCCCCGTACAATATCATGCTAAATATTTTACAATGTAAAAGAAACTGTTAGAAATCACTGCTTTTCATAGATAAGTCATAAGATTATATTAGTAACTGCAAGAATTACAAGAGATGAAAGAGGCTTATCAAGTTCTTAAATCAAACTTTTTAGATAACATCAATGCTCTTTTTGTAAAAGCATCCCAATTTTAGCTCTCGCTCTAGGTTTTGGATCACTGACATTTGAGCAACAAAAATTCATTTAAAATTATGTTTCTGTAGCTGCAAAGGGGGTCCCATTTTTATTGAATCCAAGTGTTAAAAACAGTGCCACCTAATGGGTGAAGGAGTGGGGTATGTATATCATTATCGAAATATTACGTTCATTTAAAACTATGTTTCAGTAGCTGCAAAGGGGTCTCGTTATTATTGAATCCAAGGGTTAAAAACAGTGCCATTTAATGGGTGAAGGGAGTGGGGGATGTATATCATTATCGAAATATTACGATCAACAAGTAATTAAATCTATTTGTACTAATTTTGTACTCATGTTTTTATCCAGGACTGAGGCGCGCTTCTTAAGTATTACCATCAACAAATAATTAAAGTTTTTTTTTTTTTTTTTTGATACGCGCAAAGCGGACCTAGGCCCCTACCTAACCTAGCTAGTTAGACTAGCCCCACTTCCAGACTCAACACCGCTCAACCCATTATACAACTAATCTACCACATCCTTTAGGACGGCGGGGATTGAACCCCTGACTTCCTCCTTACTGGAGTTGATGGGATACCACTGAGCTATGCTATTTGTTGTACTCATGGTTTATTCACCTCAGGATTCGATACTACATTACTCAAATTATAAGGATTAATACCTAAATTGTTAATCTGACCGTCAAAGAAAATTTGTCTGACAAATTAGGTTATCTCCTTCAACAAAAATCTAACTTTATGATTCCATTAAGTAATTATGTTACCGTTTTTAATCTTTTATCTTTCATCCTTTATCGTTTTCTTTATGAAAATATTAAAGAAATATAGGAATAACCTTTGTTAAAGATAGTCATTTTTAAATCAAAAATGCTACAAAACGCGCTCTTTCCTCGCTTTTTGTATGCGTTCCGATGTGTCCGTTACTCGTGGCTAGCAGATGTGGATGTTTTTGTATCACGTGTCACTGATTCAACAAAGAGAAATAACTTCAGAAACTGTAGCCCATGTTTTGACTCTTTTTTGTTATCTCTCTCCTTTAATCTGCTTCTTCATTGTCTCAAAAATCAAAGAATCGGTAGTTGTAAATATCGAATAAAATTGCTACACCCAAATTAGCTTCAATATATCTTAGGAAATCCAATTGATGGCTCTTGTAGTTAATCAATTTTTTATGGAAGGATTTGAGAATTCAAACTTCATATTAGCGGTTTCAAAGATGCTATTATGATTTTCTTTGAAAATCACAAGAAAGGGAAGAACATAAACAGATCCATAATCAGGATGATGGTTTTAAGGAGTAAAAGTTACTTGGACTCTATTATCTCTTCGGGCAGCGGTATAATTTTTTTTTTTTTTTAACTGATGATGGTTCTTCCTAAAATCTATGGTAAAAATAAAACATTTTTCTTTTATTGTTCGGTGAAAATATCAGTTTAATGTCTCTTTTGCTTTTGTAACTTATATGTACATATTGATGCAGATGAAACCAAGCTTTTACCCAACAAGTACGAGCAAAAACGGGTCATCGATGCGAGCCATGTCTCATTGAGAAGAAAAAGTTGAGTTCTTCTATGTTTCAGGCGGTAGTGGATACGCAACTATCGATAGACAAGAGGATAGGCACTACCTTAATGGAGCAGGGATTTTTGAATCCATTGCATCCATAAAAATTTAATGGAGCAGGGATCTTTAGTTTCATTTTAAAGGTTCAGTAACAAAACCCGAAGATCAATTGCATCCATAAAAGAAAATCATTTTTTTTATATATTCCGTAACTGATCCAAGTCTTGTAGCTTCTCTTCCTCCATGAACACAACAAAGGAATAGTCCTCATGTCATGAGTAAAGTAGATAGCCATGACCAACTGAAAAAATACAAAAACAAGTGGGTCGACCAAACTCGACCGAACAGTTCTTATGTTATTGTCTTTACAAACCATATTGATCATGATTCATGGAAGAAAAACATTCCCGAAAAAAATTGTTATATTAGGATAACCGTATAAAAATATTTAGTTATTTTAGAGATATAACTAAGAGGGAGGATCCATGGACACTCTTAAATGGACAAGATTTAAGCTATTTTTTCCGGCAAACTCAAATGACAATGAATTTAAGTCTAATACTTTATTGACATATTCCTATTATCAGACTTTACATTCCCACCAAAAATGAATGCAATTCGAAATAGCAAACCTGACCATCTACTGATCTTAATGTCAACCGATGGTGGTTTTATACATCTCGAATTGTGCCAATTTTTTGTAGGAATGTAGAGTCCTATAAAAAGAATATACCATCAAAATATTAGACTTAAATTCATTATGGTTTGGGTTTTAAGGAGAAAATGGTACAAATCTTGTCCAACCTTGTCTATCTAAGAGTGTCCATGTATCCTTCCTCAATAACTAAAGTGTGACTTGATTTTTCTTAGGTTTTATTTAGTTATTTTTTAGAAAAATAAGGACTCTAAAAGTAAAATTCCGGTTGTATTTAACCCAAATGAGGGTTGCATTTAGTCACCGCCTTCTCTAAAACTCCACCACAAAAGTAGTACAACTTGTACAAGTATGGACGTCTTTGTACAGGGAATCCAAAAAAATTCTCTACAACAAATCTTCCTAAATCTTTGATTCTCTAAAATTGTACTCCAAATCTGTTGGATATTATCTGAAATATTCAGATCTTCCAATCAGATTTGGATACAATAAGTAAATATTTTCTATTAGTATTATCTTAAATAAAACATCGCTATTCAATGCGATTTTTAGGTTTTTCCTTTTCAATTTCATTATTACTCTCATGGTGTTCTCAAACCATGAGATTTCATAGCCTTATAAGGCGTTTCAAGCGATTATTACAATTGTTTCAAGTACATCAGGGCGATTTCTTAGGCATGACGTAATTCTGCATTCCCATGAAGAACAATGGCTACCGGAGTTGATTGTGATAATGATGTTTTGTCTTATTACTCCCATATGGGACAATTCCATCTTAATGAAGAAGATAATGATGAAGAAGACAAATTCTTCAAATCCAAATGGCAAATTTTAATTCCAAGTGCCATCCCTCAAGTATCATCAATTTTCCTTGAAATTCATGTTTTTTTAATACGTTTGTATTACAATTTACTTATTATTGTGATACAAATTCTTTGTATTTTATTATGTTTTTCAATGATGTATTTTAAATTGATGTATACAATCTTTCTATATCAATGAAATTGAGAGGATCACCTCTTTCCTTCAAAAAAAAAAAAAGAAATTTAGTTCCGAGACTTGAGGGGCTTACCCGCCCTTAGCCTAGTTTAACCCTCCCATGGGCGTGTCCGTTCTTCATGAAAACGTGATTTTTGTTTTTGATTATACCACAAAGACAAGAATACAGACCCCCCACATAGGCAACCTGATCTGAAGTCGGCTTGCAGGTTGGAAGTATTCGAGAGCGGAGGGCCAGAGAGGGACATAAACGTCGGTTATATAGTGCTGGACCTTTCCAGGACTGCTGAGGTAACAACAATCATGCCTTGATTATGACAAGTTAATTTCTAAGAACCATATAGCCGAAAAAAATAATTCATGGAATCCGACGATTTTCTTTGGCTCAATGATCATTGCTTGCTGCAACTGGTCCGGTAGAGTTCTGTGACCCCTAGTGGCAGCCTTATCAACAATGTCATTGCTATTGTGGTGGATGTTTGTCGCATACAATACATAATAATGATCTTACACTTAATATTCGTACAAATTACACCATGATGTTTTGGTGGTGAGCATCAATCAATCTGCTATGAGTAGCTGTCTAGCTCGTCTGGAAAATCAACTTTTTCTTGGATAAAAAGCTGTCATTTTATAAACGCTTTCCTTTTGTGGTGTATATGCATCTAAATTTGAGAATTCAGCCTTTTTGGGCTGAACCCATTTTTCTCATCGGTGAAGAGACCTTCTATATGGTCACTTCCATGTGATTTGCCCGTCACACTTTCATGATTGATCGGAACAAATGGATCGATCTCTATCATTTTTCACGATTTTTTACGGCACCAGTCTAGAGAGCTTTTAATCATTACATCTCTGATAATTCGTAAGAAATTTTGAAAAATATCCTGTCAGATCAAATAATTCCCGGATTGATCGGCAATTTTCGAAAGAAACTAAGAATAATGATCAAATAATGATAATAATTTGTAAGAATATTTTTTGACAGTACTGGTCTAGAGAGCTCTTAGTCATTATTTTCAAGCTATGTCCAACCAGAGAAGTTTTTAAATATTTATTTTCATTTTCGTAAAAATGGCATTATGGCATTTATGTAGATACCTATTTTTGATCTACTTACACGAACTACTTAAGTTCGTGTAAGTATTCTTTATATGGCTGCTTTTAAAATCTAAGGGTTTTTAAAAACATCGGAGATCTAATGATCCAACAACGGACAATAATATGTGACTCTAATATATTTTGTGATGAATTTTTTTTCTGATATATTCCTAAACCTGATTGCTAAAAGTCAACGTGAGGAAATCTAACAGTTATGAAAAATGAAACTCTGATATTTTTTTGCTCACATTAAAAGAGGAAAATCATAATAAATTTTATTTTTCAGTGACGATTTTGATCTGTATTATTCATTTACGTAAATAAACGATCATATAACTTAGCCCAGCACTTTCAAGCATATTAGTTTTGTCGGTTGGCCTGGGTTGGACACTTGGGCTAGACTGATAGGCACAGTAGCCTAGCACAACAAGCGACATTAATAAGCAAGTGGCACATCACAACACATTAAGAAAGCACATCATATAATATGCATTCTATATAACATGGCACATCAAGGTTTGTGCATATTTACAAAAAATCTTTGTTCTAGTTAATTTTTGACATGCTATCATTGCTATGTGGACTTATTTTTATAACAACATATATAATACCTAAATACTTGGAACAAAAAAATAGATGTGCCTGGCACAGCACGACACAACACGTTTATTTTTCTGGCACAACACAACACACCGTCTATCATGGCACAACAAGGCACGCCTCAATCTCCGGCGCAGCACAAGACTACATGAGGCACGCTAAGCACGTGACATCGTGGCTAGGCTGTGCTGGCGTACATGTTTTACACCTCTAACTACAACTACCGCCACTACTCCTACCGTTAGGGAAAATCACCATAACACCGTTGTTTCCTCCACTGTTCACCAACATTATTGCGATTTCATATATTAGCATCCCCCAACACAGTCACAACCACAACTAAGGTCTGCTGGTGCAATTTACCTATTCTATTGCTCTCTCTATCCCAGTTTAGGGTTTATTTGTTAGTCCCCAAATATAAGGTGATGATATTTTTCATGTTCTTTTTAAAATTTATTACTGATTTTTTTCGGTGAATTTCTTAAACTTTCTCTCTACAAATGCATTCCCTAATACCAATGAACCTTATCTATCATCATTTACAATTTCACAAACCAATGCTTGATTGTTATCTTATGCATGGATACTTATGATAGCAATCTACAACTAAAACATTCCACAATTGTACAAGTATTTTTTATGTAGGATAACATTAAAAATTATTGACTAAAAACTATGGAAATTATATATTGTAGGAAGGGTTAGAGGTGTAAATTGGGCTGTGCCAGCACAAGCACAACTCAGCACAACACGTTAAAATTTGAGCACATCCCGAGCCCCAAAGACGTGACTTAGACTCAAAGACGGCACATCACGTTAGTTAAATGGGACGTCTTTGGGTTTGACTAATTGGCACATGTGAGCGAGCACAACACGCGGCACGGATAAGCACGTGGCCCAAGCCCTCAAGACAACACGTTAAGAGCACGTCATAAGATGTACAAATACACCATATAACAAGGCATAATACATCACATTTTTTGTATATTTCACAAAAGAGTCACTATTCTAGCTAGTTTCTAACACTTTATTTTGGCTTATTTATAACAACACATATATTACCTTAATATTTGGAAAATATATTTCAATATCGTTGTTATAATGTCTCACATGTATTTATCTAGAACATTAATTTACATGACAATAATTCAATTTTATATTTGATGATCTATTTCTTTTTATTGAATAAACTTGTTAATTTTACTTGAAATAATTTCAAATGATATGTTGTCTAATTAAATTTTTGTGATAATGTCTGACTTAATGTATATATTAAGTAATTTCAAATTGTTTATAGCACGTGTGCCAGCACGGCACGTTTATCCGTGTGTTGTGTTCGTGGGCTGTGTTGTGCCTAGCTTTTGACTAATAAAGCACAGCACGGCACAACACGTTTAAATCGTTGGCACAGCACAGCACGGCACATGGCACGTGAAGCGCGCGACTTCGTGTTCCGGGATGTGCCGGGCTGGCACGTTTTACACCTCTAGGAAGGGAAGATCTTGAAAAAAATTAATTTCTCATATTGATGAGACATTTATTAAATAAAAAGATTTCTTGTAAAAAATTAATATGATAGCAATGATATCATAACCAAATTATGAATCTATATGATAACCAGATTAAGAATCTTACTTGCCTTTTCAACATTTAATGATAAACATTACTTATATTGGGTCTTCTTAAGGATCAATATAATAATATTTTTTTCTCTTGGAGATTGTAATTCTCATTGGAAACTTAAATTTACTTGGAAATCTAGTACCCAATTCTCTAGGATGGATCATTTACTTTTTCTACCCTTAAATATTTTATTTTAAGGGGATAACTTTATTTTCTTTTACATTGCTTAAATTAATATATTAACCTTTTCCAAAAAAAAAAAAAAAAATACACGTAATACATGTTAAGTTAAAGTGATTCGGGGTTCCATTCGATCCCCCACCACTAGTGGTATGTAAATTGGGAACAAAACCACTAGGACTAGCCGACTAGGCCATTGTTGTTATATTGCACATTATTAATGTATATTTTATTTTTATTGAAAAAATTAATCAAGGTGCATCTTGAAACAAATAATACCCTCATAGTTCAATTCATCGAAATTAAAATATAGGACTATCTCGACTGAGTGCCATATTTTTTTTTTATTATTTTTTTTTTATTTAGTATTTCATTTCATTAAGAAACGTTTACACGATGGTTTTCAAGAAAAAAGAGTACATCATAAACATGAAACAAATACAATAAAAGATGCAAAACGTAAATAAATCGTGAAGAGAAAGAGCGATCCACAATGGTAGCACCCAAATCCTGTACGGAGAGATTGGAGAAGGAATGGTATTCGAAATCCGTTTTGACCATTTTGAGTGATTTTCTTCTTGAAAAGAGATACTCCTATTCGAGAGGAGTGATTTGCCCAAAAACTCATGTGTAACGAGAAGCCTAGAAACTCTAGATCTATTATTCCGTTGAAGAAGAACTTGATCTTGTATCTATCAAATCGCCAGATGTACTTGTATCTGAAAACCTGAATCACGAACAAATCTGTAGAAAGAAACACTATAAAAGTGTAGAAAACAATCGCCCTAATAGCGAAGAAAACAATCGCCCTAATAGCAAAGAAAATAATCGCCCGATTTGAGAAAATAACAAATCTTTGCTCAGATCGAACCCCTAAATGACTAAATCTGAGCAAAGGAGAAAGAAGATGATAAGTTTTCTTCAAGATTTTTGAGAAGGGAGAGAGAAGAGAGAGAGATATAAGATGTGATTCATTAGCCAAATATATCTTTGCTGATCACCAAAGAACACCTTTTTAGATAAAATATCTGCAACCTTGTTTCTCTCAATGATGTGATGTAGTATTTTCTTCATGAAATGTCTGAACTTAGTGTAAGTAAGTGGAGAGATATCACCTTCTTTGGGAGTTGGAGGATGATCAAGTTCTGGAATCCGGTTGTCTATCCAAGTTTTTAATGTTTTTCTCTCACTGCCAACAACTATTATCCTTTATAAATTTCATTTCACCACTCATGCTTTTCCAAGACCAGGTAGAATCTTTTCTTGATATTTCATTGGGTACGCATAAGGGTACGCATATTTAAGTTGGTTATTTTCTCAAATCGGTAGTTCATGAACTTAAAACAAATAAACTATAAGGAATGCAATCTTTGAAAACCGTGGTTATATTGTTCATGAATTGATTCAAATGAATCAAAACGATTTTGTTTCAATTGTGTCTATGAATAAAGACCTAAGCAGTTGAACAACTCTTCAACTAGTTCTTTTGAAGTCATTGGAACTAGTTATGAGAAAGATGAATACGGTTGATATGAAAGTGCTCATATGGCTAACCTATGGTTAACTATTGTTGAACCAACTAAGTGTACACGTTTAGGTACGGTTACTAAGCTAACATTGATTTCAAACCCTGATTTGAAAACTATATAAAGGAGAACTCTAGCAAATGGAAAAACTAATCCACACACCTTCCGTGTGATACTAGTTGGTTTAGCTAGAGTCGATACTCCTTTAACCTTAGGTTTCTTCTCGAGACCCCGTAGATAAAAAGAAATCAAAAACATCTTCGTCTCATCATTTGTGATTCCGCAATATCTTGTTTCGCTACCATACGATTAAGATTATTGTGAGGTGATTGATAATTCTAGACTGTTCTTCGGGAATATAAGTCCAGGTTATCGATTGGTTCATGTTCACGTTGATTTCTATAAAATGACGGAATAAACTCATAGGTTTATCTGTGGGAGACAAATTTATCTATTATCGTAGACTTTTCTGTGTGATACGGATTTGTTTATTAAAGTCTTCGACTTTTGGTCGTAACAACTCTTAGTTGTGGATGAGATTAGCTAAGGGAATCAAGTGCATAGCATCCTGATGGGATCAGAGACGTAAGGAGAGCAACTGTACCTCTTCATAGTATAAACAATTTCTTGCAATATTTTCAGAGATCACTCCTCCTGGAACATAAAGCTATTGGCCTGAAGTCTTCTGGCTTTTGAGGAGTTTTATTCTTTGGAATGAGAGAGAACCTTGTTCTTTTAACTCTTTAAGTAAATATCCTGAGTGAAAGAAGCTTTGAACAAATTTACAGAACCCTTTTTTTTTTCTTTCTTAATTTCCTGCTATAAAATTAAATTTGAATTTTTTAAGCATAAATTAAATTTCATATATAGAAGGAGCCGCTTTATTATGTTTCGATTTCCTTCGGTTCTGGAAGAGTGTATTTTTGTAAGTCTACGACCAAGGTGTACACTTGCACCCCCATCCCAGCTAGCTCCAAAGCCTATTTTGGTGCCAACAAGAATTTTTTTTTCTATATGTAAGCCTAATATTGCTTCTTTGCACCCCTAAAAAAAATTGTTGCACCTCGTAGTAAATTTTTACACCCCATCTCATAATTCCTGGCTCTGCCCCTGTCTATCGCTATAAAGCTTTGCAACCTAATTATACTAGGCCAAAAAAATAAAAAAAAAATACTTGCAAATTGCAAGTAATATATCTCGGAAGAAACTTACTCCCTCCGTTCTTAAATAATAGGTTGATTTTATGTGTAATTTGTACATAAAACCAGCCTATTATTTAAGAACGGAGGGAGTAATATTTACGTCTTTTGCACGTGAAAATGAAAAACCATCACTATCTAAGCCTTATTGGTTTGGACAGGCATGATCAGCTATATGGCACATGTGACCAAAGGGTGATTAATGTAATTTAGGTTACCCATGAAAACCCCTACAAACCTAATATGATTTACGAAGGATTTTCTCCGCCTCTTTGTCTATCACTTTCTTATCCTCCTTCACTTTGCTCAATGTTCTCCTTCCTCACATTTCAATTCATTCTTCTTATCTTAAAATGAAAGGAAGACAGAAACCTAATTCAAGATAATACAGTAAATAGAATTATTACATTAATTTTGTTTTCATTTGTCTCCTTCGTTTTATTTTTCAACGGTGAGATGGCACAAAGCTAAGATTTTTCTTTAATGCGATAAAATCCATTTCTGGGTTCACTGTTGAGTAAGAAGATTTTTGTTGGAGATGTTTATCTTTTACGATCCTAGGTAGTGATTGAAGTACTCTACTGTTGGTTAAGATAATTTGTTTGTAATGCGGTTAATGGAGAGGACGAAAAAGAAAGAACAAACGAAGATTACAACTAGGGAGAAGCAATGGCTCCGACCCAGAAGGGGAGGAAGTAGTAGATGTAATTTACTAAAAAAAAATGGATCCAGTTGGGATCATATTGTTTCATCAGTTTCTTTTCGTAAATTTCATTTCAATTTATTTTTTTAAAATTAGCATTTTTAGTACAAATCTCTTTAATTCTATTGAATTTGATGGAATATAATAAAACAGAAATTGAATTTCTGTTTTGATTGATTACGATTCTTTTTTTATTTTTATTTTTCCCGGCTACCATTAAAAAGTAACGAAGCTTTTTCTTCCAGCTAACTCTAACTGTATAGTGACAAAGTTAAATATAAACGGGAAATTAAAAGAAAATAAAGTTATCCCCTTAAAATAAAATATCTAAGGGTAGAAAAAGTAAATGATCCATCCTAGAGAATTGGGTACTAGATTTCCAAGTAAATTTAAGTTTCCAATGAGAATTACAATCTCCAAGAGAAAAAAAATATTATTATATTGATCCTTAACTTGTATATAGGACTACAAGTTAAGAAGACCCTACTTATATTGACATTTGACAACCACAACCATAGATACATATCTTTTACAACAGAAAACCCGCAAGTTATCCAGCTTTACTTAACTTTATTTTATAATAAAATATAAGAAGCAACCCAGCAATATCTTTCTCACTATATACTTAGTTCACAACCCATGCAACATCATGCATTTAACATAAAATTACATTTTCAAATAATCATATTTTGCTTACCACATGCTTGATGGGTAGAAGCTCTAGAGGGTATCTAGTACCTGACAATCCCTCCATAATCAAGTCTTCAGCATTCAATCCTTCTGGCAATTCCCAATCGAAAGTGTACAATATATTGGCAAGGACAAGCTCTGTTAACGCAATGCCCATATTCAATCCAGGGCAAATCCTTCTACCTCCCCCAAAAGGCTTGTATTCGAAATTTTGATTTTCGGCAAGAGCAAATGAGCTATCTTTAAATCTCTCTGGCAAGAATTCCTCTGGATTTTTCCAATATTTTGGATTTCTCGCCAACGCCCATGTATTTATTAGGACCCACGTCTTGGGGTATATGTCGTAACCATCAATTTTACTGTATTTTATGCTTTCTCTTGCAAGCAATGGAAGTGTTGGATGCAACCTTAGAGTTTCTTTAACTACCATTTTTAAGTATTGAAAATTATCAAGGTCTGATTCTTCTACCTTCCCTTTTGATCCCACGTAATTTCTGATCTCTTCTTGAACTTTCTGCATTGCTTTGGAATTTTTAGCCAGTTCTGCCATTACCCAAGTCATTACACCAGCTGCTATGTCTACTCCACCGAGATATACATTCTGGCAGTTTTAAACAAATTTGTATATATTAATTAGAATTCATAAGGTGATGATAAAAATAAAGAAACAAGAAAGAAAAAGACTCTACAATATCATGTTAAATATTTTACAAATACAAAAGAAAAACACTGTTAGAAATTAAGGATTTTTTTTGATAAGTCATAAGATTATATTAATAACCGCACAAGAATTACAAGAGATGAAAGAAACTTATCGGGTTCTTAAAACAAGCTTTTTATATAACATCGGTGCTCTTTTTATAGAAGCATCCCAATTTTAGCTCTAGATCTAGCGGCCAGATCGCTGACATTCGAGTAACAAAAATTCATTTAAAACTACGTTTTCATGGCTGCAAAAGATCGTGAAACTTGCTGCTCTTCGAAGTATGAGCATCAACTAGCAATTAAAGCTATTTGTACTAATTTTGTACTCATGTTTTAACCTCTTAGGATTTATATACTAAGTTATTCAAATTATAAGGATTAATACCTAGATTGTTAATTTAATCGTCAAAAAAAACTTGTCCGACCAATTAGGTTATCTCCTTCTATAAAAATCTAAATTTATGATTCTATTAAGTAATTAAGTTACCGTTTTTACTCTTTTATCTTTCACCCTTTATGGTTTTCTTTATGAAAATAATTAACGGAAAATGAGTCATTTGTCCAAATATTTTTAAAACCTGGTTCAAATGGATGAGTAAAAATTAGTATGGGTGAAATGGACAAAAAAAAAATAGCAAGGATGAAACTGGATTCATCCTGACTTAAACTTAAAAAATAGCAAGGGTGAAACTGGATGCATCCTGATATAAATTAAAAAAAAAAATTAAAAATGGATAGGATGAAACTGTTTACATCTTAGCTATTTTTGTATCTTTGTCCATTTAAACAGTATAAAAATCTAGATGTCTTTTTCACCCAGGATTTGTTGATTTTGGTCTTTTTAACCAATTTTGTGAAATATTAAATGAATAAAAGTGTAACCATTGTTAAAGATGCAATCATTTTTAAATTCATATTTTTATCAACATCTTGGTAAATTACATTTATTTTCTTCTGAAACTGATTTTTTTTTTTATGATTTATAAATTATGATTTTTAGGAAAATTGAAATAGGTATTTGCAATATTTTATACTCGTACAAGTCTCACCATAAAATTAGAAAGTCGAACCGTGAATTGGAATCGTTTTTCTTCAGATATGTCTTGCCTAAGCCAACCTAAATCAGTAAACTCTTGAAGTGAAAATTAAATTATTACTTAAAAAGATTAGACGGAAAAGGAAGATATCAACTTTGGGACCTCAAGGTTATATGGATTAGTTACAAACCGTTGTTCCATGTTCTTATTTGACAATAAATTTTGATTTGGACGTCCATTTTGGAACCCCATTTTGTATGGAATAGTTACAAACCATTGTCCCATGTTCTGGCCAGGAACTATTACTTTATAGTTGATAATTAAGTAATGAAACAAAATTGAGATATTTAAAAGTAAAATGAAGAACCCTTATATGCATATAATTTTTTATAGTGGCTAAACCGCCCTTTTATTTTTAGTTTATTTATTTTCATATTTTCAAAATTTTCAGTTTTATTATTTTTTAAATGCTTTTTGAAGTTTTCCTTTCATAATCGAAATGGTAAAAGAACTCAAAAAGGGATGCCCTTAAATCATACACTTGAGCCTGCGCCTACACCTCTACTCTCTTTAGGGGCAGCCTTCGGGGCTAAATGAAGAATGCATTGTTGATTCTAGACAGTCGGCATAGAAATAAAAAAATACCATGCCGACTTTTGTAGTTTTTTTCCCGGAAAAATCACAATTGATCGCGCTGATATGCCCATATCTTTAGGTTGCAGCCCGCATGGTCATTTTTGTCAACACCATTATATGTGATCGGTCTTTGTTCATGTAAAAAATACCGTGCGGATTTCTTTTGATGAAAAACACCATCAACTTCCGACATGGTATTCGAAAAATACATAATGCCAACTGTATACCGTCGTCATGAGATATCAGTTATCCATGCCGCCTTCTGGCGATGTCGTAAAAAAGATGAGAAAGGCAAAAAGGATTAA
Source organism: Papaver armeniacum (assembly GCA_023531295.1). NCBI lineage: Eukaryota > Viridiplantae > Streptophyta > Magnoliopsida > Ranunculales > Papaveraceae > Papaver > Papaver armeniacum. The sequence goes on from JAJJWW010010885.1 coordinate 275,061, forward strand.
TTAAAGAGAAAGAGTAAAGGAAATTACCAGAGTTACTGCCTTGATATGATTGTTAGTGAGACGAAATGTACTTGTGTGAGCCTTTTTTAGTTTAAGCAAAACGTCTATGATATCTTCGTGCTCCAGTTTCAGTGCCTGCGGATTGTCATGTTCGTCTATGACTTGTTGCAAAACATATCCAAATAATGAAAGCATGTTTCTGTTCTACGATGGATTCCAGTGATCCTATCAATAATCAACTTAACTTGGGAAAAAGTCGGATGCAGATAAACTAGTCAAAAAGGCAACTTCATCAAGAACTTGTGTAAAGTCTTCCGTTATCAAATATATTCTTACTTTGACCGTTTGTGCTACCAAAAGCAACTCTACATATTGTTTGGTGCGCAAAACTTGTTAACTTTCCGTAAACGTTAACAAGATTATTATTCGAAGAAGAAGATAATATGGATTGAATCAAAACATCAACTTCCTCTGCCCTGATTGCCTTAAAAGATTGCACCCTTTTCGCGCTCAAAAGTTCAAGAGCACATATTTTCCGAATCTCTCTCCAATACTCTCCATGAGGTGTTAAAGCGATATCTACATAATTATAGGAAAGACGTCTTCGTCCAGCAAATTGAATTCTATTACAAAACTCGATATCAAGTGTTTTCATTACTTGTTCAGCAGCTTCAACAGAGGAGATTACGACTGTTGGTACACGACCATATTTTAGACGCATGACTGGACCATATATTTTAGATAGTTGTGACAGTGTTTGATAAGGCTGTTTTGCTGTAAGTTGATGTAAATTACCAATGATAGGAAGCTCAGGAGGACCAGGTGGGAAGTTGGGTTTGTTTTGAACATTTCTGCCTTGGAATAGTGTGAAGAAAAATAGAGAGGAAGTAGAAGCACCGGAAGAAGTAGAAAGGAAATTATGAAGAAGAGTATTCTCCATGTTGAAATGAGGTGTGAGATTAATTATGATCTCATTTTTTGCGAGTGATGGTGTTTTATATATATAGGCACGTCTTGTACATGATAACTAGCATAACTATTCATACGATTAAACTGACCTTTACAGCTTTCGTATTATATAACTATTCATATAACTATTCATAGATTTCATCCATGATTGGCGGGCTTTTAAACGATAATCGGTGGTATCTTGTATTAGGGAAAAGCTTTCGTGTATCCTCCTGGTTTCTGGCATGTTGTTGTTGTAAGTTTTAAGTGCTTTCTCAGCACTTTATTGAATGAATTTTATCCTTTCCAAAAAAAAAAACAAACCTTTACAGCCAGTTCTTTGCAAATTCATTTTCCGTAACTATTCATAAGTTCTTTGTAGAAAATGTGATTTTTTCTTTCTCTTTAATTACCCTTCTACGATCATACAAGTATCAGCGCCTGCAAAGCGATATAACAAAGAGAAAATGGGTCATTTGTCCAAAAAAAATTAAAACACGGTTCAAATGGACAAGTAAAAAAAAGTACGGGTGAAATAGCCAAAAAAATAACAAGGATGAAACCGGGATTCATCCTGGCTTATCTTTAAAAAATAGCAAGGATGAAACTGGATGCATCACGTGTAAAAAAAAAAATAAGAAAAAAATATTTGAAAATGGACGAGGAGGTTTCATCCATTTTTAAATTTTTATCCATTTAAGCGATATCTTTTTAATTTTTGCATTTATTTAAACATGATGATCAAACCAAATGTCTTTTCGCAAGAATTGTTGATTTTGATCTTTTTGAACAATATTGTGTATAACAAACACCCCCACTGCCCCACTTAGACAACTTGAAGTAGGCTGCAGGTGAACGTCTAGATTTTTCGTAAACCACATAACCGAGGAAAAATAATTTCTGGAATCCGATGAATTTCTTTTTTGTACAATGATCACAGATGCTAGAATTTGGTAATTCCAAGTAGCTTCCTTACCGACAATCATCTCGTCGCTGTTGTGGTGCATGTTAGCCCCATACATAAAAATGACCGTACACTTAATATTCGCACTAGGCTGCAGGTGAACGTCTGTCTTTTACTGCAAGATTTTTCCTCGTAAACCACACAACGAGGAAAAATAATTCATCGAATCCGATGATTTTTTTTGTTTTTTTTTTCAAAGGTTGTTAACAAACCACGCTGTTAAACCACACCAAAACAACATTCCAAAAAGCTTTCGCAGTTTTTTTTTGGTGGGCCCTGCCGGAGGATAATAAGGGGCCATTTATGATGAGGGCCACTAGCAGTTTTGTGAGGAGTGGTTTCCTCATGGTTTTTATGGGCGGTTCAAATAGATTTTTTTGTTTTTTTTGGTGGTACAGTGATCACATATGCTCAAGATTACCAAATTTATCAAAATTTAGTACAACGAGGAGGGGGCCATATGCTCAATGATCACATGGTTTTTATGAGCGAATCTTACCAAAATTCATCGCTGTTATGGTGCATGTTAGCTTCATACATAATAATGATCGTACACTTAAGATTCGCTCAAGTTACACAATAATGTTTTTTGGTGGTGAGTTTCGATCACTTTGGATAAATAACTTTCATTTTAAAAACGTTTTTTACGAGATATTTTGTTCATTTATCCGCATAGTTTCATGTTTACTTCTACTACTCTTTAACTCTGAGGTTCAGTTAGATCTTAGAGTGCACCATTTGTAACACAAGAGTTGCTGGGATGTCACTGTTTCCACCAGTAATGGCATCATTAAGAGGCTAGGGTATGAGGAGATCTGTAACTGAGACATCTGCCGACTGTCTAGCCTGTAGTCAACACTAGGTCTGTTGCATTTGTTTCTTCTAAAAATGCCTACTTATATATACTCCCTTTGTTTTTGGAAAAAGATATCTTTTCACTTTTTTTCATTTTACCAAAAACTGCGTGAAAAGTGAAAGTAACTTTTTTCCATAAATGGAAGGAGTATGATTTTACTAGTTCTTGCACCAACCAATGGAATTATGTAAAAGGTCCAATATGCTTTATTCACTAGTTACCATCTGTATTTTCCCCGTGATATTCTTTGTTTTTCTCAATACAAAGCTTTAGTTTCTCAACATAACGACAGTAGTCATATTTGATATTTCTTGTTAACCATTTTTTTTCTTACATTTCAATTTCCATTAGAATGTTAACAAAAAAAAAAAAATACACCAGAAAAAAAAAGTCAATTAAAATGTGAGGATGAGAAAATTTTAAGATATCAAGATTGTTCATGAAAACAAAATCCAACAATCATAAAATGTAAGTGAGGATGAGAAAATCCAACAATCATCAAATTCCAGTTCCGATTCCACTATGAAACCAATAATAGTCGCTCTTTTTATCATCTCAAGTTCTTAGCTATAGTCCTAGAAAGTTACCTGAGCAACGTCTCACTCTGCCGTTTGTCAAACGGAAAATGGGTCATTTGTCCAAAATTTTTAAAACATGGTTCAAATGGACGAGTAAAAATTATTATGGGTGAAATGGACAAAAACAAAAATAGTAAGGATGAAACTGGATTCATCCTGGCTTAAACTTAAAAAATAGCGAAGATGATGCATCCTGATGTAAATTAAAAATAAAAAAAAGAATTTAAAAATGAGTAGGATGAAACTGGTTACATCCTGGCTATTTTTATATTTTTGTCCATTTAAACAGTATCAAAATCTAAATGTCTTTTTCACCTAAGAATTATTGATTTTAGTCTTTTTAACCGACTGTGTGTTTGCCAAATGACTAAACCTGACCATTTTTAGTAATTAGAAATTTCTTTACTAGTTTTATTACATTTAATTATAAATCTAACGAACATTACAACATCTATATTAATCCTAAACTTTTTAGACTCAGCATTAAACAGGATCGAAAAATAGTTGGCGAAAAATGCCATTAGGCTCAACCAAATGACGATTTAATCCCTTATCAGAGCTTCAACAGTTAAAATCCGACTTGCAGCATTCGGCCTTTTATCATACACAGTTATGTATATGTGCTACGCGTCTTTCTGATTCAATAAAGGAAAAAAATTGCAGTAGTTTAAACAATTTATTTCTCTTTATCAATAATGCACCTCAAAAAAGGTGTGTTTCCAACTGCTTTACCAATTGTCTAGAACTATTGGTATCGTTTCTCAACAGAAAATGGGAAAGGGGAATGCACTATATTAACGTGCAAATACCATGATAATTTGTTTATGTAGTTTATCACCGGGGCTCTAAAGGAGTCAGGCCCATACAAGGCCAACGCCTGTATTCATGGCACTAAATACTACACATACCTATCTTTCTATTGTTTTTGGTCATCCACTTTTTCCTGCGTCTCTCCGCTAGCTAGGGTTTTGGTTTTGGATTTCAAAAATTCATCATTCATGAGGTGCTATCTCCCAGAAGAGATTGTAGTAGACATTCTTTCTCGTTTACCCAATGCGGCACTCCTAAAATGCAAGTTAGTGTGCAAAACATGGCTAAATCTCGTAGTCTATGATCGGTACTTCACTCACACGCATATACAACATCCTCTTCGTCATCGTAAGCTTTTTAATGGTCATGATTCTTCTGGTGAGATAAGTTTTATTTTGGTGATACGAGACAATATTGGTTTCGATCAATTTTGTTAAGCTGAATATGACAGTAAGTATAAAAAGCTCATGAAAGTTGCAGATATGAACATAACGCATGGTTTCCATCCCAAACCACTATTATCATCCTACCGAATTGTTGGCTCGTGTAATGGTCTGATTTGTGTTGCGTTATACTTTCTTTGCGGTTATGAATCTTATGTATATCGCATGTACATATGTAATCCCTTGACCAGAGAATGTTTGGTACTTCCAGAGTTGGATATTGGACCATATAGTTATTTTGGGTTTGGTTACAGTTCTTCCACGAACGAGTACAAAGTTATTGGATTCATCCATAAGGAGAAAACCCGGAATTACCAGGCATATGCATACACCATCGGTAGTGGCAGTGGATGGCGAGACATTGGATTAATTAACTCTTCATTCTATACATCACAAAATAAGCAAATTAGTTCATTCCGCTTCCGCACTCTCTTTTAGATGGTGCTCTGAATTGGGTGGATATGGATGGAAATATTTTGTCTTTTGATTTGGCTGATGAAAAATTGCACATGCTCCCATTAGCACCTTGTTTCAAAGATTGGCCTAAGCACCGTTCATCTTATGATCTACGGGTCTTGGAAGACTGCTTGTGCATTGTCCGAGAACACAAAGACGGTTTATACGAGTTCTGGTTATTAAAGAAAGAGGGTGAGTATAATTCTTATGGCGACAAAAAGGAGCACGAACACCAGTCATGGAGTTGGACACATGATTTTTCAATTTGTGGGAACCATGACGCCCATATTTGGGACATAGCCAAATCATTTTCTCTTACTGAGAGTGGTGAAGTTTTGTTCCGCAATGAACAAGCTTTTCATCTTCATGACCTTAAACATGAAACTTCATACTGCCTCATGGATTTCGATAAGAAGGCCCTCATTTGGGATGCAATACTACACGTAAATAGTTTCGTCTCGTTGAAAGCTTTAGGAGAAAAAGATATAGTAATGATCCAATCAGATGAAGAAGTTAAACTAGAGAGAACAAGAGAGAAGAGTAGGAAGAAGCAGAAGAAGAAGAGAGAAAAGAAAAAAGAACGGAGGAAGAGAGAGGAAGAAGAAGAACAAGAGAGAAAAGAGAAGCGAAAGACCACGTCCAAGTATTTGTTTTTCCTTTTTTGTTTTGTTTTTGTTTTTTTTTTTTTTTAATCAAACTTTTATTAGATATTGGAAATCGTTATAACATCACTGACATCGTCTAAAAGTTGTTGCCTGATACAATTTGGATGTCTAGTGTACCATTCGTTTGCTATCTTTTTATTTGGAGCTAATTTAATTTGCATTCGAAGATTATCATGGGAAACAGCTCTAACCACGTACACTCTTTGCATCCGAGGACCAACTTTTACAAGTTTGTTCTTTGGCGCCCAATTTACTTCTATTGAAGCCGCTCCCTCCGTGTGCTTTGCAGTCACTGCTCCATCTAAGTAGATGCATTTTGTAGTTTTCCAATCACTTGCTTGATTACGCAAAGTTACTTCAATTCTTCCTTTTTCAGAAATAGAATCGATAAAACCATGTTGTACGTCAATCATTCGGTTTTAACCCAAAATTTGCTGGGATGTCGCCCGGTCCGACAAAAATTAATGCTTCATTGTATATTTGTTCTTGTTTTCACCTTAAGAGGGCGAGGAGATCGGTAACTTAGTAGATATCGGAATAACTGATCAAAGGGGTACTATTGAATGAGGTAAAGTTATTGTACTACAAAGTATATCACGGTCTGGTGATTTGATGGATGTATAATCAGAACCAATTAATCCAAAATAAACAAACAGGTTGAAAGGGGAAAATCAGAAAAAAACTTTTATTCTTTCCTGAGATCTATGCTTTTCTCCAGATTCAAGTGGTGTTCTTAGGATGAATGTACTTAAAGAGACTTAGAATTTCCGTTGGGATATCATACCAGAGAAACTTGAATAAATGCCCCTGTCAATGCTGGTTGTTGTTGTTTAAAATCTTCATTAGATAATGATATTTTATTTTTGTTTTGAGTAAAAGGGTGAAGATTAAGAAAAAAGAAGAAAGAAAGTAAAGAAAGAGAGTACTATAACGTAGTGCAAACTAAATCCAAGCTAAGCCAAATAAACTCGTAGAAAGCGAAGGCAATTTAAAGACGGGAAAAAGAAAGAAAGAAAGAGAAAAAGAAAAGCCCCCATTGTAACTACATAGGAAACAGCTAACAAGCATTCTAAAGACCCATAGGGCCATAGTTTTTCTTTGAAAAGTCTATTTTCCTCTAACTAGGTTCTGATTCTGAATACTCTTACGAGGAAAACTTTATTAAAAGAAGGCAAAGAAAAAGAATGAGTGGGGACTAGGCTAAAACCTCAGAAGAAATGGGAATGAAAAAGAACGAAAACAAATACAATCAACGAAATCTATACATGGATAGACTTAACCTGTCCTTCCATCAAGATGAACGGATAAACAAAGGCGGCTCATCGATCCCACTATTGAGAACTTGTAGAAGCTACCCCATTTCGCCAACAAATCCGCCACAGCATTACCCTCTCTATAAATGTTGGAGTACCTTGACTGTATCGAAAATAAAAATCTTAAACAATTTGGCCAGTGAGCTGACTATAAATATTGTAGTCAGTTCATGAGTTGGTCAGACACTGGTTGTACTTAAAAGGGTTGAGATTAGAATCTCACTTATATTAGGAGTGAAGTTTTTTCTTTCTTCCTAGCCAACTACTTCGCCAACTAGTTTTTCAACACATATCGGCATCATAATTCATGTTTCAACTAGTGAGATAAAAAAAATGGGCCCCACTTTTAATGCCCATCCTGATGCTAAAGTTATTAGTATCCCCGGGATTAAATTTGGTGTGTCTAGAATTACTCATAAAACAATGCATGCCCTGAGTTGGTCACCAACTAATAAAATATCCTTCTCCGACTCCAAACTTCCACTTGCTCAAAGTGTTCCAAAGAATTTTTCTAATCGAGAAGATATATTATTACAAGAAGATTGTACAAGAGTCTACCAGAATAGTTCCTGAGCATCCACATCCACACAATACTGGTGTCATGTCACTGATTACTGAACATTTCTTTAGATCAGTTTGCTTTAAGTTGGTGGGAAGTCTTATCCCATGCTACCTTAAGCTTTTCTTTTAGGAGTGCTTTATGTTTTTGCGTCTTTTCATTATTGGTTTTCTGGTGGTGGTGGTTGTTTGTTCTCTGGTGTTGTGGGGTTTTTCTCTTGGCTTTGCTCTGGCTTCTCCCTGTTCTTTTTTTGGTCAGTCATTGTTCTTGTCCCATATATCTTGTACTTCAACTATACCTTTTTAATATATCCATCAAAAGGAAAAAATAAGAAGAGTTGATGACCAAATCCCGTAGATATATCACTAAGCTTAAGAACTGTATATAGATTACCATGATTACCGTTCCCGCACATATCTTACATATTCCACCTTTTTTGTTTCCCTCGGAGAGAAAAGACTTCCTTTTTTAGACCGTCTCGCTCTCTTCAGCTCTCAATGGAGTTTAATTCGGTTGTTGAATCTCTGGAGAACCAAAGCATTCTAGTTACTGGTGCAACTGGTTTTCTTGCTAAGCGTAAGAATCTCCTTTAATCAAGCATATTTATGAGTTATTTCTTCTCAATGTGCAACAATTTCTACTTACTTTTATGCAGTTTTTGTGGAGAAATTGCTCAGGGTACAACCTAACGTGAAGCAACTTTTTCTTCTCGTAAGAGCTCCCAACTCTGCATCTGCTGCTCAGCGTTTCAATAACGAGGTATGCTTATGGTTGTTTGCCATGCCATGTAAATTTATTAAATATGCAAACTAATTACAAATACTAATGATCCATCTGCACGTATATTAAGGCGTCAGGAGAGGTGTTCAAGGTTTTGAGAGCAAAACATGGTGTCGAATACACCACTTTTATCTCTGAGAAGGTGACACCAATTCCAGGCGATATATCTCTTGAAAACTTGGGGATCAATGGCTCTAATTTGATTGATAAAATATGGAGAGAAGTTGATGTTGTTGCTAATTTTGCCGCAACTACCAAATTTGATGGAAGGTAATTCACCTACGTGCAATATGTTTTGGCTTTGAATATCAAAACTGAAATCTTTTTGATTAATTAATTTGAGAAATATGTGATGAGAAGATATGATGATGCAATTCTTACTAATACTATGGGAGCTAAGCATGTTATGGAGTTCTCCAAGAAGTGTGAAAAGTTGAAGTTGCTGCTCCACGTATCAACAGGTTAGTTTTGCTTTCTCCAGCATGAAGTTTGCATGGTAATATTGAAAATACCATTAAAAACATTTTTTACCATTAAAAACATTTTTTTTCATGCATATCAGCATACGTGTCACGTGAGACGTCAGGATTGATATTAGAGAATCCTCTAAGAATGGGTGAAACACTGAACGCGACGAAGTCACCGGACTTGGACATTGAATTAGAGATGAAGCTTGTTTCAGAAAGGCTGAATGAACTTAAAGCAAATCAAGTTTCCCAAGAAGAAGAAAGGATCGCCATGAAGGAGTTTGGCCTTGAAAGGTTAGAAAATCTTGAAAGCTAGTGTTAGTATTTATATTTATCCGTCATATATACATAAAGATATGATCATACTAGTGCCAATTTTGTTTTCCTGTCTTTTTGTAAACAGGGCAAGGTTATTTGGATGGCCAAATACATATGTGTTTACAAAAGCAATGGGAGAGATGATTATTAGTGAGTCGAAAGGACATGATCATAAAGTTGTTGTATTAAGACCAGCCATGGTTACTAGTACTCTCAAAGAGCCGTTCCCTGGTTGGATCGAAGGCGTTAGGTTCTGACACAAATTAACCCCCAAAAATACTAATTAGACGTTTCTCCTCTAAAACCAAACACGAATTTCATCGGTGACAGAGTATTTACTCTTGGCAGTTTTCTCTTATTGATGACAGGACCATTGACAGTATCTTCCTTACTTTTGCTAAAGGGAAGTGTAAATGCGTTCCAGCGGATCCTCAGACCGTCATGGATGTGGCAAGTTGATTAAGAATTCATATGGAACCCTAAATCATATTACTCAATTAGATTAGTTCTGTTCACTTAATTTGACGTCAAACACCACGTAATAAATATTAGTTAGCCTTGCAGATCCCTGGAGATTTGGTGGTGAATGCGGCAATAGTTGCAATGGTTGGTCATGCAAACAAGCCATCCGATGGTGATGATAGGCAGTTCATATACCATACTAGTTCGTCTGCAAAAGCACCATTGCATAGCACTCAGTTGATACGTTATGCTTACCATTATTTCTCTAAGAATCCAATGATATCAGCACCTTCGAAGGGGGAAAGTTTTGGGAAACCTATCAAGGTTGCTTACCCTATCATTTTCCCAACCATGGCGAGTTTCTTATTCTTCTTCTATGTTACGTGCGTATTTCCTGTCAAGGTTAGGTGAATATTTATATTGCAAATTTCATTATATCCCACTGACAAATATCAGTATTAACCTTAATAATTTCGTTATATCCCAATGATGAACCTCAGTACATCTCAGTATCACACTTGCGCGCTTTTCTTTCGTAGGTCATGTTGCTGCTGAATACACTATTTGGCGATTATTTTCATGATATATGTAGCATTGCGGAACGGAAGATTAAACTCCTTTTACGAATGATTGAACTTTATAAACCATACGCATTGTTTAAAGGAATGTAAGTAATTCAACGTGCATACATAAGGAAAATGCAACGTTATAACTTTGTGATTCTTTATGTATTGAGATGTTGCACCACTTGATATGATCCCATGCTGCTGCTACTTGTGCTGAATGGGACGTTGAAAGTCGATACAGAGGACATGAGTTCTCTTATTATTTTTGCACTTTTTTTAATTTCGTTTTAGTTTTACATTGCCATCACCCATTTGGGTCAAACTTAACTGATCAATGATATTGTTATACCTTTCAGCTTTGATGACGCGAATACGGATAGGCTAAGAATGGAGGTTAGACTGAATGAAGTTGAGGCAAATACATTTTACTTTGATCCCAAATGCATCAACTGGGACGATTACTTCATGAACATTCATATCCCAGGTCTTGTCAATTACGCATTCAAGTGATAATACGTGCGTTGGACAAAAATAAAAAAAGACAATGATCAGATATAATAAAAAGGAGCGCCTTATATATGTACTTCCAATAAACTCCATCTGTCTGTACAGAATGATTCATGATGTATTTGTTAAACGAATTTACACATTATTTTGTTTAACAACTCTCTGATATTGTGAAAGTTCGAACAAGCTGAGATATGAAATCAAAGTTTCCAAACATTTACACCAAAGCTCGTTCTAAAGGGAAACTTATTTCTGCAGTTTGCAATGGGTCTTCTAGCTGGAATCTGGAAATTCCTAACAGGCTTGATGCTAGATCAAGAGCACAGTTGGATATTATAAAGGCTAAGCTTGGTGGGGTGAATTTTATTTGGTCCGGAGAAGGTGAAGTTAGCTGGAATCTCAACAAGCATAAGATATTTACGGTCAAATCTTGTTACGAGTCTATTCATCAGGATTCTACTCCGTGCCTTGATAGTTCTTCTTACAAGCGTATTTGGAGGTAAAAAAATATCCTCCTAAAATCGCGTTCTTTGTATGGTTAGTGTTTCAAAATAAACTGCCTACTAAGGATATGCTTATACGGAGAGGTATGTCTATTGATGGAGGTTGTGTGTTCTGTGGAGGGACGGAAACTTTGGATCATTTGTTTATCCACTGTGCCTTTTTGCACAAGGATTGTGGAACTATTTTAGGAATGAGCTTCAATTCTCTTTTGATCTCCCGCCTCGACGAGAACTTTGATATGCACCTGGCATACAAAGAATTTGAATAAGCGGCAGAAGAAATTGTGGGCTATGATTCCAGCTATGATTTTTTGGAGTATTTGGTTGGAAAGAAATGCCAGGGTCTTCTCGGACAAGAAGATGGAGCTTCAGGAAGTAATATCAAAAGCTAAGTATTGGTTTTTCTGTTGGGCTTTATGTTTCTTTTGCTTCTGTTATCAACAACTGGAAATCATTGTATTTTCAGCCCCCTTAGGCTGGCTGTTTAAGTTCTTTCTCTTTTTCTTTTCTTCTTTTCTGTCTTTTCTTCTCCCTCTTTTGTATTCTCTTAGGGTGGTACAAGTCTTTTGTGCCCCCTTTTTTTGATCAATGGAATAGTTTGCTTTACTGATCAAAAAAAGAAAGTTCGAACAAGCTGTCTTAAAGACTAAAACACTCTGTTTTTATTTTTGGATGAAAACCTCAAACACGCTGAGTACAGGTTGTGCGCGATATTGTCTCTCTTCTCTACAACAATTCGAATTGAACAATCATATTGATGCTGCATAAATCGTCTTCATGGATTACAAGGAGAGAGAAAAGAAGAAGAAGAAAAGTTTCATCTGTCTTCGATACATTTTAGGTTTAACAAATAAGAGAAAACAGGAAACATAAAAACCAGCTAGAGTTATTTCGACCAATAGCAATGGCCGGAACGTGCACCCCGGTTTTACAGGGGTGCACAAATTTGGACTCAAATTTATCATCACCAATTTACTAGCATGACTTGTATATAAGAAAAATGAAAATGTAAACAAAAATACTACTCCACTGACAAAACTAGTCATAAAAACCCAAGGTGACCAAACTTGTGGTACAAAAACCCCACTCAAATGTTGGGATCCATTAAAACTCCATCTTAAACAAATTTGATACAAAAACCCCAAATTTTTAAAAATTGATAGAAAAACCCCAAATTTCAAAATTGGTCTCATCAAATTTTATGATGAAACTAAAATTTGGTTTCATCAAATTCTTTGGGGTTTCATCAAATTTTATGATGAAACCAAATTTTGGTTTCATCAACCGCGAGTTATTTTTGTTTTGTTGGGGTTTTTGTGTTACTTTTGTTTTGATGGGTTTTTTGTGAATGGATAGCGACACCTTTGGGGTTATAACTCGCGGACCGCGTACCATCTAAGCGAAACTAATACAATTTCTCCTAATTTCTAGATCCTAATTAATATTTTCATGTAGAATTATAAGGACGTTCACGTGGATGAGAAATAAAATATTGTGTCCAAGAATTTTGGCTCTCAAAATTTGGAATGAAATTGATCTAGAAGAAATTGTTTTAGTTTTAAAATGCTGAATCAGTAAAGGGTTTGTCCTCAAGGTGCAGTTAAGGATCAAACCTTTAATAAATGAGATCTCTCTTCTAATTCATTGTGTCTTCTCGTTCTAAGTATTTCTCTAGTAGTTATACTCGATCGAGTTGATACTTGGGTGTAGGTTGTCTATCTTTATAGCAACTACATACACTTGAACAACAATCCGATGTGTCAACATGTCCACATGATTTATTCGTCGTAGTAGTTCATGCATATTCACCTCAAAAGGTTTTATGATAAATATGTAAGATGACCTGAGTACAATGGTTAAGCCATTGGGGGTGCAATGATACCAATGACCTGAGTTCCAAACTGAACACCTAAATCCCTACTGGATAAAAAAAAAAAAAAAACTTAGCACAAGAAGCACAAGAAAAATCTTCGAAACTCAGCTCAGCACCTAAATACCAATGAGAAACACCCTAAATTCATGAGATTCCCGGATAATCATGGCCTGAGTTCTTGCAAGCGCTGCACCTACATCCCTACCGAACAATCAACAAACAAACCCCTAGAACGTAATCTCAGAACCTAAATACCAATGAGAAACACCCTAAATTCATGAGATTCCCGGATAATCATAACCTGAGTTCTCGTGAGCACCCAACCTAAATCCCTACCGAACAATCGACAAAGAAACCCCTAGAATTAACATTTGAGCTATCATTCTGGTCCCCATTGGAAAATCTAGGGACAAATTTCATGACATACAAGGATAACATTAACATAAACGGAAATCAGGGCCAAAATTCATGAGATACCCGTATAACGATAAAAATTTTGATGGGGACAAATGCCCATGAGGGCATGGGGGACGAATAGAAATTTGACATTTGTCCCTCTTTTTTCTACACCGGATTTACCCTTCCACAAATCTGTTTAACTGTCAATAAGTTTTCTCATATATTAATGATAGTTTTCACGTCTTAATCATGTCCGGAACATCGCTAAAATAGGATAGAAAAAATATTCGATTATCTTCTAACAGCGATCATTGGATTATGTAATTAGTTAGAATATTCTTCCATTCCATCATCCAATCAACCAAGGAACAAACAAATTAGTTTGTAACTTGTAAATCACGATTTTAAAATAAACATCAGGGTTTTTTTATTTGTTCATATCAATATTTTAATCGCTATTCTAATCTCACCCGTTTCTCGGGTTGAAAAGAATTCGCGATCAATATCAAGACTCCAATCAGGCATAAGTCCGTGCTAATAATTAAGGAGTCAAACTAAGGCTTAGTTTGGTATTGTTGCAGCTTTTGTAAAAGCACTTTTCTGTTGTGCGTTGTTGTGCTGTGCTGTGAGAAAAAAGCAGTTAGACGTTTGGTAAAATATTAATTAAAGTTAAAGCTGATTAAAAAAACAATCAAAGTGTGTTTGGTAAAATACTAGATTCAACCATTGCTGATGTGGCAAATGACAAAAACAGACATATCTCTAAAAATAGTTTTATTCAATTTTATTGGGGTTAAAAATAATTATTTTTTTTTACTATTAAATATAAATAGATTAAATATTAAATTTTACTAATTATTACTATTATTATGTTTGTTAAGAAAAATTATTTTTACTTAACCAATTTTAAATATATATAATTTTCAAACAAAAAATAAACTAAAATTAAGTAATTATTTAAATTTTGTTTTTAGTTTTATTTTTGACAAATTAAATGAAATGGTATCATACAATAGTTTGAAAATAAAATATAATAATATTTAAAGAATAAAATATAAGAAATAAAAATTGATTGTATATATATTTAAGGTTAATTGTTGTTTTACAAAATAAAATAGGGGCAAAAAAGATAAATCAAGTATTAAATTTTGATGGGACCACAGCTTATGCTTTTGTAGCTTTTAAAAGCTCCTCCTCCCCAGCTTTTAAAAATTGAGGAATCTGGAAAGTGCTTTGGATAATAAGCACTTTGATTTTTTTTTTTTACCAAACACCAATTTCAAAAATTATTGACATATATAGGCTTTGAAAGTGCTTTTGGAAAAATAAAAGCATTACCAAACCCATCCTAAAACCCTTATTACTTGGATGAATGATTGATCAAGAAGCTTATTTGAAGCTTCTAATAATTACAAAATCAATCTTGTTGATTAAGTTTCTGTTGTTTGTTTTGGGTGATTAAAAGAGATGTTTATGATGATTTTTGTAAATGGAGAAGTGGGAACTTGATAAGTTCTTCTCACTCTCTGTTTTCATTAACTTAGAAGGTGATAATTTTTTTCTCTTTCTTCACTTGGTCAAATGTAAGACCCAAGCAAAGAGTTACATGTGGACATCTCTTGTCCATACAACTTCTATTACAAACAGACGCAGAGTGTCATGACCTTACAGATACACTGTCATGACATTACAGGAACATTACATTAACTCTCAACAATTGCAGAGTGTCATGACCTTACAGATACATTGTCATGATATTGCAGGAAAATTACATTAACTCTCAACAATCTCCTCCTTAATATGATGTTCTTCTACTCCTAGTAGTTCACGGAAATGTTGAAATTTACCTTTGGGAAGTGCCTTGGTGAATATGTCCGCCAATTGGTCTCCCGCCTTGCAATGCTTGAGTTATATCTCACAATCTTCAACCGCTTCTCGAATGAAATGGTACTTGAGTTTAATGTGCCTTGCTCTAAAATGCTCCACCGAATTTTTGGACATAGCTATTGATGATTTGTTGTCACAAAAAATTACGGTGTTTTCTTCTTGCTTCTCTTGAATGTCTTTCATGATTCTTCTTAGCCCTACAACATGAGATATAGCTATTGATGCCGAAATGTACTCCTCTTCCGCCGTGGATTGAGCTACGGTTTCTTGCTTCTTCGATGCCCATGTGAATATACCCGAACCAAGAGAAAAAGCATAAACCGATGTACTCTTCATGTCATAAATACACCCTCCCAAGTCTCTATCACAATAGCCAACTAATTTGACATCCAAATTTCTTGAATAAATGATTCCAAACTACATTGTTCCTTGTATATACCTTACCAACCTCTTTGTCGCGCCAAGATGTAGATGACTAGGTGAACTCATGAACCTAGAAAGCATACTTGAAGCAAACATAATGTCGGGTCTTGTGTGTGTAAGATACAACACGTTTCCAATAAGACCTCTATAGTAAGTCTCATCAACTTTTCTTCCTCCATCATCTTTCTTGAGTTTCTCATTCACTACAAGTGGTGTAGATGTGGGGTTACAACCAAGCATACCAAATTTCTTCAACACGTTTTCGGCATACTTGCTTTGAGAAATGAACACTCCATCTTCAATTTGATGAACTTCTATACCAAGGAAGTACTTGAGCAAACCCATGTCACTCATTTTGTATTTCATCATCATTTCTCTCTTGAATTGCTCAACAATATGAGCGTCATTACCCGTAAAGATAAGATCATCAACATACAAGGAAACAATGAGAATAGACGTACCTTTTGTTTTCACATATAGTGTAGGCTCACTCTTGCTTTTGTTGAAGTTTTGCCTTTTGAAGTATCCATCTATCTCACTATACCAAGATCTTGGTGCTTGCTTTAGGCCATACAAAGATTTCTTCAACTTGTACACCTTATCTTCTTCTCATTCCACCACAAAACCTTGTGGTTGTTCTACATAGACTTCTTCATGTAGTTCTTCATTCAAAAATGCCGATTTGACATCAAGTTGATAAAGTAACCAACCTTTTTGGGAAGCCATAGCAATCACGGCTCTAATGGCGTCAAGACGAGCAACCGGTGCAAAAGTTTCATTGTAGTCGATACCGGGTTGTTGTGAGTATCCCTTTGCTACCAACTTTCTTTGTATCTTTGAATCGTTCCATCCTCATTGTACTTCACCTTGTAGATCCATTTCACACCAATAAATTCTTTTTCAATTGGCCTTGCTACCTTCTCCCATGTATCGTTCTCGTCGATGACAAAAACTTCTTCTTCCATAGCCTTTATCCAAACCGGTTCTTTTGATGCTTAAAAAAAAAATCGGTTCAACCGTACAAAATTTACATCTTTCATAAACTTCACTCAACCTTCGCAACTTCTTTGGTTCCGACGGTGGTGATTTTGATGCCCTAGTACTTGGAGATACTTGGAGATGCTACTTGTCTTGTATTTGGAGGTGTTTGAGGTAGTTCTTCCTCTTTTTCATCACCTTCTTCAACTTCATTTATTGCTGAATTTTCTTGCTCTTCATCAACAATAATGGTTCTCTTCTCAATTTTACTTTCTCCCAATTCCATGAAGCTCCTTCATCAAATAACACATCACGGCATGTGATCATTGTATTGTTCTTCAAGCTATACAACTGTTGATGGTGGTTTTTAAACAAAGGGTAAAATCGTAAAACCCCATGACCTAGTGTTACCCACAACACATTAACTAAGAGCATTTAACTCAGATGTAAATAATTAATAGGGGTATTTTTTCAAAATACCAGATTAGGGTTTTCAACACAGAACCCTAATTCCAAAACCAAGCCGCACACTGCGCTCCATGGCAACAATGCCAAACCAAGCCGCACACTGCGCGCCATGGCAACAATGCCAAACCAAGCCGCACACTGCGCACCATGGCAACAATGCCAAACCAAGCCGCACACTGTGCACCATGGCAACAATGCCAAACCAATTCGCACACTGCGCACCATGGCAACAATGCCAAACCAAGCCGCACTGACTCGCGCACCATGGCAACAATGCCAAACCAAGCCGCACACTGCGCGCACCATGGCAACAATGCCAAACCAAGCCGCACATTGCGCACCATGGCAACAATGCCAAACCAAGCGCACTGCGCGCACCATGGCAACAATGCAAAACCAAGCCGCACATCGCGCACCATGGCAACAATGCCAAACCACGCCGCACACTGCGCACCATGGCAACAATGCCAAACCAAGCCGCACACTGCGCACCATGGCAACAATGCCAAACCAAGCCGCACACTGCGCACCATGGCAACAATGCCAAACCAAGCCGCACAATGCGCACCATGGCAACAATGCCAAACCAAGGCGCACACTGCGCACCATGGCAACAATGCCAAACCAAGCCGCTTGGCGCGCCATGGCAACAATGCCAAACCAAGCGCACCGTGCGCCACCGCAACAACACCAAAACCAAGCCGCACACTGCGCACCATGGCAGCGACGCCAAAACCAAACTACCTATCGCACTCATTGGCAACCATGCCAAACTAAGTCGTTATGCCATTGGCGCATGCCAAATATAGCGCCCTAGGCTTGCAAAATGTGCAACTAGGTCAACATGGCCGTACGTGCCATTAGCACATGCCAACGCGTACCACAAGCCATATTTCCAAGCCGCTATGCCATTGGCGCATGCCAAATATAGCGCCCTAGGCTTGCAAAACGTGCAACTAGGTCAACATGGCCGTACGTGCCATTGGCACATGCCAACGCGTACCACAAGCCATATTTCTAAGCCGCCATGCCATTGGCGCATGCCAAATATAGCGCCCTAGGCTTGCAAAACGTGCAACTAGGTCAACATGGTCGTACGTGCCATTGGCACATGCCAACGCGTACCACAAGCCATATTTCCAAGCCGCTATGCCATTGGCGCATGCCAAATATAGCGCCCTAGGCTTGCAAAACGTGCAACTAGGTCAACATGGCCGTACGTGCCATTGGCACATGCCAACGCGTACCACGAGCCATATTTCCAAGACGCTATGCCATTGGCGCATGCCAAATATAGCGCCCTAGGCTTGCAACACGTGCAACTAGGTCAACATGGCCGTACGTGCCATTGGCACATGCCAACACGTACCACAAGCCATATTTCCAAGCCGCTATGCCATTGGCGCATGCCAAATATGGCGCCCTAGGCTTACAAACCATGCAACCTAGGCCAAGTCGGCCACGCATGCCATTGGCACATGCCAACATGCTCGCTGGTAGCTTTTCCTACCAAGGCCACGGCCCTAACGGCCACGCATGCCATTGGCACATGCCAACATGCTCGCTGGTAGCTTTTCCTACCAAGGCCACGACCCTAATGGCCACGCATGCCATTGGCACATGCCAAACACACACGCTGGTAGCCTAACTTGCAAACCGTGCAACCTACCACCAAGGCATTCCGCACATGCCATTGGCACATGCCAAACACACACGCTGGTAGCCTAACTTGCAAACCGTGCAACCTACCACCAAGGCATTCCGCACATGCCATCGGCACATGACAAACACACACGCTGGTAGCCTAACTTGCAAACCGTGCAACCTACCACCAAGGCATTCCGCACATGCCAAACACACACGCTGGTAGCTTAACTTGCAAACCGTGTAACCTACCACCAAGGCATTCCACACATACCATTGGCACATGCCAAACACACTCCACTAGCAGCTCTGGCATTGCCACTTACACTCAACATACAACCTACCACCAAGGCATTCCGCACATGCCATTGGCACATGCCACGCACGCCACTAGCAGCTACGCGCATCGCCATGCGCTCAAGTACAACCCGCAACAAGGGCATTCCGCACATGCCAATGGCACATGCCACACGTGCCACTAGCAGCGCCACTTGCACTCAAGGTGCAACCAACGAGATATCAACACAAACCTGGGGGATGCTTTCCAGTGTTTTGGTTTGGCGGTCACAGCTTGCAGCGTACACTACGCTCACATTAAGAAAGCGTGAAAAGGAATAAAGCGGTCAAATAAATGAGGAAATAATGGTGAAAACGTTTTCACCCATTAACACCATGCGGTTACCACCTCCTCCCATTATTTCACCCTTTACTCTCTTCCTTCATGAGGTCAGGGTACGTTTCAATCTCGACTTGTATAAATAGGTCTTACCTATTTCCACCAAACAACAAGTCTCGGTCAGGAGAAATATACTACACTCTTAGAAAGGCAACTTTGCAAGCTCTTCCAAAAGCTTTCATCTCTTGCAAGCTTCCCAAGCTTTCACTTTCCGATACAAGTCGAGATACTACTCTCCCAGAATTATTCGGTCTCAACACCTTTCTTGGCTTCCCTCCCCAAATCAACCCTTCTCTTCCACTTTGTGAGCGAAGCAAGTCCGGAACGGCCATTTCTTGGTTTAGGCCGGACTTGTCAGAATTGATCTCTCGAATCTATAAAGTGCTCACGTGCAGCACATTTGTTTAGGGTTTGAACCAGTTTCTCACTCACCTACCGAATTTACCGAAATCGGAAGAAACGATTTTTACCCATAAATAATTGGCGACCACATTGGGAGGATTGATCTATCGGCTACAATGTCGATTTGTCAATCTCATTCTTCGACCCAGATTTCAAGATGGTAGGGGAAGGCTACTCAATCCGACGTAAAACTACACCTGAAGGCAACTTGAAGGTTACTAGTTGTAAAAACTACACGAGAAAACTGGGGACTTGCCGAAGATGCTACCAGCGATTGGGGACTTGCTGACAATGCTATCAGCAAAGCCGCCTTTTACATGAAGAGAGGCATGTTCGCAAAAACCTATGAAGTGAGTAAATTCAGACTGCACAAGATATACGATTTTTTTTAGGTTCTTAGTAAAACCGTTATACTACCGAGTATTTTTCCTATTGCTAGCATGCACTTTCATAAAAGCAATATTCCTTTCCCAAAACATAATCAGAGTCATATTATCAAAACCATTTATCCCAGAAATAACCCAATATCCTCAAAAGCTACCAGCTGTCTACCAAAACCGGTCAAACTTTGAACCAGACATCCAATATGTCTTTCAAAAAAAAAAAAGAGAGAAAAAGAACCTAAATGAAAGTTTAACGGAGAAACATTCAAGGAAAATCATCCAATGAAGTCCACATTCTTCTTGGAGAAAGTCAACTTTGCATCTTCAAGAGCCGCTCTCTTCATAGTCAACATCTTGGAAAGTTTTTCGAGTTCTACCTCCTGTCGTGCAATCTCCTCGGCGGAAAGGCTTTCGATTGCTGCATCTTTCAAATTTTGGATCTCGTGCAAGGCCTTCGACAAACCACGAAGTGTTGAACTCCTTTTCTACGCACACGTCGCGATGGTGTTCCCGAGTTGGCAATAACGTCTTGAAACGGTGTGACCCAAATCACCTCACGCATATCCTCGATGGAAGATAAAGCCTCTTCTACACGCTTAGCCGCCGCAAATCGACTAGTGACTTTCTTGGTTGTGGCCATATGTCCGTACTTCTCCAAGATTCCTGGTGTACAACGCCTCGTGCTTAGCCAAGCACGCTGAAGCCACCAACCAAAGACATGACCGGATAAGGAACCAAGTACGGAGGATCAAAAATGGCGCCTACACCTGGCTTCACGACTCGCAGAGGGTCTTCCTCCATGTCTACGGCAACAACCATCGAGAGAATCATCCAACGTTTGAGCCACATCGTGCCTGCAATTGGCTAACGCCCATCTCCAAGTCACCGGCGGTGGTCACCAAAGGCAAGTTTTCGTGTGCCTCTACCCCGAATCATCCTCCGAATCGGATTCCTCCTACGAACTCGAGTTAGACATTTTCAAAAGAAGAAACAAGAAGAAGAGAAAAAGAAGCGCGAAACTCACCGAACCACTTCCCCAGAAAAGAACAAGTCTTGCCAGAGGAATCACTCTCACTTGTCGAACTTTCTTCTTTCTCGACTCATCATCGCTATGAGAAGGCTCAGTCTTTCTGCTGGAATTCTTTGAAGAAATCATTTGTCTCTGGCAACGTGCAAGGGCGTGAAAGCATTAACACTACCGAAGCCCTGGAGGAAACAAGACACATGTTTTCAGCAGAAATTCATGTATTTTGAGACAAACCAAAGAAGAGGCGACACATACCTGGTTATTGGAAGAACTGAAAGACACGAGAGCTCAGGAAGGGTCTTTTGAAACCGTCCGGAACCCTCCAGCACGATTCTTCGTTCTCCGTTCCTTGGCCTGGGGACTTTCCGAGTTGTTAGGCAACTTTCGCTTGAGATCTCTCAACATTGGATACTTCTTCAAACTGCTGGGGAAGGTTTACAACGAACGTTCTCCACCACGTTATTCACAAAAGCCTGGATCATAATAAACTCGTCACACCATAACTCATTATAGCCAAAGGTCATCGAAGTTACCCTTCCCATTTGTAAGAAGGGAAGGCGGATACCCGGCTCGAGGGCACTGGCATTGAGGGCGGCACGCAATGAATCCTTAGGAAGCACCGGCTGGTAAGCAAGAGGTACCCCTTGATCGAAACCCATATGACGAGCAACACGGTCAATGTTGTGGGCAAGCTATATACGGAAAGACCCCATGAAGAAAGACGACATATAACCGGGCAAGCAGCTTTGAACGAACAAGTTTTCACCAACGCTCAAATCGCCATCGAGAAGACAAAGACATGAGTGGAGCGAAGCAAAGGTGTCAATTTGAGTCAGCGACCTATGGACCGGCTCCCATAGGCGAAAAATTGATTTCATACGACTTATAAAGAAGACTAACCAAGCTCACGCCAACCTTTGGACCTTTGTTCACCCATCGAAGAATCGGGAACCCCCAACTCGCGGGAATCGAAGGCATCGGTTTCGGAGCATACTTCTCAAAGTGCTCCCATAGCCGGACTTGCGAGAAAAGCAACGTGCACATATGAATTCACTTTCATGAAACCATTCGAAACTCGCGTGTTCGCAACTAGGTGATCCAGATACACATCACGAGGAACCGAGGAATAGCTTGCCAATGGGAAGAACTTCACCTTTTGCTAACTTCACAAGAAACCGCTAGCAACTCGGTCTTATTTCCTTCTTGCCGTAACCGTCATCAAAAATGGCTCTAGACAACTAGAGAGCCAAAAATGCTGCAACATGAAGATCACTGGCACTACATTCTGGGTTCCTGTCGTCGAAACCACCGAGACATCCACCAGCTATAAAAGCACCTTTCATCCTCTTTCGGACAGAATCCTTCGACTTCGCAAAGTGGAGTCTTTTCGAGCGTAATCTCCCAACTTAGCGGCAAGGTCATCCCGCATCTTCACCTCACTTTCGAGATAATTGGATTTTAAGATTCCCGATTCTGGAAGATTGACAAGAGAGCCACACTCTCCAAGGAGAAAGTTATCTCCCCCATCTACATTTGATTGTATGGGTGTCCGAACACCATCCGGAGATGAAAGCAACCAAGCCGGGATATCCTTCCTAATGCGGAGGTTTCTTGAAGCTCTGACAGCATCAATAATCTGCGCTCGAGTCAGGTTGGTGTTTATGCGCTCCTTACTCACCATGAACTCAACCCATCTACCAAAAGAACGCAATGGGCTTTGACACATCCTGAAATCAATATTGGAAGAGGAGTATACCCCTTTTTGAAGACAACCGTATAGTATTCTCTGGGCGAATCGAACGTGTCTTCCTTTTATCTTCACCACCGGTTAACAAAATTGGCACGAAAACTGGTGATTTTTCCGAAGCGAGACGAGTTTTTTGGCGAAGAACTCATCATCCGTGTTTGGTTTGGAATTATGGACATCCTTTGAGGAAGCGAAATTTTGTCCAGGTAACATCTTTTAATAGCAACTTAGTAACAAGATACCTGCACACGAAAAAAAATAAAAACAAAATTATCTCCCTGACACATAACCGCGCCCAACAAAAGAAAAACCCGAAATAGTAAAAAAAGAGGAGGGCGTATTCTCTACGGTTTCAAGACTATATCGTGAAATTTTCTTCGGGTTGAAGACTATATACGCAAATTTTCTTCGGGTTCAAGACTATATACTGAGGATTTTCTTCGGGTTCAAGACTATATACGCAGAATTTTCTTCGGGTTCAAGACTATATACGCAGAATTTTCTTCGGGTTCAAGACTATATACTGTGGTATTTTATATGGGTTCAAGTGTGCCTACGGTATCCTTCTTCGGGTTCAAAATTATATACGCGGTATTTTATACGGGCTCAAGTGCGTCTGCTGACAACCTTCTTCGGGTTCAAAATAATATATGGAGCACTCTCCTACGGGTTCGAATAATATATGCGATATTTCCTTGGTTGCATACATACAATATTTTCTACAAGAGACACGCCAGGAAATTATATGCGCAAAGAAAAACGCCTAGGGTTTACACCTACATAAAAAAGAAATACTGGAAGACATACCTGGAAGCTGGTTCTTCTTTATGACTCTGTCGCTGGTAGGAAAGGATGAAAAGATGAAAGTGCAAGATGGGAGAAAGGGACTTTATATACATAGGCGTGAGGATTCTGAAATAGGGAAGGATTTCCTTTTCCAAAATCGTGCGTAAGAAACGGCCCCACCAATTGTGCCGACTTCCCAATGGCCGCCCAAGTCACGCACACCTTGCGCCGGTCCCACCAGCCAGCACACTCAGTTTCCCAACTCACGCAACTTCCCAACGTCGCCCAAGATGCACCGGCCCCACCAATTGTGCCGACTTCCCAATGGCCGCCCAAGTCACGCCTGTAAGCACGCACACCTTGCGCCGGTCCCACCAGCCAGCACACTCAGTTTCCCAACTCACGCAACTTCCCAACGTCGCCCCAAGCCGCACCGGCCCCACCAATTGTGCCGACTTCCCAATGGCCTCCCAAGTCACGCTGCAAGCACGCACGGCTTCCACACCTTGCGCCGGTCCCACCAGCTAGCACACTCAGTTTCCCAACTCACGCCAACTTCCCAACGTCACCCAAGCTACACCGGCCCCACCAATTGTGCCAGCCTCCCGATTTGTGCAAAACTACCAAAGGCAAGGATTCCAAATCCAACTTATAAAAGGTCAGACAAGCCTCCTCAATTCTCTTTACGGTTTGCCGTTGATAGTTTGTCACCATCTTATGCTTACCTCGCAACAAAGCCCCTGTTCCGAACTAAGCAGGGGACTTAATGTTGATGGTGGTTTCTAAACAAAGGGTAAAATCGAAAAACCCCATGACCTAGTGTTACCCGCAACACATTAACTAAGAGCATTTAACTTAGGTGTAAATAATTAATAGGGTATTTTTTCAAAATACCAGATTAGGGTTTTCAACCATTTAACCCGAATTCCAAAACCAAGCCGCACACTGCGCTCCATGGCAACAATGCCAAACCAAGCCGCACACTGCGCACCATGGCAACAATGCCAAACCAAGCCGTACACTGCGCACCATGGCAGCAATGCCAAACCAAGCCGCACACTGCGCACCATGGCAACAATGCCAAACCAAGCCGCACACTGCGCACCATGGCAACAATGCCAAACCAAGCTGCACACTGTGCACCATGGCAACAATGCCAAACCAAGCCGCACACTGCGCACCATGGCAACAATGCCAAACCAAGCCGCACATCGCGCACCATGGCAACAATGCCAAACCAAGCCGCTGCACGCGCACCATGGCAATAATGCCAAACCAAGCTGCACATCAGCTGCACGCCATGGCAACAATGCCAAACCAAGCCGCACACTGCGCACCATGGCAACAATGCCAAACCAAGCCGCACATCGCGCACCATGGCAACAATGCCAAACCAAGCCGCTGCGCGCACCATGGCAACAATGCCAAACCAAGCCGCACACTGCTCACCATGGCAACAATGCCAAACCAAGTCGCACACTGCGCACCATGGCAACAATGCCAAACCAAGCGGCACACTGCGCACCATGGCAACAATGCCAAACCAAGTTGCACACTGCGCGCCATGGCAACAATGGCAAGCCAAGCCGCACCCTGCGCGCCACTGCAACAACGCCAAAACCAAGCCGCACACTGGCGCACCATGGCAGCGACGCCAAAACCAAACTACCTATCGCACTCATTGGCAACCATGCCAAACTAAGTCGTTATGCCATTGGCGCATGCCAAATATAGCGCCCTAGGCTTGCAAAACGTGCAACTAGGTCAACATGGCCGTACGTGCCATTGGCACATGCCAACGCGTACCACAAGCCATATTTCCAAGCCGCTATGCCATTGGCGCATGCCAAATATAGCGCCCTAGGCTTGCAAAATGTGCAACTAGGTCAACATGGCCGTACGTGCCATTGGCACATGCCAACGCGTACCACAAGCCATATTTCCAAGCCGCAATGCCATTGGAGCATGCCAAATATAGCGCCCTAGGCTTGCAAAACGTGCAACTAGGTCAACATGGTCGTACGTGCCATTGGCACATGCCAACGCGTACCACAAGCCATATTTCCAAGCCTCTATGCCATTGGCGCATGCCAAATATAGCGCCCTAGGCTTGCAAAACGTGCAACTAGGTCAACATGGCCGTACGTGCCATTGGCACATGCCAACGCGTACCACAAGCCATATTTACAAGCCGCTATGCCATTGGGGCATGCCAAATATAGCGCCCTAGGCTTGCAACTAGGTCAACATGGCCGTACGTGCCATTGGCACATGCCAACACGTACCACAAGCCATATTTCCAAGCCACTATGCCATTGGCGCATGCCAAATATGGCGCCATAGGCTTACAAACCATGCAACCTAGGCCAAGTCGGCCACGCATGCCATTGGCACATGCCAACATACTCGGCTGGTAGCTTTTCCTACCAAGGCCACGGCCCTAACGGCCACGCATGCCATTGGCACATGCCAACATGCTCATTTGGTAGCTTTTCCTACCAAGGCCACGACCCTAATGGCCACGCATGCCATTGGCACATGCCAAACACACACGCTGGTAGCCTAACTTGCAAATCGTGCAACCTACCACCAAGGCATTCCGCACATGCCATTGGCACATGCCAAACACACACTGGTAGCCTAACTTGCAAAATGTGCAACCTACCACCAAGGCATTCCGCACATGCCATTGGCACATGCCAAACACACACGCTGGTAGCCTAACTTGCAAACCGTGCAACCTACCACCAAGGCATTCCGCACATACAATTGGCACATGCCAAACACACACGCTGGTAGCTTAACTTGCAAAAAATTGATGTAGTCACAAATTGATGTAGTAGAGGTGGTAGTAAAGGTTGTCGTTCACTCAGACTTGTAAAGACTCGATTTAAGAAAATACTAAAAACAAAGAAAATATATACACAAGTTTGTCACGAAATATCGAGAGAAGCGGGACTTGATTTCACCATAAAATTCATTCATGCGATTCATATATTTATTCTAGACAATTATAGCTCAAATAATAATAAAATATTGACTGTTTCTTTGCCAAGGTAGATTTTTGAAAAGCAACATTTGTATATCTAAAGCATGGGATATCGAAAGACTTAACCTAAGTATAACCCATCAATTGAAATCACAACCATTCAATAAAAACCATAAAACAGTTAACAATCCATGCAAAAGTCATGAAAGAATTAAATATAATTCCCACACGCATGAAATATGGCTTCCTCCGTCGTCCCAGTGTTGGGGTTTAGCTCCTCATATCAAAAACACGCTCAAAATAATAACGCATGGCTGAATAGGTGTTTTATTGAAGAAAAAATCGAGTTTGTAACGAGATATAATTGTTCGAGAACTCCATTGTTACAAAAAAGAACCCTAACAGAGCTGTTGCAAACTAAAACTAATTGTTGGAAAATTGTTGCAAAGCTGTTGAGTTTGAAAGTTTAGGTCACGGTTTCTGCGACTGGTTTTGAGTGTTGTTGTCTGGTTCTTCTTCCTCGTTCTGCTGGTGTAGAACTCGAGCTCTGCAACTTCCTGTTCTTCCCAGAAACGTACCCAAAACTCCCCAAAGTCTCGACACTCTTCTCGACCTCCACCCTCTATATTTATGCACTCTGAGTCTCAAAATCCCGAGAATCTCTTCCCTTTTCCTCCACGGCAAGTCACGGGGATTATCTTTATTTCCCTTCTTATCTTCACACATGGCTTGTCCGACTTTCCTAAACTCTTCCAAAGTTGATATACATGAATCAGGCTAATATCCTCCCCTATTGTTCACGTAACTCCCAAAACCAAATCCCCAGAATCCGTTATCTTCTCACTTTCCCTGTTTAGTTTAGAACCACCAAATTTGACGTGATTCGCTCCTTCTTTTTAGTTCTAAGACGCGTACTCTTCCTGTTTAGTCGAAACGAGCTGAACTGACTATATTTCCGTGTACAAATCGACGGAAACTCGTCTTAGTTCTTCCAGAATATCATGCGGGCGAGATAATAATTTCCGCCAATTTTGCTTTTGAACTAGGGAAGATGATGATGCCCCTAACCGTCTGAGGGGTGCCGATAGCAGGTGCCTTAGGGTGTCCTGAGGGTGCCCCTTAGTAATTGAGGTACCCCTTATCCAAAATGGGGGTCCGTATAGTAATTTTCTCCCGCGAGCGCAAAAATCACTTTTCGAGCCAATTTCGCCGCAAAAGCTTATTGCTCCAAAAACACCTACAAAGACATAAAATACCAAAATAAGCGCAAAATCGAGTACTAAAATTACAGAGAATTGAGACTAATATAGACACATAAATGCGTCTATCAAATACCCCCAAACTTATTATTTGCTAGTCCCGAGCAAATCAAATAAAATCCTAACTCACTGTCGCAGGCATCGTCGATTGCATTTAGCGTATGCAATAAGCCTTTAAACCCCTAGGTGGCCCTAAGTGGTAGAGTTATAGTCTCGGGAGGGTTTACCGAGAGGTGTACCACAAAACCTTTATACTCCAGGACCCTAACTATCTACGCGGAACCTTGGAAGGCACTAAAGAATCTCCTTGGTTGGCATACTTATTGACTACGGGAGGAAGTACCACGATGCGAAATTCCAATTGTTGTACACGAGCTTGCACTCAAGCATACTAAAATTCATATATAAGTCAGAGCTCTACTCGGATAGTCTCACTATGGACATCAATACCGGAGTTAAAACTAATCACATGGATAGATCAAGAAGATGGATATAGAGAAAAACATAGATGGTTTTGATGTTTACTAAGTGATCGATGTTTCCATATCTGTCAAGGCCAACGCCAAAATGAACCTATCCTAATGGTGAGATCTTAGTTCGACTAATATCAACACAACGGCATATACAAGGGAACCGGTGGTCGACAATCCTAATTCTAGATCAACACGTCCGGCATATACAAGGGAACCCGGTCGATTTATTCATTCGAACATTAATATTTTTTTTTATTTATTTTTTTATTTATTTAACGCATGATTAGATCTTTTGGATCCAAGCGCATGCTTCTTGTCAGCAAATTACATGATAGTTCCGTGGATCCTGCATTCCACGCTTGTTTAAGCGACGGAGACAGGGGAAAACACACACATATTGCTATTCCCAAGTGTTAATTTTATTTCGTTTGGTCTAATTGGTCTAGTTTTTTTTTTTTTTTTTTTTTTTTTTTTTTTTAGTAACTCAATCACTCTATTTCACCCTAGCAGTGGTAACAACTTGAATCGTGAGCCCCACCTAATCACTTAGAGAAACATAGTTTAAAAACAAAATAAAATAAAAACAGAAGTGAAAAGGACTCAACGAGATATGGTGAAACTATCATGTTATTTCTAACACCTGAGCTCTGTGCTTTTATGAATAGACTCTTTAGATGTTGCCATCTAATCAGATTGGTTCCTCAACTCCTACAACCAAAATGCTTCCATCCACTTAGATTGGTTAGTGCCATCCTTAATAAGCATAAATTTCTAGGTTCTGGAGTTTTTTTTTTTTTTATTGCAACTAATCAAAAAGTTTCTCCCATACCCCCAAACTTAAATCTAACATTGTCCTCAATGTTCTAAAGATAAAATTAAAAGCATGAACAAGGAGAAACTGTTACCATTTGAAGTAAAAGAGTTAAGGAAAGATATTACCGTGTCGCATGAATATTGGGTTACCTCCTAAGAAGTGCTAAGTTTAACGTCTTCAGCCAGACTAAGAAGGGATTAGTCACCTCATAAAATCATAAAGTAATAGCCGAAATATACGCTGGGTCATCAAAACCAAATAGAGAGCTATCACGAGATAAAAGGAATCTGCAACTTTGCCAAGAAAATTAACAAATAAAGCACACCCTTGTCTAGTTTCTTGTTTAAGACAACTACATCTAGTGTGGTTCGAGTTGGGTTCTATAACGGGGTCCAAATAAAATATTTTCATGGGTTGGATTTCCTTGTAGCTAAGATCCGATTTAGGTATTAGAGTACGAAAATACTCAAGTAAAAACTTAGAAGCACATAATAATAACCTAAATAACTGCGGATCCTTAAAGTCAATCAAGTTTGACTTGCACAATTGACCACGATGAAACTGTCGGTCAATCTTAAGCAAATATGTCATTTCTATTCTCCTAAAGTACTTAGGTTTAGTCTCAAAACTAAATAATTGACACATCTGAAACTTATACGTTCCCACAATTGGTTGAAAAATATTTGGTGGGAAAACAAAATCAATCTGGGTATCATAACTTTGGGCAAACCACATCAACCCGGAGGATGGGTTTCTAACAATCGAACTTCCTATGGACATCACTAGGTTCGGAAAACGTGTATGAAGATAATCTTTTAAAATGGTTGAGGCACATATGTCAAGTCCCAAGTGAGGGACCTTTCAAGAGTTAAGGCACATGGAGAATGATAATCACCCCCAAACTTAGAGTTTTCGGTGTCTCTAGATAGACTAGTCACAACTTCCCTAATTTCAAGGTCATCCGATTCCCGAAAATGGTCAATTGATTCTTCTAAGTCGGGTTCATCCTCACTCATCTCTACGAGTTCATTTTCTTTTTCTAAGTCTCGTTGTTTCTAAATCGCTAGACTCAAAATATACCCGTTCCTCTAAACCATAATCAGCTTCGTAATCATAAGGAAATACTACCTCGTCCAAAACGGTGGTATCTCTAGTCAAATCCTCGTCCTTTTGAATAGGTGAATAATTATTAAAATTATTTGGATTTGAACTAGAAATAATATTATCATTGTAAAGCTCAATTGGAGTAGCAAATTCCTGATCACTATGCCTAAATATTTCAGATTCTTCATCAACACTATCCTCATCATAATCATCATTATAATAACATGAAAATGGTTGAACCTCATCTAAAGTAGTGTTACCAATTCTAACCTCGTCATCTTGATTATGCAAATAACTATCCTCATTTTCAAAGGTACTATTGGAAACACTATATTGGAAATTAAGACTATCTTGAGCAGTTCTTTCTGGGCCTCTAACAACATTTTCTGAGTCGACTCACATGACTTCCTGATTTGATCTAGGAAAGAAGGTTCACACGTTGCATTGCTTTCGTCCAAAACTAAGTTATTCATCTCACCTGAACTACGTGTTGACTCAAGTAACTTTTGTGTCGACTCAGCTAACTTACATGCGGACTCTAGTAGAGAGGAATTATAGGAATTTTGCTCGTATGACCCGTGCGTGTGTGGATAGTAATTGGGCTCATCATGGTATGAGCCATAACCTTGAAAAGGCTGATGTTCCCAACCACTATTAACACTATGGTCAAAGTAGTAACGTCCGTTTGAAACTCAATCGGATATTCGTTGTATTGGCTATTATTATACCGAGTTCGACATTCTATTCGAGGGTGTGAGTTGTCACACAAAATTAAAACCCAACGACGTGGATTCGTGGGTGGATAGAGTCTTACCTCCGTGCAGACGGGCGATGAACCGTTGAAGTCGACTCGGGCCACCGACTCTATGTCGGTGTACGAACCCGGAGGGGCCGAGACGATATCGTAATCGTCGTCCTTCCACCTAAGCTTGATTTATATTTAATTTTCAACCCTTCCTTAGGGTTTTAAAAATAATGTCCAGTCCAGAAAAATAAAGTCCAAAAAGTGTCCAAAAAGGAAAAGAAAAATTACAAAAATACAACCCTATTTACAATTTCTAAAAATAAAAAGAAATAAAGTCTAACTAAAATAAATATATACAAAATCTTCTTCACTCCTTGGACTCCTCTTTTCTTTCCTTCTTTGGCGATGCTTTCCTTTTATAGCACTTTTTCTTTCCTCGTAGCTTCGCTCCAAATCTGAAAAGAATCAAAAGAATACCAAAGGCGTAAAAAAGAACAAAAAAAATAAAATAAAAATAAACCTAAAACAAATCTAAATACAAGTCCGCGTCGGCGGCGCCAAAAATTGATGTGATTTTTAAGTTGTAGTAAAATGGTAGTAAGATGTCGTTCCTCTCAGACTTGTAAAGACTCGATTTAAGAAAATACTAAAAACAAAGAAAATATATACACAAGTTTGTCACGAAATATCGAGAGAACTGGGACTTCGGATTTCACCATAAAATTCATTCATGCGATTCATATATTTATTCTAGACAATTATAGCTCAAATAATAATAAAATATTGACTCTGTTTCTTTGCCAAGGTAGATTTTTGAAAAGCAACGATTTTGTATATCTAAAGCATGGGATATCGAAAGACTTAACCTAAGTATAACCCATCAATTGAAATCACAACCATTCAATAAAAACCATAAAACAATTAACAATCCATGCAAAAAGTCATGAAAGAATTAAATATAATTACCACACGCATGAAATATGGCTTCCTCCGTCGTCCCAGTGTTGGGGTTTAGCTCCTCATATCAAAAACACGCTCAAAATAATAACGCATGGCTGAATAGGTGTTTTATTGAAGAAAAATCGAGTTTGTAACAGATATAATTGTTACAGAACTCACTGTTACAAAGAACCCTAACATTACATTTGCAAACTAAAACTAATTGTTGGAAAATTGTTGCAAAGTCGTTGAGTTTGAAAGTTTAGGTCACGGTTTTGTTGGTTTTGAGTGTTGTTGTCTGGTTCTTCTTCCTCGTTCTGCTGGTGTAGAACTCGAGCTCTGCAACTTCCTGTTCTTCCCAGAAACGTACCCAAAACTCCCCAAAGTCTCGACACTCTTCTCTGACCTCCACCCTCTCTATTTATGCACTACAGAGTCTCAAAATCCCGAGAATCTCTTCCCTTTTCCTCCACGGCAAGTCACGGGGATTATCTTTATTTCCCTTCTTATCTTCACACGCGGCTTGTCTGACTTTCCTAAACTCTTCCAAAGTTGATATACATGAATCAAGGACGAATATCCTCCCCTATTGTTCACGTAACTCCCAAAACCAAATCCCCAGAATCCCGTTATCTTCTCACTTTCCCTGTTTAGTTTAGAACCACCAAATTTGACGTGATTCGCTCCTTCTTTTTAGTTCTAAGACGCGTACTCTTCCCTGTTTAGTCGAAACGAGCTGAACTGACTATATTTCCGTGTACAAATCGACTGAAACTTCGTCTTAGTTCTTCCCAGAATATCATGCAGGCGAGATAATAATTTCCCGCCAATTTTGCTTTTGAACTAGGGAAGATGATGATGCCCCCTAACCGTCTGAGGGGTGCCGATAGCAGGTGCCTTAGGGTGTCCTGAGGGTGCCCCTTAGTAATTGAGGTACCCCTTATCCAAAATGGGGGTCCGTATAGTAATTTTCTCCCGCGAGCGCAAAAATCACTTTTCGAGCCAATTTGTTTAAAAAAGCTTATTGCTCCAAAAACACCTACAAAGACATAAAATACCAAAATAAGCGCAAAATCGAGTACTAAAATTACAGAGAATTGAGACTAATATAGACACATAAATGCGTCTATCACCAAACACACACGCTGGTAGCCTAACTTGCAAACCGTGCAACCTACCACCAAGGCATTCCGCACATGCCAGTGGCACATGCCAAACACACACGCTGGTAGCTTAACTTGCAAACCGTGCAACCTACCACCAAGGCATTCCGCACATACCATTGGCACATGCCAAACACACGCCACTAGCAGCTCTGGCATTGCCAATTACACTCAACATACAACCTACCACCAAGGCATTCCGCACATGCCATTGGCACATGCCACGCACGCCACTAGCAGCTCTGGCATCGCCACTTGCGCTCGAAGTACAACCAACGAGATATCAACACAAAATGGGGGATGCTTTCCAGGGTTTTGGTTTGGCGGTCACAGCTTGCAGCGTACACTACGTTCACATTAAGAAAGCGTGAAAAGGAATAAAGCGGTCAAATAAATGAGGAAATAATGGTGAAAACATTTTCACCCATTAACACCATGCGGTTACCACCTCCTCCCATTATTTCACCCTTTACTCTCTTCCTTCATGAGGCCGTGGTACGTTTCAATCTCGACTTGTATAAATAGGTCTTACCTATTTCCACCAGACAACAAGTCTCGGTCAGGAGAAATATACTACACTCTTAGAAAGGCAACTATGCAAGCTCTTCCAAAAGCTTTCATCTCTTGCAAGCTTCCCAAGCTTTCACTTTCGATACAAGTCGAGATACTACTCTCCTTAATTATTCTGGTCTCAACACCTTTCTTGGCTTCCCTCCCCAAATCAACCCTTCTCTTCCACTTTGTGACCGAAGCAAGTCCGGAACGGCCATTTCTTGGTTTAGGCCGGACTTGCAGATTGATCTCTCGAATCTATAAAGTGCTCACGTGCAGCACATTTGTTTAGGGTTTGAACCAGTTTCTCACTCACCTACCGAATTTACCGAAATCGGCAGAAACGATTTTTACCCATAAACAACAACCTATAACCTTTTGATTGGACGCTATAGCCAATGAATATACACTTCTCACTTGATTCATCAAGCTTTGTTCTCTTCACCTTTCGAATTTGAGAATAACTCACACTACCAAAAACTTTAAGATTCCTTACCGACGGTTTTCTTCCACCCCATGCTTCAATTGGAGTTTTATCCCATATGGCTTTTGTTGGACACCTATTCATCAAGTAGACGGCAGTGTTGACGGATTCAGCCCAAAACACTTTAGGCATACCCTTCTCATGAAGCATGGACTTCGCCATCTCCATCACGGTTTGGTTCTTTCTCTCGGAAACACCATAGCATACCCTCAACAAAACACTTTAGGCCCAAAACACTTTAGGCATACCCTTCTCATGAAGTGGGAACTTGATAAGTTCTTCTCACTCTCTGTTTACATTAACGCAGAGTGTCATGACCTTACAGAAACATTGTCATGACATTACAGGAACATTACATTAACTCTCAACAATTGCAGAGTGTCATGACCTAATAGATACATTGTCATGACATTACAGGAACATTACATTAACTCTCAACAGTTTCAGAACAATCAACCTGCATCATAAAGTTTCAACATGGGCATCGGCTAAACCCATATTTGATGAAAAATCAACCCTTATTACTTGGATGAATGACTGATCACTCTGTAACTTTATTTGGAGCCTGTCATGGACTCATGGTCCTCTATAATTATTAGGTTAGACCTTAATTAAGGTTAGTTAATATATATGGATACCTAATAAGATTTGATTAGATTTGGGGAAGGGGTATACGAAGTCAAAATGTTAAGTAGTTAAAAAGTGTAGGGAAAAGACAGACAAGTGTCGGATTTCTATTCGTCCCCATCTATATTTGCCCCATCCAAAAAAATTCTCCCGTATAACATCATGAGATACCCGTATAACATCAACACAGACGACGATGAGATTAGGTACCCACCATTCTTTCTTTATTTCCTCTTTTATTACCCTGTTAATGTATTTGTAATTTTACTCTTTCTGTTTTCTTGTAAGTTGTTGTTTTTAGAGGCTTAGAGCTCCGTGCTCCTGGAAGCTTTGTTTTTTTAATAAATATCCAATCAAAGACCCCAAAGAGAGAAGGTTAGCTAACAACCAGAGAAGGTTAGTTAGAAATGAGTTCCAAAGCAATTGTATATAGAGTTCAAAAGTGGAAAGCAAGTGCAACAGCATATATAAATAGGCGTAGCGGGAGTGAGCTACAAAGTATGTAAAAGAGAGGAGAACAAAATTCAAAATATGTCTCTGCCGGTACAATTGCAAGGTACAAAATATGAGCTGACACCTTCAATAAGAAGATTGGATTATCTCTGGGATGCTGCAAACTTGGCAGTAATAATTCTGGAACATATTTGTGTATTAGCTGCTCCATTTCATTTTACTTGGAATGCATTGTGGGTTTGTGTCATATTGAGTATCTTAACTGGACCTATAGGGGTTGGTCTTTGTTTCCACAGAAGCCTTTGTCACAAAAGTCTAAAGCTCACAAAATCACTTGAATATTTGTTTGCTTATTTCGGACTGCATGCTGGACAGGTTAGTTGCATGAATATACACACATATATCTCTTTGCCACCCAAATTTTTTGTTGCCTGTATGATTGTTTTCTTAATGTATTGTTGAACTTGGTCATTCAGGGAGACCCAATATTTTGGGTAAGCATTCATCGGTGTTACCATCAGTTTGTGGATTCCATCAAAGACCCACATAGCCCAATCGAAGGATTTTGGTTCAGCTACATCAACTGGATTTTTAAACACTCCTATCTAAAGGAAAAGGTTTATTTTTTCCGTCTACTCATTACAGTATTTATTAATCTAAGTTGTACATAATCTTAGCCCGTAATCTAAGAGCAACTCGATCGAAAGCCAAGTATAACTCATGACCGGAAGATTCCTCATGGATTTGGGGGGAGTAAGAATATTTGAAAGTAAACAATGTTTGTGCTCACAATTAATGTGTCTTATCTAACATCAATGGAAAACAGCATTTATTCAGTACCATACAATGTAAATTACGGTGTCTCTGTCTCTCTGAGCACAAATCAAGTCACCGGAATGAACATATATATGGCCCACGACTATAATATTCTCATCATGATTTGCAGTTAGGAAAACGAAACAATGTAATGGATTTACGAAAGCAAGCCTACTACAGGTTTCTTCGGAAAACAATATCGCTTCATCTAGTTGGACTGGGACTGTTGTTGTACTTTGCAGGAGGCTTGCCCCACCTTATTTATGGAATGGTAAGCAGAGTTACATATCCTAGGGGGAAATCCGGTAATACGTAATTTTTTCATAAAATTTTCATCGGCATATATATTGGAGCAGATTGATAATTTTGTTCTAATATATTTAGGGTGTTAGAATGGCATACTCACACCATGGTACGTTCATCATCAATTCAGTATGTCATACATGGGGTAACAGGCCATATAACACCAAAGATTTATCCACGAACAATTGGTTGATGAACCTATTAAATTTAAGTGGAGAAGGCTGGCACAATAACCATCACGCATTTGAATTCTCGGCTCGGTTAGGGCTGGAATGGTGGCAGCTCGACTTTCCTTGGTATGTTATAAAGCTACTTGAGAGCCTTGGGTTAGCAACAGACGTTAAAGTCCCTACGGAACATCAGAAACTAGAAATGTCTTTTAAAAATCAATGACTGATCCAATTTCATTAAAGTCCTCCCGGTATTATTAAGTAAGTATGTGTATGTATCGATATCATTAATAAATTACTTGGTGTGTGCTGTGTTCCTGTTTTAAATAAGTTAAGGTGGACGATCACCGCTCTTTAGACTAGTACGATTTGGCTTTCATCAGTTTATATTGTAATCTATGCAGCTGTGCCTATGTTTTATGGTCATAGTATAATGGGTGCATGTTGTATGCCATTTACTTTGTACTGAATATCATTAATATATCCTCGTCACGCAGCTATTCTGAATTTTACCGATAAGTATTGGTTTTTATTTTGCATGAATGTTGTGAATTTATAAGGTTTTATTTTGCATGAATTCTTTTAAAGACTTATTATGGAATGTTTAATACTACCTCCATTTTGGGGAAGTAATAAATTCATTTTTCATTTTTGCCTAAAAATAGGAGTAAAAGATTTCTCAAATACTACTATGACATAAAACTATCATTAATAAAATTAGAGTATTTAGAGGGTAAAATATAAAAAGCCAAAAGAGAAATGTACATGTTCGTTACTCCTACTCCCTACCTACGTTCTTATTTAGATTTAGGTGTTTTCACACCGATTAATATTTTTCATATCTATTCTCAACAGTATCTCTTCTTAACATATTAAAATCTCCTAGTTTTAAATGCTAAGCAAGCATGAATTTGTAATAAATTTCTAAAGAATTTAATTTGGGAAGTTACGTATATTATACTTTTGAGTATGATTTCAAAGCAAGGACAAGTCAGAAAATTGTTGGAAAAAAATTGGAAAAAAAAATGAAAACCTTCGAATTATATGAGACTAGAAAAAAATCTAGAACCTTCATTATGAGACTGGTAAAAAAATCTTGAACCTTCATTTAAAAACGGATGGATGGAGTGGTGAATTGCTTAATGACCAAACAAGCAAAAATTGTGGCCAGGGCCTGCACTCATGCGGCTCTCAGGAGGAGGACCTCCTTCGGCTGGTATTTAGTATGGTAACTTGCCTATGGAAGAAAGCACACAGATTTCAGAGATCGAGACTTTTATTTCAATGCTACTTCAGAGGCAGGAGAATGGTTACGCGTCTCAAGTGCTGCATTTAGTGATCATCACCAGTTGAGAAGAAATATGAGTCTCCAAAAATACAGCCATATGGACCAGAACTTGTTTACGAGATTTATTCGTCGAGGACTCTGGGTACATTGTATATTGAGCTTAACGCCGAAGGTACTGCCACCTGCCAAACCAAATATATCCAAGCTTTACAACTGGAGATACAACGGTTTTTGGTACCTACCAATTGTTCGAGAGCAAGCTATTTTCCATACAGCAACATATCGGACTTTTCTTGTGATCATCAGCATCAGCTGGTAGATGTTCCTGACTGATTCACGGGAGATGTGAAAGTGTTGCATCTCCTTGGTTTTACCAAAACGATGGAGAGGCTGAGTATATAGTAAGTGTGTACATCTACTTGCGTTTGCTAAGTAACCTTCAAGTAAGATGTATCCCACAACTACACCCCTTGAATAATCTATAAACTAAATTATGAAATCATGATGAAGAACACATATATGAATTTTATTAACTTTAGAAATCAATACAAAAAAAGAAGATAAAACCCTAACTTGGGGAGCAAATAACTTTTTCTCTCCTAAAGTTTTACCTTAACTCTCAAAAAAGATCCCTCTCCAACACAGTGGTAGTTGGTCCTATATATAGAGTTTTACATAGTGGACGACATGACTAATAAAGCCCTTATTTTCGGATCAGGCGTGCGATGCTTTTACGACGTGCTCTTTAACTTCGCACAACTTTCACGCTTTACTTGTGACTTTATAGCGTCACCGAAGCCGTCATCCGAATATGCTATGTGCGGGTGAGTTCGCCCCTATAATAATACCGCCGCTTGATAATTGTATGTGCGATATTTTACCCCTACATAAGATTTCAATATTGACAACCTTCAACGGCGGAAACTCTGTTTCGTGATGTTATCTCTAGACGTCCAACCATCCCGTTCTGCATGCTCTTTGCATAAAAAGACAAATTGGATAAATATGTCTAGCAAATCTAGCACGATGAGCCTTTGTAAGGAAGAATATTGTTTTTCATCTTCCAGTTAAAAAATGTAATTCTAGGATAGACATGCATATTCCAAATTTTCTTAGCTAAATGATCAATCTGCTGGGAGTTCTTCTTATCCAATAAATTGTATAAAGATTTATTGGTGAAAGTACCATGAGGGTTATCAATCCATCTCAGGGTGTCTTCATTTTCTCTATTTGGAGTTATCATGAGAATTTGGTTAACAATTTCCCAGTCAAAAAGACTAGTAAGAATAGCAACATTCCAACCGATTTGGTCAATAAGTCACTTACCAAAGTTAAAATCATTGATCCATCTAACAAGATTTGTTTTAGAAACAATTTTATTTTTTTTATACTCAAATTTTTGATCATAACAAATTATCTTAAAGCCAGAAGTACGGGGGCAAAGCCAGGACTGTAGGTCATAAGATTTGTTAGTAGGAAATACCATTAGGTCCTAGGAATAATATATTAGAGAGAGTCTAGTCCTGTTGACCCAGTCATGTGTCTATTTGGTCATTTTTGGGAATATATATTATAGTTTGGTCCTAGAAATTATTGTTTGGTCCCAAGGTGATGTCATGGATGATGTAAATGTCATCCTGTAGTGGCACAAATACCCTTTTGGGACCATATATAGAGAGAGAAGCCCAAGAAAATATCTTATTTCAGATTTACTTTCTCTCTCCTCCTATTTTCAGATCTAGTTTCTCTCCTCCCCATTTTTTCTTTTTTCTGTTGTTGCTCATGAAGACGATGAAGAATGACGAAATTTATAGGTTTTTCTGCTGTTGTGTATGACGAAGAAGAAGAAAAACATGAAGAAACACATTACTGCTGCTGTTGTTGACAAAGAAGAAGAAAAAGGTGAAGAAGAAAAAGACGAAGAAGAAGAAAAAGATTTTTCTGCTGCTGTTGTTCACGAAGAAGAAGAAAAAGACGAAGAAGAAAAAGAAAAGGACGAAGAAGAAGAAAAAGATATTTCCGGTGTTGTTGTTGACAAAGAAGAAGAAAAAGATGAACAAGAAAAAGACGAAGAAGAAGAAACACATTTTCTTAGGTTTTTATATGGACTTCATTCTGGGAATGAAGTACATTTTTAGGTTTATATATGGACTTCATTCTGGGAATGAAGTCTGCTTTTTTAGGTTTTTATATGGACTTCATTTTTACGGAATGAAGTCGGTTTTTTAGGGTTTTATATGGACTTCATTCCTGGGAATGAAGTCTATTTTTTTAGGTTTTTATATAGACTGAATGAAGTCTGTTTTTTTAGGTTTTTATATATATGGACTTCATTCCTGGAATGAAGTCTGTTTTTTAGGTTTTTATATGGACTTCATTTTCTGGAATGAAGTTTGTTTTTTTAGGTTTTTATATGGACTTCATTCCTGGAATGAACTGCTACAAGAAAATAACGAAATATTAACACGAAAGGGTATTTTTGTCAGTTTTAATATTTTTAAATAATTATGGACCAAACAGTAAAGGCGTTTGACCAAAGGACCAAACAGACATGGGCCCACCTAAAAAAGTACCAAACGATATTTTTCCCATTATCTTAAAGCCAGAAGTACAGGGGCAAAGCCAGGACTGTAGGTATAGGTACTAGGTAGGCAAAAATCTTGCCTCAGTGTTGTACATATGGCATTTTGGTTTGACTTGGTCATGAAAATTGGACTATTGAAATGTTGGTGTCTAAAAGTTTTTCCCTCCAAACTTTCACTTCCTCAGTCTTCCAAAGAATAATAGTTGCTGAAATATACACTCACATCAACACAATAATAACGTTCACTGATTACTGAACATTCATAAAGACCTGATAGTTGATGCCCAATGTTAATAATATTGCAAAAGGAGACTCGTACATATGTACTTGCCAAAACTCTGTCTATTCAAATTGGTTCATGTACTTTTTTAACTAAATTTCATACTAACCAGTTCTCAAGAAAGTTACATACTACTAAAGTTTTCCCAATAAGGGAAACATTAGAACTTAAAATGCAGTATGTAACTTTCTTGAGGATGATTTTAACGGATGAAAGTTTGCCTAAAAAGGAAAAATTAGAACTTTATAGGGAAACTTTATAACCCTACAAATTACGTACTAAAACTCTAAAACTAACCTAATCTTCTTAAGAATAAAGATAAAGTTTTACCGATAAAAAGAAGAAAAGATGAAGTTTCAGTTTGCCAAAAAAAAAGGAAACATTTGGAACTTCACAATCCAAAAGGAATTCGGGCCCAGCTTGTTGCAAATTTATTATCCAAAAGCTTCGTATGATCTATTTCATAAATTATTATTTTTTATTTATTTTGGAACTTCACAATTTTATTATAAAAAGTAAGTAACCTAACCTTCTTGAAAATGACTTTAACGAGAGGATATGGAATGAAACGATTAATGGTTGTCGAGGAAGGAAAGAAATGGAAGGATTAATGGTTGTCGAGTTGATGAGATGTTGAGAATAACTTTAAGGATGAAGTTCTCATGAATGAGGGAGGATCCATGGACACTCTTAGATGGACAAGATCGGACAAGATTTGCGCCATTTTCTCCGCAAAACCCAAACGATAATGAATTTAAGTCTAATATTTTGATGGTATATTTTTCTTATAAGACTCTACATCCCTACAAAAAATGAGCACAATTCGAGATGTATAAAACCACCATCTACCCCTTTGAATATCAGTCGTTCAAAATTAACGGTTGAAATTAAGATCGGTAGATGGTCAGGTTTTCTATCTCGAATTGCATTCATTTTTGAAAAAATGATACTTTCATTTTTCATTTTAGCCTAAAAATATGCCAAATTAAAAAAATAAAAGTATTATTTTTCCAGAAACGGAAAGAGTAAAAGATTTCTGAAATGCTACTGTGACATAAAATTATCATTAATAAAATTAGAGTATTTGGAGGGTAAAATATAAAAAGCCAAAAGAGAAATGTACATGTTCGTTACTCCTACTCCCTACCTACGTTCTTATTTAGATTTAGGTGTTTTCACACCGATTAATATTTTTCATATCTATTCTCAACAGTATCTCTTCTTAACATATTAAAATCTCCTAGTTTTAAAGAGGGAAGTTACGTATATTATAAAGAATTTAATTTGGGAAGTTACGTATATTATACTTTTGAGTATGATTTCAAAGCAAGGACAAGTCAGAAAATTGTTGGAAAAAAAAAATTGGAAAAAAAAAATGAAAACCTTCGAATTATATGAGACTAGAAAAAAAATCTAGAACCTTCATTATGAGACTGGTAAAAAAATCTTGAACCTTCATTTAAAAACGGATGGATGGAGTGGTGAATTGCTTAATGACCAAACAAGCAAAAATTGTGGCCAGGGCCTGCACTCATGCGGTTCTCAGGAGGAGGGACCTCCTTCGGCTGGTATTTAGTATGGTAACTTGCCTATGGAAGAAAGCACACAGATTTCAGAGATCGAGACTTTTATTTCAATGCTACTTCAGAGGCAGGAGAATGGTTACGCGTCTCAAGTGCTGCATTTAGTGATCATCACCAGTTGAGAAGAAATATGAGTCTCCAAAAATACAGCCTTATGGACCAGAACTTGTTTACGAGATTTATTCGTCGAGGACTCTGGGTACATTGTATATTGAGCTTAACGCCGAAGGTACTCCCACCTGCCAAACCAAATATATCCAAGCTTTACAACTGGAGATACAACGATTTTTGGGACGGTAGGAATGGAATATCGCACAAGTAATGAGTATGCGAAGTGAAGATTATCTAATATAAGCGAGGACTATCGCACATAGTATAATCAAGGTGACGCACTGGATGATGTCAGCAAAGTCACGAGTATAGTGTGATGGTCTATGTGAAGGATGAACTGTGCGAGAATGAGTAAATGTATATGAGTACCTAGTGAATGTAACGCACAGTGATTCCGAAAATAGTGGATCTCTTAGCTGTCATCCACTATGTAGAACCCTATATATAAGGGGAAAGAGTTATCACACCTAGAGAGAGTCTTTAGTGTGTGTTAGACAAGAAACTTAGAGAGAGAAAGTTTATTTGGAGAGCAAGTTAAGTCATTGTAATATCTTGTAACCAACTTGAATCTTAATAATCAATAAAGATTTCTATTATGATCACTTAGAGTCTTGTTTAGATAAATTGTGATGTGGTTGTAGGATTTCCTGCAACTACATTTTTGGCGCCGGAAACAGCTATGGGTGATAAATCCTGTTAGAAGTTGAAGATGGTGATACTTGGATCTACTGTTGAACAAGGAACAACAACTAGAAGGAGTAATAGAATTGCTGAAACAAGAAGTGGTACAAATCCGGAGCAACAAGAAGAAAGAAGAAGAGAAAATCAACTACTTGGACCTCAGCGTGAACAAGAGCAAAACAATGATATTTATTATGATAGAGTGAGTATTCATACTACACAAACAAATTCTACTGAAGAAGAGCAACAAAGGACTGAGAATGCAAGATTAATTGAATAAAACGAGGAGAATATGACAATTGAAGAACTTAGGCAAAGAGTACTAGCAGAACGAAGAAGAGAGGAAGAAGAACGTGCGAATTTAGTAAGTCAGAATGATGATTTAAGAGAACAGAATCTTAGATTGAAAGAACGGAGGTCAAGAAGTGCTACACGATAAATATCGAGATCAAGCAGAAGTTCATCAAAACAAAGTCAATCTAATCGAGAAAATGCTAGGCGAAGACAACGCATGGAAATCATTGAAGAAAACCTGCAAGTAGATGATAATTTACAAGACCAACAAGAGAGACGATATGTATATCAAGATCTGGGAACTAACCGATATGAACATCCGCGTGAACTTCTTCGTCGCACACATCATAATCTTGAAAGAGAAGAAGAGGACCAAAGGCAGGCACAGATGATATTACATGGAAGAGAGATGT
The DNA here is from genome assembly GCA_023531295.1 of Papaver armeniacum. NCBI lineage: Eukaryota > Viridiplantae > Streptophyta > Magnoliopsida > Ranunculales > Papaveraceae > Papaver > Papaver armeniacum. Next base: position 319,074 of record JAJJWW010010885.1, read on the forward strand.
TGAGAGAAGAATGTGAGCGTGAAAGGGAAATTACACGTGCGAGAGATGAAAGAGATAGGAGAAGAGAATAAATTGAAGAGAGAGAATCGCAAGAAACATTGCGTCAAAACAATTATGATAATCAAGTGAGGCAGCGCGAACGTTATCGCATGGATAATATAGAACAAGGAAGAGCTACACCACAAGAAAGAGAAATGTTAAGGCATCGACATAATCGCACAGATGAAGAGGAAAGGTATAATAGAGCACAGATTGATATGAACACTGAAAGACGTAGGAGAAGAAGAGAAGAAGCTGAAGAGAATGAGATACAAGAGGCAGTAAATCAGGATAATCATGAGAATAGATTGATACAAGCAAGATTAAAAAGACCTATGCGAGAGGATTTAGATCCAACTTTAGGTGAAGAAATTCTTAAAGAAATGGCGGAAATAAGAGAAATGATAACTGCAAAAAGAAAGAGTGGAAGGAGACAACTAGAAGAAGCGGTTGGGGAAGCTGGAAAAGCTCCCTTTACAAGGAAAATTCAAATGACAGTGATACCGCCCAAGTGCAATTTGCCAGTATTCACTAGCATATTTGATGGGAGTACATGTGCCATACAACATGTGAAAGCTTATACTCGATCATTATTACAATGGGAAAAGAATGATGCAGTGATGTGTAAGTATTTTGCTGCGAGCCTAGCAGGGGAAGCTCTGAAATGGTTTGAAGGGCTACCAATAGAAACCATTGGATCGTTTCATCATTTACAGAACATCTTTTTAGGACAATACATAAGCAATAATATGTCAAGACCAGGAATTGAAACGGCATGCGGACTTCGCAGAAGAGTAAATGAGAGTTTGCGTCATCTAACAACACGCTGGAGAACCATGTGTAGTGAAATGGCAAGACGAGTGGATGAGCGACACCTTATTCTGGCATTTGTCAACGCTCTTTTCCCTACAAATTTATTACATACACAAATCTTCAGAATAAAGGATACAATAACAATGTCAGAGTTACGCGAATTCCAAGAGGAATACATAGCATTGGAAGAGAAGAAAAGAGATATGGAGTCCTATCCAGTAGCAGTACCTAATGCGAAGAGCGGTAACGCAAATTTACTCCCAAGAATGACAAATGTTGTTGCGAGCACCTCGCAGGGAAACCAAGGAAAGAACATTATAGAGAGGGAACAAAAGCTAACAGCCATGGGTAGTGCATATCAAGAAGAATTTGAAAAGGAATACAGAGAAAAACAACTTCAAAATCATGGAGGTAATGACAAAATTCTAAGAATGGACAATCCACCAGAAGGCTCTGGAGGTCAGCAACCATATCATAATAAGAGTCAAGGAACTGGAAGGATAGTATGGGAACAGATAAATTTGCCAAAACTAAAAACTAAGGTAGATAAAGTATGGGAAGCTGCCATCCTAATGGAAGAAATTCCTGAACCACACAATGTAGGAGATGAGCCACCACCAGGAAGGAGGAGTAAAGACTTTTGTGTATATCATCGCTTTCATGGTCACACAACAAATAATTGCAGAAATGTGAGGAAAATCATATTGCGAATGATAGAACAAGGGAAGTTGGATCATTTCTTAGCACAACAACAAAAGAATTTACCACCACCACCACCACCACCGGGATGAAACGCATATGGAACAGAGAAAGGAAAGAATACATATGTAATTGAAGTAGGCGCTAAAGCAAAAAACTTATATTGCAACTCAATTATACATTCACTCAAAAACATAGAAGACTTCCATGACAATATCTTAAGTAGGGTGTATACGAGACATGCTGATGGAAGGGAAATTCTGAACCTTGCGAAAGTACCACCATTAAAAGATTAGCAAAAACAGATTATTTCGTTCAGTGCGGAAGAAACACCAGGAGGAGGGGAATCTCACGAATGTCCATTAGTAGTGAGATTAAGAATTAATCCGAAACCAAAAGTAGAGGATGATGAAGAAGATGAAGCAAATACTTGTGCGATAAATATAATACTTATAGATCCTGGAAGTTCTGTGGATATTCTTTTCTATCCTACATACAAAATTATGGGTGGAAGGGATGACGAATCAATTCCTTCAACATATAAATTTTATGGCTTCAATGGAACTGCGAACAAGCCAAAAGGAGAGGTGACAATGAGGATTTTTCTTCAAAATTTACCAACAGAAATTGTATTCTGTGTCGTGGATGTCGAATCACCTTATAATGCTCTAATTGGAAGGCCATGGTTGCATAGTATCTTGGGCGTAGCTTCGACATTTCACCAGTGTATAAAATTTCCTTTACCTCAAGGTATTGGCATAATAAGAGGAGATACAGTTGAAGGTAGAAGTTGTCAGAAAATCGATATTCACACGTACGTAGAAAGAGAAGGTAAACGAAGAAATTGGAAAAAGCATGCTGCAGACAGTCAAAGAGCTGAGAGATTAATGGTGGACGAAGTGTATAAAGTTGGAAAAATAGATAAGAAGAATACCGAAAGTTTGAATCTTCCGCGAATAGCACTAAGCGAGCCAGAGATATCACTTCTACAGAAAGAGGAGGAATACAGAAGCGAGAAATCATGTTCTCGAGATAAAAGTGAAAGGTACGATGGCGCTCGCGCAGAGGAGATTGGAGGAGTTATGCAAAATAATGTTCTGGAAAGTATCTGCGAAATTAAGGAAATACAAAAGGAGAAAGGGAAAAATGCGTAGTATGGAGAATATATACATGTCTGTGCTTCATCAAGAATAAATTAATAAGAAATTTATGTACTAGAGTTGTATAAACTCAAATATTGAGAATGGAATGACAAATTCTAATTTCAATTATGATAAGACCTTAATAAAATGCACCAGAAATGAGAATTTTAATCAGATAGACTGGGCACTAGTGGAAAATGAGGATTTACTGACCCACATCCCCGACCCTCAATGACGGTCAATTGACCGTGGACCGGTCAAAACAGTCATAGATCTAATAAAAATACGGAGCACAGCTTAGAGCGTTAATGTTGGTCGTAGAATTAGATTTTTTAATTATAATTTTAGCCTTTACACGTAGACCCATTCTTTGACCGATGACCATATCTCTTTTCTACGGTGCGGGACCTACTACTTTTACCCTCTCAAGGTTATCTACTGGGGACTATCTCTCTCCACTAAATAACCCTTATCCATATTTTTCTTCCTCTCTCCTCTCTCTAAAACCCATTCACAGCTGAGCTCATCAGAAGAAAAATCAATTTCTTTCTGAACTACCCAGATCCAAAGCACACCAACAAATCTTCATGAAACAAAACAAAGCACACCGCCACGAACAAGGGAAGAAAAACCATTGCCTTCTTGATCTCTCCAGATCCAATTGTTTCATGTAAACCCACATTCTTTAATCTAAACTCAAAACCATTTTTAATCAACCATTTTATTTTTCATCTTTGCTTTTTAGTTGTATTAATTGTTCTTCTTATATTTTTGTAGTTAGGGTTTCATTTTTGTCATTTGGATTTCATTTTCTCTTTGTTGTAGATTTTGTTTGCTGTTAAAGTTTTAAATCTCTATTGATTTTTCTTGTAGGAGTTTCTAATTAGAAGACCAAGTATCATCCTTCGTTGAATTTCTCAACAGTCGAAGGGAGATTTGGTTTTAGGTTTCACCTTCACCAACAGTTGAAGAATCGACCGAATTACCAGAAAGAAGGTAAAATTGATGGCTCGTTTTATGATTATTTCCGTCCCTTTACTTTCAATTATGATTAAATGGTTAGATTTTGACTTAACTTTGGGGGTTTTTCATAAAATTGAAAGTTAATAATTTACTGATTTATTTTTATTTAGGTTTTTTTTATAGGAACTCTATTAATTTTGTTGAACAATTATGCACCAGCTCACTATGGGTTCATATAGCATGCAACTTTATTAATTCTGTAGAAGAGATCTGAGGATCGGTTTTTAACTTTTCTTCTCCTTTATGTTAGAGGTTTTCTTGAATTGATAGTGGTTGTTTTAAAGTTTGGTTGTATGCGTGGTCTGACTTGGTGGGTTTATGCTATGCTTTCAACTTTTAACTATTGTACTGCTGTTGATAAGGTTATGGGGATTTTTTGAATGGTTTATAATGAAGGAGACATGATGAGAGCTGAAAGAGTGTGTTTGAAACCCAAGAGGAATCTATTATTATGTCTCAGGTAAACAAATTGATCAATTTTGTAACCACAAGGATGTTGAATTTTTTAGTTTATTGAGTTTGGATTATTGCTTCACAAAAGTTATACATGGAAATTGAGAGTTTTGTGTTTGTAGTTTTGCATTGATGAAAGAGAATGAATATGGACCAGAGGAATGGGAAATTAGAGTTCATGGTAAAGCGTATAGGAAATGGGAAGCTTCAATGGCTTTAGGTCTTGGCACTGATGTCCTATGAGTTATGTGGGAACAAGATGATGCTCCTGACCTGATCACATTGTAAGTAACTTTGAACTTTTTAAACACTTCAATATATAAGATGTATCTACTGTGGAGTAAACTTGGGATCTTAGTAAAAGAGTAAGCATGAATACTCAATTACGGTTATTCTGTTTGTGGACGTTATGATTGCAGCTGAAGGACTTGAATACTTGAGGATTTGAAAAAATTTAATAACTTCAGGTGATGTTGTTGTTGGCTTCCAAAGGCTAAGATACATGAAACTACTAAACAACAGGTTAGTACTTTGCAGAGTAGCTTTCTTTTTTCGGCTTTCGCTTCTGCATAAGAACCCATGCTTAGTGGAATTTTACTGAGTATTGAACGATGTTGTTTATGCTCATTTGCAGTTTCAGGTAGCCCAGATGTATATGGTAGTGAAATGCAACAACAATGTACGTCAAGGGTTGGAGGTGTTAGAAAACAGACCATTCAAAGATGAAGTGTTTGAAGGGCAGAACACACATCTAAAGTTTATCACATGCAGAGGTAATTCCATATTCATGGTTACTTGGTTGAAATGTTTTTTTATATAGAATTAGGATGCATGTCGATGACCCATTTATGAGGGGATTCTTTTTTTAGAATAAAATCCCATCTAGAGAAGTAACTGAAAGAAAGTAGGACTATTTAAAACTATAAGGGTCAAGTTTGGGGATATGGATTAGATGGTGAGGACTGTTGAATAACTTCAGTTCACTTTTCATGAACCTATGATGCACAAAAGATTTATAGAAATGTGAATATGTGAAGGAGGATTAACTTCTTATCATCAGTGAGAGGGATGTGGTGTTTCGCAATAAGTAGTTATATTTTCCTTAATGGTTGAAGTTTTCAGTAGCACCAATAATTTATAATCTCATCTGTTCTTCTTTACTCTATGCAGCAAAATTCTTACCCGGCTCACTAATTTTGCACTCACAGATGCTCTCCTCAGGTAAGAAGAAGCTCGGAATGCTTATCGAAGATGTAAAACAGGTCCTCATTAGAATTATGTTTTGCTCAGATTCATAAGATTTGCTGACGTATTTACACGTAGACTAATTATTTTGTTTTTTTCCTTTCAAGAAAAATGTGGTCAAACCATGCAGTAATTAAGTTGATGTGTCATTGCTATTTATGTTTGTGAAGTTTCCTAGTATATCTTTAAGCATATTAGTTTATCCTTTACATTCTAGTTATGCAAATTTGTTCAATATATGTATAAAGTGTAAACATCGCACAATATAATAATCAATTGAGAGCCATAACTATGTTTTAATCTTAAAGCTCCGTCTCTAATATGTTGAGTTCACCTTTACAGGGTGAAACGACACTCTTTTTGGAAATCCATAGGAACTGTTTTGCGTGGTGAGTGATACATGTTTTGTTCCCTCTTTTTTTTTTCTTCCATTTTTTTTATTCTTCCTTGAGGGTTCCTCATATATGGTACATGTTCTGGAACAGGCATCGGGATCAACTTATTGGAGATAGACTACTTTGGACCCCCTCAACTGGTGAGTAGATAATTATGTTATGTTCCCTAATTACCATTTTATTCAGTTCATGAACAAAATTACAAGGTTGGGGTGGCACCTTTCATTGATGATCCCTTTTAAGATTGATACTATGTTGATATGATATCACCTGTAATAGTTTATAGATGCGATAAACTAATCTCACTTGTTTATTAGGTATACCATTTGGATAAACATATGAGTGTTGTTCTAGTTTTGGGAAGGACACAAATAGGTGCTACCATTCCATCTTTTAAAAAAAAAAGCCTTTGAAGTGTCAGCTCATGTAAGTGGATATCTTCCCTTTCTGAATGCCTTTGCATATGGTTGTCAAAACTCAAAATCATTTTATTGTATTCAATAATCATCTTTTATTTCTCTTTGGATTCTCTGTATATACCTGGGCCTACTACATTATAACTATTCTCAGAGCAAGAGCATGTTAGACATAGTAACTTTCTTTCTTTCTCTGTTACAGCATTTTTTCCATCACATGTGATAAACTACATCTATTTCATCTTTTAACTAATATTTATATTTATTTTCCAGCGGTGTCCAGATAAGCAAGCATCAATACTTTGGCAGTGCTGCAGAGGATGGCATTTTGAATGTTCGGGATCATGAAAAGGTACGTGTATCCGTTATTACGGTTTTATGTGCTCATTATCATCTAAGCTATCGGGATAGTATACTCTGATCTAACATCATAAGGTGTTGTATTTTCATAGTACCCATCTTTAAGTAGAGCTTGATGATATCGATACAGCGCCTTTCTTTTGTTTCTGTTTTTTTTTTTTTGTCGGTGATGGGGAGAATTCTGTCAAGGCACAAGTGGTCTTGTAGATGATGGCAGTAGATTACCACTTTCGGGACCAGCAGGGAGGTAATACTATTGCCTTAACATCTCAAATTTGTCCTTATGTTAACTCTGTCTCAGTTCACCATTGTGATTAGTTTCATCTCAAATATTACAGATAAGTCTTGTTGGAATCTTGCGTCGTACTCAAGGATGTATTATACCAGATATGGGTTCACATCAAAGAAACAAACATATCTCTCTGCTATTTGTGAGGTGGTTCTAAAGAAGAAAGTTGATTCGGCAGCTCATTGTAAACTATGGTATTCAGAGTTGCACTTGTCTTTAAGGAACCTAAAGACTTGTATTGGTGCAACTTCAGGAATTTTTTTTTTCTTCTAATTTTGAAGCTAAGTGCAGGTTTCATTTGTATGAATTGTACAGTGAATAATGGTTCTTAAATAAATTGCTATTTGAATCATTTCATTGTAATTTGAATTTCATTTTAGTCTCAGTCAGACTTGTTTCAGCTTAGACAGATTCAGTGCAGGAAAGTCAGCCAATCTGAATCTATTATTTTTTTATATTTAAATTTATATCTACGACTGATGAGGGTCAGTCTTAACACTTTGATTGTTAAAATCGGTCGTTGATATAGGTTGTTCCGCAACCCGCAGAGCCACGTCATAGATGAAAAAGACGCTCAAACAGCGACCATATCCGCGACCGATAAAGCAAGTCATTTAACTCGGATATATGACTTGCCCTGGCGGTCGCGAAACTGCTATTTTTCACTAGTGGGGAATCCGAGTGTGGCGTGCAACCTGGTTCGCATACATGCAAGAGGTAAAAAAGTAAGACCTATCGCACGTCATAATAGGAGATCATAACCTAGCTCGCATACATGCATGACTCAAGGGAAAGCTACACCGACCCTGGAACTTGAGTCATGGAGATTTGGGGTGAGAAAAAAAACGAAAATGCCCATCCGAGAGAGGTTCCTTAAATTTTTAGTCTAAGTTTATAATCTTAGATTGGAAGACCAAGGTGAGAAAGTATCTCCTAAGGAGTGCAGAAACTCGATCAGGGCGCCGAGGTACACGGTTGAGTCAAGAGTGCGGGGGGCATTGGAGAGTACCTTACCATTCTTGACAAGTCCTGACTATGATGCACTCGGTCCGAATATACCCCACTTAGGGTGCAGTCTCGTAACCATAAACCCAATCGGTGGAGGGATAAGAGGCTGCGAAATTAACTGGTTGTTGTATTACCGGATGGGAAGATCCAACCTTAACCTGGTAGAGGTAAACTTCCTTGAAGGGGCAACCAGGGGGGAAGATAAGGACGGCACCCTCCATTAGGGAGATGAATTGTGTCAAAAGACGTAAATGTCATGAGGCTTTTTATTCATGGGAGTATTAAGACTTATGATATTTATGCAATAAAAACCTGAAGAGCTAATAGTACAATAAAAAGACGAGATCAATGGGTCAATATATTACAATGTAAAGACCGCTGCGATCTCGTCGCATAGAAATAAAAGACAAATTAAGGCAAAATAAGACCTTTACATAGGAAGGAAAAATAAGACCTCATGAGAAAAATAAAATTTAATAACTAATTTTGTTTTGCAGGAATTTAAAGAGAAAAAAAAAGGAATTATGATTTTATTCGCACCAGATACACCGAACAGTTTAAAATAATATTAATTATGCTATCAAAATGAGACAACTAACAGAGGCAAGGATGGGAATGTAACAGGAATGTTACTTGCCCCATTTGATAGTTTCATATACATGCGATAAAGAATAATATCTTGGATACGAATCCGCGCAAAGAGAAGTCTATATTAAAAAAGGGAAGATTAATGCTTAAAAGGTGCATGTTTCCAAAATTACAAACAAATGAAAATGATTAATCTTCATTTTCTTCGTCTCGGTCAGCCTCAGACTCGCTCACTTCTTCTTCGGATTCTTCATCTTCTCCATCACTATCCAAAATGTCACGAATAGGTTCATTGTCAGGAACCTCCGGAAATCTATACTTTGAGAGAGGAATGTTATTCTCAATACAGACTTTCTTAACAGCAGCTTCACGAGCACGATTAGCGTCATTACTATTATTTGAAACCATAGTGACGAAGTTCTTCTTTAATTGCTGGTACTTGGAGTTGCGAGCAGATAACTCTTTTTCTTCAGAAGATAAGCGAGCCTTTAATTCTTCAATTTCTTAAAGATAATCCTTCTCATTCTCTGCGAAATATGAATAAGCAAGTTAGGAAAGAAGAAAATGTTATTCTCAAAGAAAAGACAAGTATTAAAAGAGCAACATATGATATGACCTTCATAGTTGGAAACAATGTCTTTAACCAGTGCAGAATGTTCAGTTTTAAGGATCACGTTTACATCTAAATTCTTCCTAGCATCGTTCAGAACCATAGAAGCCCAAGTAAATTCGGCTTCACTTTCTATGAGAAGTTGGGAGCGAACTAAATTTCTCTCCTCAATAAGCACATTCTTTTCGCTCAAAGCTGAATCACGTTCTTTCTGAACTTTAATAATAGATTCTTGGAATTTTTCTAGTGCTTTAGCTCCCTTAAGAGCAACCTCATCTTTATCACTAATAAGCTTATTCTTCTTCGTCTCCAAGATATGAATTGTTTCTTTATTCTCCTGAAGACGGCGCTTAAAGTTGTCAATTGTATTCAATGAGCTTCTATGGTCTTTTTCTAAGAGCAAAGATATTTTGATCTTAACTCTTCCAAACTCAAACTCTCAAATCCTCGGGTAGGGTAATTATTTAAATAAGATTTAAGTGTTCTAAAAGAATTTCATCATCGGGGAGATTGGCTGCCTCATCTGATAAGTTATAAATATCTGCGAATACAACAAAATAAGAAGTGTGAATTATCGCATAAGAATAGTGAAATGGGGAATGTAAAGATTACATACCAATGAGTTCATCATTTCTTTCTCGGGCTCTGCGAATCAGTCCAGAATTGGTTGAGTTCTCGGCTTTAAGTCTGGTGTTTTCTGTTTCCAGCTTAAGGAGTCTACTCTGATAATCTGAAGAGATAACATAGGACAGACGGGCTCCCTGCGAGAACACAAAGGAGATATTATAGAAAAGAATAAGGCAATATCAACACAAGGAACAAAGTCGCAAATATTACCAAGGAGCTAATTGTAAATTGGAGATTTGGATTTATCGCAGAGACAAATCCGCGAAGAGATGGATCATCCAAAGTAGGGGCATCGCAGATCTTGGAGACCATTTTAAAGGCACGGTTTACCTCCTCATTATTAACAGCAGTCAAAAGATCCCCAGCAAAAAGATTAGATAACGCTTTCAGAGAGGAGGAGACTGGTGAATCTTCAGGAGTATCATCATCACTAGATCCCAAGTTGGAGGAAGAATCGTATCTTTTACGTTTTCTGGAAAGGTCATCCGTTGAGGAAGTCATTTTGGACGAAGATTCAGACGCGAGTTTTTTTATAAGACTTCTTGCCTTTACCCGAAGTCTCAGCACTAAAAGACTTCACCTACATGAATAATTAAGATAAGAAACTGAGGCAACAATATTGTTTAAAATAAAAAAAGAATGTTTCTTACTTTCTTATTCTGCGAAGTTGATGCATCGTGCGAACCCTTGGCCCTTATAATAACCTGTGTGGAAGGGAGTAGTACTTATATAAAGATATATTATCAAACTTCGGATGGTTCAAATTGTGCGAGATTAAGATCACATACCATTTTCTTTCTCTCAGTTTCGGACAGTTCAAGCTTTCAAGGTTGATAAGAAGAAAATTTCTCGGGAAGAGGAACATCAGAGCCATCCTCAGCCTTACCAGTAACATAGGGGCCTTCTAGAATGGCAGGGAAATTAAGATAGCTTGAATCATTAGATCTGCGAGTTGTACTATTGGACTTTTCATTCCAGTCAACATCTCGCATGATCTTCTTATATTCAGTGATATTGTCTTTTCTTCTTAAGCGAACTGACCATTTAGTTGAATTACTTTTCATAATCCCAACATAGTAATTTTTGAAGAAGTTATCAAGAGTATATTCAGTAGAATCGATGATCTTATCACGATACGATTTGTTTCGCACTTCATAAGAATAAGAGGTCTCTAATCCCATTTGTGACGAGAATATTCCAATGCTATTCTAATCGCATCACCACTTAGCTGGAATATTCCTCGTGCGAATCGATCATCAGCAAGAATTTCATAAAATAAGGGAATTTATGGGTTATACAGGGGAATTGGAAGACTATTTAGAAGTTGTCCTAATGAGACAATAACTCTTTGGTTGTTCCATTGTTCAGAGTTGATCAAATCAAGGTTGAGTTTGGATGAATAATCAGATGATGAAGGAAGAGAAAGTGAATAACCTCTTGAATTGAGTTCTTCCTTTAACCTGGTGAATTTTTTCTCCATTAAAGGATGGGAATGAAGAAGAGTGAAAGTTATTAGATAAAGATCAAGATCAATAAAATTAATAGCAGAGAAGACGAAGTAAGAAGTAAAAAGAAGAAAGAAGAAGACGAAGGAAGACGAAGGAAGATATAAAGGAGAAAATAAGGTTCGCTTTTCAAGATTTCATGACATTAATGCGAAGAATGAATGGATAAAAACAGGCGGTTAAAAGGACGTGTCAAGTAATGAATGGTTAAGAAAACACACGTAAATAAAGAAAGCTGGAATTCCGGAAGGGTGTCGGCAAAGTGGAATACGAAAAGGTACGCATGTGCGATATTATAGAATAAGAATTTCTCATATCGTTCACCCTTTAGAGTAAGCGAAATGAGAAGAGGCAAAATGTAGGAATGGAATATCGCACAAGTAATGAGTATGCGAAGTGAAGATTATCTAATATAAGCGAGGACTATCGCACATAGTATAATCAAGGTGACGCACTGGATGATGTCAGCAAAGTCACGAGTATAGTGTGATGGTCCATGCGAAGTATAAACTGTGCGAGAATGAGTAAATGTATATGAGCGAATGTAACGCATGCGATGATTAAAAAAATAGTGGATCTCTTAGCTGTCATCCACTATGTAGAACCCTATATAAGGAGAAAGAGTTATCACACCTAGAGAGAGTCTTTAGTGTGTGTTAGACAAGAAACTTAGAGAGAGAAATTTTATTTGGAGAGCAAGTTAAGTCATTGTAATATCTTGTAACCAACTTGAATCTTAATAATCAATAAAGAATTCTATTATGATCACTTAGAGTCTTGTTTAGATAAATTGGGATGTGGTTGTAGGATTTCCTGCAACTACATGGACCTACCAATTATTCGAGAGCAAGCTATTTTCCATACAGCAACATATCGGATTTTTCTTGTGACCATCAGCTGGTAGATGTTTCTGACTGATTCACAGGAGATGTGAAAGTGTTGCATCTCCTTGGTTTTACCAAAACGATGAAGAGGCTGAGTATATAGTAAGTGTGTACATCTACTTGCGTTTGGTAAGTAACCTTCAAGTAAGATCTAGTTGCAGGAAATCCCACAACTACACCCCTTGAATAATCTATAAACTAAACTATGAAATCATGATGAAGAACACATATATGAATTTTATTAAGCTTTAGAAATCAATACAAAGAAAGAAGATAAAACCCTAACTTAGGGAGAAAATAACTTTTTCTCTTAAAGTTTTACCTTAACTCTCAAAAAAGATCCCTCTCCAACACAGTGGTAGTTGGTCCTATATATATGAGTTTTACATAGTGGAGGACAGCTAATAAAGCCCTTATTTTCGGATCTGACGTGCAATGCTTTCGCACGCTTATGTTGGGTTTTCTCGCACGTGCTTTTTAACTTCGCACAGCTTTCACGCTTTACTTGTGACTTTATGACGTCATCAACTTCATCATCCGGAATATGCTATGTGGCGAGTGAGTTCGCCCCCTTATAATAATACCGCTTCGTGTGATAACTGTATGTGCGATATTTTACCCCTACATAAGATTTCAATATTGACAACCTACAATGGCCAGAAAAACTACTGTTTCGTGATGTTATCTCTAGACGTTGCTCCAACCATCCCTTCATTGATCCATCTAATAAGATTTGTTTTAGAAACAATTTTATTTATTTTATACGGAAAATGGGTCATTTGTCCAAATTTTTTTAAAACATGGTTCAAATGGACGAGTAAACATTATTATGGGTGAAATGGACACAAAAAAAATAGCAAGGATGAAACTGGATTCATCCTAGCTTAAACTTAAAAAATAGCGAGGATGAAACTGAATGCATCCTGATGTAAATTAAAAATAAGAAAAAAAATTTGAAAATGGGTAGGATGAAACTGGTTGCATCCTGGCTATTTTTATATTTTTGTCTATTTAAATAGTATCAAAATCTAAAATGTCAGTTTCACTCTCTCTCCAAACTTTTTCTCCAACGAGGACCTTCTATAACTCATTATTTCTCTGCTCAGATCGGCTCCATTGGAGCTGATCTGAGCAAATCAAACACCATAACTCGCTTCTTTTCATCCTGATCTACTATCTGCTGTTAGAAAATTAAGTTTTAGTTACCCTTTGGTTATTCATCAGAACTGTCATTGTTTGCAATTTTTATAGTTTTTCTTCATCGATCTTTGGATGAATATGCAGGTATGGGCTGTGATGTTTCACAGGGAAGAAAGCAGTCCATAGAATTTTTTTCGTTTCTATCCCATGAAGAAGACAAACCAAATCCAACAGGTCTTGATTCAGCTTCATCCCCACCCCTTTTTTTCACTGTGTATGGTGGTGGTTGGGTTTTATTTTCGCTTCTGTTAGTTTTATGTGATCTTGATGCTCTGGGTTGCTCAAACAATCTAGTAGTTTATAGATCTGTTTTTTCTTTGTTTATTCGGATTAGTTTTAAGACTTACTGGTTTTCCTGTGTACTTTATATTGTGGGGGATTTGTTAGTCTCAGTGATGGTGTTCTTATGTTGGTCAACATTATTTCGACATTTGCTCTAAGCTTGATCTTCTCCGGCAGGTTCTGATGCTCCGACGATTTCTCCGACGAGCTCTTTACTCAACAAGAACATCAACAACCAAGAAAACAAAGGCAAAAGCAGGAAAATCAAGATCATCATCAAGTTCATCGATTGTATCAATTGTTAGAAAATCTCAACGCCGACTGGCCGATTCATCACGATCCGGACTTCAAAATACATATTCAAGAAATCCCTGTTACTTAGCTCTAGCTACCGAGACCCGATTCTGCTCTGTTACTCGAGACATTGCTCATGTTACTCAAGACAACACATTCTTGCTCTGTTACTTTGAATTAGTGGTAAAACACTTTTACTATGAAAACCTTAGTTCATGTAAGCCTAGCTTAAAGGTTCTTGAAATCACGGGGTTGGATTTGATCCAACCACTGCTTTATGCAGTCAAACAAATTAGTTTTGATTCAAAACTAATTAGGCCATGTGATACAATTTGGTCATTTGGGATTTCTGAAGAAGTTTTTAAGTCTGCAAATTTAGGATGGTTAGTCAAGAATTGGTGGAGATACTATGGATATGATGATTCTGTAATGATCTTAAAATTTTATGTAACTGTTCCCGATTCTCAAAATCGGCTTTTGTATAATGTAACGTTCTGAGGGTTCCCTCGTTTATGAAAAAAAAAAATAATCTAAAATGTCTTTTTCACCCAGGAATTATTGATTTTGGTCTTTTTAACCAATTTTGTGTATTTTATACTCAAATTCTTGATCATAACAAATTATCTTAGAGCCGTAAGTACAGGAGGAAGCCAGGACTGTAGGTATAGGTACTAGGTAGGCAAAAATCTTGCCTCATTGTGTTGTACATATAGCATTTTGGTTTGACTTGGTCACGAAAATTGGACTATTGAAATGTTGGTGTCTAAAAGTTTTTCCCTCCAAACTTTCACTTCCTCAGTCTTCCAAAGAATAATAGTTGCTGAAATATACACTCACATCAACACAGTAATAACGTTCACTGATTACTGAACATTCATAAAGAACTGATAGTTGATGCCCAATGTTAAGAATATTGCAAAAGGAGCCCCGTACATATGTACTTGCCAAAACTCTGTCTGTTCAAATCGGTTCATGTACTTTTTTAACTAAATTTCATACTAACCAGTTCTCAAGAAAGTTACATACTAAAGTTTTCCCAATAAGGGAAATATTAGAACTTAAAATGCAGTATGCAACTTTCTTGAGGATGATTTTAACGGATGAAAGTTTGCCTAAAAAGGAAAAATTAGAAATTTATAGGGAAACTTTATAACCCTACAAATTACGTACTAAAAATCTAAAACTAACCTAATCTTCTTGAGAATAAAGATAAAGTTTTACAGATAAAAAGAAGAAAAGATGAAGTTTCAGTTTGCCAAAAAAAAAAGGAAACATTTGGAACTTCACAATCCAAAAGGAGTTCGGGCCCAGCTTGTTGCTAAGTTATCATCCAAAAGCTTCGTATGATCTATATTTCATAAATTATTATTTTTTATTTATTTTGGAACTTCACAATTTTATTATAAAAAGTAAGTAACCTAACCTTCTTGAAAATGACTTTAACGAGAGGATATGGAATGAAACGATTAATGGTTGTCGAGGAAGGAAAGAAATGGAAGGATTAATAGTTGTCGAGTTGATGAGATGTTGAGAATAACTTTAAGGATGAAGTTCTCATGAATAGGTTCGGATACATTCATCTCCATAAATTCTTTTGCGGAATATCCATAAACCCAATTGTCTATTGATTGTATCATTATCGACTAACATATTGCACTCCTAATTTTCAACTGAGGAAAAAAGTGTATGAATGGAGAAATAATGATATGCTTAGGTGTATTCAAAAAGTGTCGAACCCCTAGGGTGAACGAAAAATGACCAAATACAAACAGAAGTTAGAAAAGTTAGAAATTAGTTTGACGATAGAATTCCAAAATGACTTAAGTATTAATAAATGTTAACTTTCTGTAAAGTAAAATTTGTTTGCTTCTGAATTTTGGGAATGACTTTTGCTTCCGGGGAAGCGGAAACACTTCGACGTACAGTATCCCCAGACATGTTCTAAAAGATATTTTTAATTTGTGCACGTACACAAGTATAAACATAGCTAGTGGGAGTCCAAACTCCAAATCTTAAATTGCAGTCAATTAAACAGTTCAATTACATTTTCCCATAAATAGGAGTATATTTTTGTAGTAGACTGGTAGTTAACATGACCTGCATCCTTGACGAGCGTATGACCTAATTTGTGCACGTCCACAAGTATAAAAAAGCACCTATAGGGCGAATAATGGCACAACACGATATAAATAACACCCGTTGTCTACTGGTTAGTTGCAGTACACTCGCAGCAGCAAATGGCTAGTAATCCAGGCATCCTCACTGACTGGCCATGGAAACATCTTGGAAGTAGGTTCAAGGTACTTTACATTTTTTCTTTTAGCTAGGTCATAAAATGTCAAGGTACTTTACATATTTATGCCTTTCTGTTAACTCAATTTCCTATATCTGTTCATAAAAAGTTTGTTTGATGATGATGAAAGTACTTAGTTTTGGCACCATGGGTGGTGGATAGCATGTACACTGCGTTGAAAATGATGATCAAATCAATATTTACAAAAGAAGAGGCATTAAGAGGCAGCAACAACAACAGCAGGGACTATGGCACTAGGATATACTGGAACGTATTCCCGTTTCTGTTGTGGAGGATAATTCATGCCCAGATTTGGATAAGCTACTCTCGTTTTAGAACTTCCAAAGCCAAGAACAGGATACTGGACAAGCCCATTGAATTTGAACAAGTTGACAGAGAAAGTAACTGGGATGACAATATTCTACTCGACTTATAAATGGCTACTAGCTGCATCTAAGGTGAATTCACCAGTTCCATTTTGGAAAGCAGATGGTGTAGTTATGATAATTCTACTTCACATGGGTCCAGTTGAATTCCTCTACTATTGGTTTCACAGAGCTTTACATCATCATTTTCTTTACTCTCGCTACCATTCTCACCATCACTCTTCCATTGTCACTGAGCCCGTCACATGTAAGCACATTAATTAATCTCTCTATCAATAGCTCTTTTATATGGGGAAGGGGCTGTTTTCTCATGAGTTGATAATACGCACTTGGTTTTCTTATTGATAATTGCGAAGTTTGTACTTTTTTTATTTGTGCTGCGCGCAGCTGTTACGCATCCATTTGGGGAGCATGTCATTTATTTCATACTCTTTGGAATACCAATTATAACAGTGATTTTAACCGGGACAGTATCTATAGTAGCTGTTGGTGGTTGTTACATCACTTATATTGATTTCATGAACTACTTGGGTCACTGTAACTTTGAATTGGTCACAGTATCATATGTCTACAGCATCTTTCCCTTCCTCAAGTACCTCTTCTACACTCCATCGTAAGTGTCATTTTGCAGTAATTCGTCGACAAATGATTATTACCATGTCGCTGAATTATTTTCAGTATTAATTTGTCAGTAAATATTTGCTCAACATGCAGGTTTCATTCCCTTCATCACACTCAGTTCCGTACAAATTACTCATTGTTCGTGCCAATCTATGATCTCATATATGGAACCATGGACACGTCTAGCGATGAATTGTATAAAACCTCACTGAGTAGGACTGATGAACAACCAGACGTTGTTCATCTTACACATCTACCAACACTCGACTCAATCTATCATCTACAGACAGGACTCGGCTCCATAGCATCGAAACCATATAATCCTAATACCAAATGGTATTTGATTTTTGCATGGCCATTGACATATATGTGGTCATTCTTGTGTGGTTACATCAGTTCTTTTGTTGCTGAGAGGAACACTTTCAATGGACTAAACCTCCAGACTTGGGTTGTACCAAAATATGCTTACCAAGTAAGTAACAAAACCAGAATTTGATAAACTGCTCTGAAGCATCAATATTCAGCATTATTTGGTGTTGTTACAGTATAAGTTAACCTCACAAAGGAAGAAGATCAATTTCTTGCTTGAGAAAGCCATACTAGAAGCTGAAAAGGCTGGTGTCAATGTCATCAGCTTAGGTCTCTTAAATCAGGCAAGTTTCAATTTTATACTCTTATTCCAAGCTTGGCCAGAATAATCTGGCTCCTAAAAATCCAATGTGCCAAGTGCCAACATATAGGCCAGCCTCACAAATTTCAAACATTCACCATTTGTTAATGTTAATGTTGCATTCAGGATGAAGAACTGAACAAGAATGGTGAGGTATATTTAGAAAAACACCCTAAGTTGAAGATTAGAGTTGTGGACGGAAGTTGCTTAACTGTTGCTCTGGTGATCAACAACATCACCAACATTATCCCCGATGGAGGCAGACAAGTGACAATGAAAGGGAAATTCACAAAAGTAGCATATACAGTTGCCTGCATTTTATGTCAAAAAGGTTACCAAGTAATTGTCACAAGTATGGATGAATTTGAAAAGCTCAACTTGAAGTTGAAGACCATGATGATGATGGATACGACGATGTCATTAACTTCGGACATCAGCAGTAATTTAATCCTTTCCACAACTACAATTCATGCTCATAGTCAGGTACAAGTAAGAAGTCACCAATTTGGCCGGCCCAAAACTCATAGTTTTGATTAATTGTCAAATAATGTATGTTCGTAGCAGGTGTGGTTGGTTGGTGACGAATTTAATGACAACGATCAGAGAAACGCACCAACAGGGACGTTCTTCATCCCGTTTTCGCAAATTCCACCATGGATTATGAGCTTTAAGAACATGCGTAAAGATTGTGTCTACCTTAATACGGCGGCAATGGCAGTTCCCCCCGCAATAGAAAACATTCATTCTTGCGAGGTAATTAATAAGGTTTAGGCTTCTCTTAAATATAGCCCACACTTTTATTAACCATAATCCATGGACTTTGGTCCGTAGAGTCTGACCATAATTCTAAATTTGACCTTTCTATATTATTATTCATAGCCCATAAACTAGGTTAGTGAGTCACTAAATCACTGAGCAATGACTCAATAACGTGAGATTCTATTTATGTATATGTTTCCGCCTCTTTTCTTTGTCTTTGGCTTAAGGTATGAACAGATTTAATGGCGGATCTTCTTAAAGATCGTTTTTCAAAACAGTGTGATGGTAATATGATGAGACTTAAATGATCATTTATTCCCGTGTATGTATATTGACCAATTCATGGATCTCGTGAAGCTGGTAATGTTCCAAATTGTTTCTTTGGCTTATTATATCCAAATTGTTTCTTATATAGACGGTTAGCACATCAAAATCTAGTAGACTAGTACGCATTTTTTTAATACTCCACTGCTGTATAGTCCGCTTTTGGAAGAGGTGCAGCTTCACAAAGATCTTAAACCGGTCCTAATCACAAAACCTTGGTAATGATCAATTGGTCCCAATCATTAAATGATATACATACCAATGAAAAATTGCAGACATGAATCACATTCACGAAACCAAATAGATGAGAATGATTTGGTTTTTCAATAAAAATCTAAGGTTTAATTTTGTTAGAGGAAGAAGACAATTTTTTTAGGGTGTTTAAAACGATGGGTTCAGTGTCGATCTGACTCAACTTAGTACTAACTAGTTTCAAAACTCAGTTAATGTAATTTGGGGGCTATGATTTGGGCTTTGGTTAATAAATTGAAATTCTTTTGTGGGTTATAATTAATATGGGTTATGGTTAATAATAGCGTGGGCTATATTTAAGAGAAGCCATTAATAAAACTTCTGTATGTAGTTTACTAGAAGTTTGTAACGAATTGTGACATCGTCCAAATTAACAATAGTATGGAATGCATGTGTCACAGGACTGGTTGCCAAGAAGGGTCATGAGCACATCGCGAGTAGCAGGAATAGTTCACGCACTGGAAAATTGGGACGCGCACGAATGTGATAGCAACTCGATAATAACAATGGAGGACGTCGAGAAAGTATGGGTTGCTAGTTTGCGACATGGATTCCGCTTCCCCTCCTTGATCGATTATGAGCACTAACAGTAACTAATATCTCAATTACGAAATAAGTGACTAAGGTGGGAAATCAACTAGTAATATGAATAATTTCAAGACGAATAGGGTGTATTTTTACTGGGTAACGAGTGATCAAGGTTTCAAAGACGTGATAGATGATATAGCTAAGATGGATATTAATGGAGTCATGCATTGACCTTCATAATCACTGTATAACAATCTTCGAAGAAGATGATGCTAGATATGTTCTAATTGCATCTTTACACAGTCACTCAACTATGCCAAAACTGGTATTCACATTGTTGCTGGTACACATGTCGAGTCTTATTTTGGAAGGCCAAATTGGCACGCCGTTTACAAGAATATCGCTCACTATCACGGTGGCGAAAACGTGGATAAGTTGAATTTTAGTCTAGATGTTACCCAGATGATAATATTGAGTTTATATACTGTAAGGGGTACTATTGGAGATGCCCCCCATAAACATGTACATGTTCTTCGTTCTAAGCACTAAACTAGTCAAGTCATGAGTCATCAATGTAGCTTGGTTATTATATGTTGTAATCCTTTAGCACCACTTTATTGGTTGAAAATCATCGTAAAATTTATTTTCTCGATGATCATTTATGATTGACAAATTAAATCTCGTGATTATTTTAAACGCATTACACATAAATTTTTCCATGATTATACCAGGGATTCAAGCGTGCTGGAACTTAACCAGTTGTTATTTTAAAATTGGAACAACCATATTTTAAAACAGAAATTTTAAACAAATGACTATCGTACTTTTGGAAAGTTAATACAAGTGAACCATTAAAGGACATTAAATTTTTATTTTTTTTAATCAGTAAATTAAATTTTATTAAAAAAGAAAGAGACAAGGTTCATAAAAAATAAACCAAAATACAACAAACACCGGCCAAAAAGAGCCAAAAGACCTAAATAAACTGAACAAAAAACCATGCTTCAGAAACACAACAGACCTAGCAAAGCCTCTCTTCAAAGGACATTAATTTAAACCCTCCAACCTGTTGGATGATTCTTTTGGTGCAGATATATCTTCCCGAACAGAGGATGAGGCTTTGATATTCTTGGATTCCTGTATTATATCGTCAAACGCCTTGACAAAAAATTCGTTCACGGTTTTATCAATCCTTCTTAGCGCGTAATCCCTGTTCTGATACAGAAATGTGAAATTGACTTCTTTTCCTTGCAAGAAATTAGTTAACTGAATCTTATAAAGAAATGGCGGAGAAAGGACTAGAGGCGTTGGGGAGTACATATAGTTTAGGCAACGGACTGCCTCGTGAAGTACTAGAGAGAGTTCAATATCGTTTGCCACTAACAAATTTGGAACCATATTTTTAAATCCGACCTCCCCAAGCCACAACCAGAAGGCAATGACTCTCATGCATAGTTTGGGGTCTCCACGGAAGTCGATAACTAATCGTCTGAATACAAGACGATTCTTGGAATAGGTTGAGTTCGGTTGGAAGTCCGCTGGGGCTATGGCCTGTGATGGAATTGCTGGTATTGGATACATATATGGATGTTGTGTTTTGTATTAGATTAGATCCAAGTTCGCCCTGGATTTTTACAAACCAAAACCACAACAACACGAATTAAAATAATTGAGCTTGTCACATGCAAAAATAAAATAAATAAATATCTCAAACGACTAGAAACAAAAGCATTAGAAAGAAAGTATACCTTGATAGTTTGAAGTTTCCAGCCACAATGCAATGCTGCAAGAATAGATCGATGTAGATGGATCTCTATCTTAACTAAGTATATATAGTGTAGGCTCTTACATATATTCATTGAATGGGCAATGTACATTACAGCAGGAAAATTAAAACATAAGATTTATTTCCAAAACTAATTTGCATTATAAGAGAATTAAAAGCAATTAATGACAAGGATCTTCAATCCTTGTCATTATGATGTTCAGCATATTACTCCTTTTCAATGGAGACAAGATTTGAAGATCAAAGAATCTAAACCAAAGATTTAAGAATTAAATGGTTTAACATAAAAGTTAGAAACCATTAGGACAACGTCCATATCTTCTTGGAAATATAAGTATTTTGTACTTTTAATGTTCTTTATTAATTCTTCTGTTTTTGAAGATCTTATTATTATTTGTACTCTTCGCTATAGTTTCTTGGTCGATGTAATCAAGTCGTATAAAATTTTGCAAAACAAACTAATGAAATTTGTTTCCTTCAAAAAAAAAAAGATAAAAATAAAATAATAATAATAACATAAACAAGTCAGTTTTTGGCGAGTGGTCTAAGGCGCGGACTCAAGTTCTGGTCTTCGAGAGAGGGCGTGGGTTCAAATCCCACAGCTGACAAATTTTATAGGCGCCCAGATCGTAGCTACCGCTGTGTAATGAATCTTCTGTGGTTTCCATTAATAATAATCGTACTTGTCTCATGGTTTCAAGAGTGCGACAACATTTATTTATTCCGCTGACGACCGAAGTTATAATAATGCGAATGAACATGGCAGGGAAACGTATTTAAGTGTACCACATCCTTCAAAAAATGACATTATCAAAGCACTCCGTTTTGGTCCAAATGGACTATCAGGAAGTGGCAGACACTCAGAAGTAACATTTGCTAATTTATGATTTGCAAATGATAGACACTCGAACGTACATCTATTAATGAACTAGCCCGTGCATTGCTTTGGACGGGGATAAAAAGACCTTGTTGATTCATATAAGTGAATCGTGATGAAGAACGACAGAATCATGGTGGTGGTGTTTCTTCTCGTGGAGGTAGTGTATAATGGTGATGGTGAGTGGTGGCGGTGGTGCTGAGAGGCAAAGAAGATGAACGAAGACTGCAAGTTTTCTTAGGGTATCATAATATGGGATGGATGGAAGGCTTAGATCCAGTGTAGCCAGATTCGTCCAGTTCAGCGGGTTTTCTGTACATCTCTAGAACCATCCAGCTAATTTATCGACACTATTAAAGTGATGCCAGAAACTGTTCCAGAGAGGAGAGTGTCAGAGAGAGAGGAAATGTCTGAAAATCTCACTCAGATAGATTCAAAAACTTTTGAATTCTCATCTCAAACTGATAGGTGTCTAAAACACCTAAATTTATTATATATTGATTATGCTTTCTTTGCTATTTTCGTGTGAATTATGTATCTTATGTTTACTTTTGAGTATATAGGTGTTTGGAGTCATTACGAACGAGAAAGAAGAAAAAATCCTTCGGTAATTTCACAAAGCGCAAAAAAGAAAAAATTGTCATTTCACAGGCAGGTGCTATCCGGAGCGATTACGGAGTTAAGGGGGATATTCTTGGGTGGCTTGTATCCATTTTGGGGTACAAATAGGCGTCCCAATGTTGAAGACCTCATTTTGGTCGAGAAGGAATAACTAGGGTTTATTTTCCCTTTCTTTCTTCTCTCTTTTGTTGCGGTGTTAGAATGCTGCGAGACTCGATGTGGTGGATGTGAGAAGAAGCGAATCGAAACTAGGGTTTAAAGCATGGTTATGTTAATTGAGAGAAATGGTGATTTGAAGGGGATGACGTCAAATTCGGGGATCGATATATAAGGAAGAATTGTTAATGGGTTTGTTGTTTGAATCAAGGAAGAGATGTAGAAGGCGAATTTAGGAACACCTTGAAGGAGAGAAGGAGGTTTGAAGAGTTTGAGGAAAAACCAGAAGATGGGGTTATCTTGTTGATGTTGAAATTGAGAGATTGGAGATGGTGGTTGTCTTTGAAAAGTTTGGTGAGAAAGGAGAAGAATAACAATGGGAAAATTGAGTTCTATTGCTGAATACATGGGTTTGTTAGGCAGCGGCTATGACTTGATTTTTAAGTTGAGCTAGTGGAAGGCGAAATTTGGAGTAAAAGCGAATTACGGTGGTATTCTATGTGCTTAATGATGTGTTATGAGTGCGGTGAAAGTGAAGTCATGAGGAAGTACAGTGCCGATGGTCATGGGTTAGCCAGTGAATGGAAGTATGAAGGTGCGGCAAGATAGGCGAGAACCAGTGATTGAAATTAGTGCTGCAATAGATGAATGTTAGGACGAGGATTTGATGCATTGAGCGCGAGAAATGGAGCGGTGGTAGTTGTTGTTAGTAATGAAAGATGGTGTATTATGAAGTTTATGGCAATGGCTAGCGGCGCTGCGAGATGCGATAAATGGAGTAGAGTGTTGATGCTTCTAAGGGTATCGTTGGAGGATCGAAAGTTGCAAAAAGGACAAAGTGAGGGTTTAGCTCAAGGATCGAGAAGCGGGATGAGATGAGATGGCTTAAATGGTCATGGGTCTGTGATTTTCAAAGAAGAAAAAGGTTTGATCTGTTGCGGCTATGAAGATGTTGGTGGTAACTGAATTAGTGAATCTGAGACTGAATTGATGTTGTAAATCTGGTGAATGTTGGTATGTGAATAATTGCTTAGTGCAGGATGTGGTTATGATTGTGGTAGGTTGAGCTGTGGTGTTCTCGGTGGTTGAATTTGGTAGGAAATGGTGGTCGCTGCAATGGGTTTGTGGTGTTTGTTGAGCCAGGGATAGAACATGGACTGAAGTGCTTGAAGCAGATGCTTGTTTAGGCAGGTAAAGATGCAATTGAGATGAAGAAATTGCTGCCAAGGAAGAAGTGGTGGAATGCGAGTGGCGAATGATGCGGGCTTTGTGAGGTCTTGAATAGATGAATGTTAGGAATGGATCTACCATTGAATTAT